>OY856412.1:1207833443-1208433443 GCA_963693085.1 Alisma plantago-aquatica
TTGCAAAAAGCAACGATCAAGGGGCCACATGGCAACACCTAGGAATTGCACTTGATGAGGAGTGGCATCTTTCTTATCCCTATGTTTTCGAACATGATAACCAGGTAAGTGCACAATTTCGTAGTAGAAGTTTCTTTCTTTGAATGGATAGGTACTTATCCTTTGAATTTTCAGATATATATGATGCCTGAAGGAAGCCGTAAAGGGGATCTTCGCCTCTATCGAGCTCTAGAGTTCCCCTTGAAATGGACATTGGAAAAGGTCATTCTTCAGAAGCCGCTTGTAGATTCTTTCATCATAAAACATGAGAAGCTGTATTGGCTTTTTGGATCTGATTTCAGTCGTTTTGGTGCTATAAAGAATGGGGAAATGGAAATTTGGTACAGTACCTCACCTCTTGGCCCCTGGAAGCCTCATAAGCTCAACCCTATTCATAATGTCGAGAAGAGCTATGGTGCTCGTAATGCAGGACGGCCATTTGTGTACAAAGGAAACCTCTATAGAAGTGGACAAGATTGTGGTGAGACATATGGGCGGAAAATTCGTGTGTTTAAGGTGGAAGTTCTCACAGTTGATGCATACAAGGAAGTCGAAGTGTTTTCAGGTTTAGAGGAATCCGAAAAGGGCCGTAATGCATGGAATGGAGCACGCTATCATCACTTAGATGCACAAGAGGTGACTCCTGGAAAATGGGTTGCCGTGATAGATGGTGATAGGGTTCCTTCTGGTGATTCCGTCCGCAGGCTTATCAAGGGATACATTGCGTTAGCTGCTTTGATTGTGCTGATTCTATTGATAGGAATACTACTTGGTACAATAAAGTGCATTTTACTAATAAGTCGATGTCTCCCCATCTCAGCAAAGAGGAGTGACAGTTTGCCTTCATCGGAACAACAATTCCTAATTTATTCTAAAGTCAGATGGCTTCTGGCTCGTGCAAACAGGATAAGTTCTTCAATTCAAGGAAAAATCAACTCTAACTCTTGTTCTGGACGGTTAGCTATGATTTTGGCTTTTCTGTTTGCCGTTGCTCTAGCCTGTACTTCTGTTCATTATCTAAATGGTGGAAATGGTGCTGAAGAGGCTTATCCTCTGAAGGGACACTACTCCAAGTTCACTCTACTAACAATGACTTATGACGCCAGGATATGGAATCTTAAGATGTTTGTGAAACATTATTCAAGGTGCTCATCTGTGGCCGAAATTGTGGTGGTGTGGAACAAGGGTGAGCCCCCTCGAGTTGATGAACTGGACTCTGCTGTGCCTGTTAGACTGAGGCTGGAGGAGGAAAATTCTTTGAACAACCGGTTTAAGCATGATGATAGAATTAAGACACGAGCGGTTCTAGAGCTTGATGATGACATTATGATGACATGCGATGATATTGAACGGGGTTTTAAGGTGTGGCGTCAGCACCCTGATAGGATAGTGGGGTTTTACCCTCGTCTTGCTGATGGGAAGCCCTTAAAATATCGCAACGAAAGATATGCCCGAGGAAAGAATGGATATAATATGATATTGACAGGAGCTGCCTTTGTGGATAAGGATTTGGCTTTTGGAAGGTATTGGAGTAAGGAAGCAGAGAAGGGGAGGGACATTGTTCAGAAGCTCTTCAACTGTGAGGATGTTCTTCTAAACTTTTTGTATGCAAATGCTAGCTCTTCAAAGGCAGTAGACTATGTCAGACCAACATGGGCTATTGACACATCAAAGTTCTCTGGTGTTGCTATTAGCAAAAACACCCAAGTGCATTACAACATCAGGTCTGACTGCATGAATAAGTTTGCTGAGATGTTTGGCACTGTGGGCAATAGGAAATGGGAGTTCAACAGAAGAGGGGACGGGTGGGATTTGTAACAGTGCACTTGACCCTGTAGAAGTATCGTGTAGTCTTTTTGTGGTGTGTATTATGGGGGTGGTGGTGGTGGGGGGGGGTTGTAATTCTAAAGTTTTAGTTTGTTTGGTAAGCAGTCTTCTGACACAGGTGATGGCCTGTTCACATATTTATTCTGGTTAAAATAGAAATTGTCCACCTGGAGTTACTTTCTTCATGTTTCAATTGTAAATTACATTTTTCATATTAATTTTACTCCCATTACCGTTTTGGGAGCGTGGAGGATAAGATCAAATGCATTCTTTTGGTTTACAGTTCCAGACCACTCTACAGGATCGGCGCTACTAGTCATTGAGGAGCATGCTAATGCTGCCCAAAGTTTTACTATATATCGAGCACATGTGAAGTACTATTATGCAAGAGCGTCACCGTGGCATTAAAATTACAAACAACGTTAGGAATAGGAATGGTTGCTGTGCACAGCTAAACGTACATGAGTGGAACCGCAGAAAAGATCCTCCTATCCGGGACGAAGCTGCTCTGATTTACAGAAAGTAGAAACCCACTTCTGCATATAGCATTTGATGCGTTTAACCATTAACTGAGAGGTTGGCTTAAGACACATAGTCAGGAGTTCTAGAAAAGTGGCCTCGTGATTCCAGGAGGCCCTCGTCTTGAACATGCCTTTCCCTTCATGAGAGGTCATCTTCTTGACTAAGATGGGACAGTGATCGGACTGATCCTGGGAAGATGCTCAACCACAAAATCCGTAGCTTTGTATCCTCTGCAAGTTGTGGATGGTTCTATCGATCCTTTCATAGAACCTCCCTGCTTTGTAAGTGAACCGCTAACATGTAAAAATCCATGTCTACAAGCCCGACTTTCACGAGGGCATCACAAAACAAAGATCATTGTTGTAAAAGAGTTACCTCTCTTCTCAATTGTATCCACCATACCTTAGAAATGA
Organism: Alisma plantago-aquatica; assembly: GCA_963693085.1. Classification (NCBI taxonomy): domain Eukaryota; kingdom Viridiplantae; phylum Streptophyta; class Magnoliopsida; order Alismatales; family Alismataceae; genus Alisma; species Alisma plantago-aquatica. Next base: position 1,207,836,245 of record OY856412.1, read on the forward strand.
GGGCAATGATAGAATTAGCCAACAGCTCAGGAAGGGGCAGCCCTGAAATTGTATTTCTTGCTAATGGAATAACTAAGTTTTTAATTGACTTCCAGTCATGCTTGAGGAAGAGGCTATTAATACCATCAGGCCCGACATCTTGTTAGAATGCATTTTGTACGATGTGTTCTAGACTTTACATTCAGTAGGAATAGCTTCGTTCACACTGGCTTGAGAACTAGTGAGTTTCTTGAGAAAGCCATCAACTGTCCCAGGTTGACAATGTGCTCTAAACAGGTGTTGAAATTAATCATTCACATGTGCTTTGAACGCTTGTGGATCAGCAATCCAATCACCATTCTCAACCTTGAGTTTCAGACTTCTTCGATTATTGACATAACTATGGTGATACTTTGTGTTATCGTCACATGGTTCTTCTGCTTCCAGTTTTCTTTCTCTACTGCCAAACTCTACTCCCATTCAATTTGGACCTTAATACACCTCTAGTCCAATGCATTATCATAAGACCTGCTTATAAGCTCTTGCATATTATAGATTTGTTTCCATAGACTGTCTTTCTTTCTGGTCTGCTCCCGCTAAAAATTTGAGTTCCACTTCATAATAGTTTGAAAGCTTCCAAAGACTCATAAAATGGATTCCGATCATTCCAGTGAGTATTCAGGAGTTCTAGAAAAGTGGCCTCGTGATTCCAGGAGGCCCTCATCTTGAACATGCTTTTCCCTTTATGAGAGGTCATCTTCATGACTAAGATGGGACAGTGATCGGACTGATCCTGGGAAAATGCTCAACCACAAAATACGTAAATTTGTATCCACTGCAAGTTAGTGGACGGTTCTTTCAATCCTTTCATAGAACCTCCTTGCTTTGTAAGTGAACCGCTAACATGCAAAAATCCATGTCTACAAGCCCAACTTTCATGAGGGCATCACAAAATAAAAATAATTGTTGTACAAGAGTTTCTACCTCTCTTCCCAATTGTCTACCATAGCATTAAAGTCTCCAATGGCAGTCCAAGGATCATGGGTATGGGATCCAATCTCGCACAAGTGTTTCAAATGAAGTCTTCTTGTTAAAAAATTAGGGTTACTATAAATGGTTGTAAGCAAGATTTCATCGTTCACCCTCATACAGATGAAATGTAAGTGGCTTTGAAGAATCTCACTTTGTAGTCTGCTTCACTTCATAGAACCCATATACCACCTACAAAACCTTACACCTTTGCCCGGATAACATTGTCAGCAGTTCTCCCCAAATTTGAGTCTTGATGATAATAAAAATGTTAGTCTTGTATTCAGGTGTTTTGAGCACCTGTCAGCAGTTCTACCCGGATAACATTTTCTTCTTTTTCTTCCATATCTCAGGTGTTTTGAGCACCTGTCGCACCCTTTGTTCATTCCAGTTGCATGCCAAGTCCTCCCTCTTCATTCTCTTTACTTCCATTATCTTCTTCATCTAGAGCTTGAAATGTGTTTAATGAACCTTTATGCTTGTTATGTTGTGGGTGGTCGTCTTACTTCTTAGGTAGCTGGTGCATATGGATATTTTTACTGTAAAACACATGTCATCTCTCCTCATCAATCCACTTCGCCCATGCAACATATGGGAGATAAGGTTGTGTGATAACCATTTCCTCTCCCTTACCAAATTCTCTAGGTGCCCTAGTTTCCCACAATATAGATAGATATTTGGAATCGATTCATATTCTACCTTTTGTAATTAAGTCCTCTTATCAGTTAGGAAGGTTGATTAGGGGTTTAGTGCAAGCTTCAATGAATAATCTTGCAAATTTGCTTCTCTAGCGAGACATAATATAGTTATCAATCTTCAACAACCTCCCCAATTCCCTCATGATGATCTTGATAAGTATTTCATTGTAATAGTGCAAGGGGAGATTCAAAATCCCGACCCAAGTTACTATACAATCTAGGATCCCTCTAATGCTTGGAAAGTTTCCTCCCATGATCACACCATAAATGAACTCCCAAACCTAGCCTAGGGCTTACCTGTAAGTGCCTTCTCATAATCAACCTTATACGATAAGTACACCACACCGTATTGAGAACTAAATCATATATGTGAATTATTCCCACTAGACCCCAAAGGAGTCTCAATCTCTTGCTCATGACAAGATAGCATACATTCCTATCAATAGTCTTGACTATCACAACAAAATAATTACAGAATGCCTTCAAAAAATACACATGAAACAATTAATGTAACATCCCTGACCTGAGTTATGCTTAAACCTAGATGTTTTGCTTAATAAAGTGATTATATGCTCTCTCTTATCTCTTGAAAAGTAATTAAGGCTCAAGAGGAACTTATATTTCAATTTTAGTCCTTTCTAAATAATGTTGAAACAATGTTTTGTTAGTTTTAGACTAAAGTGTAAATTACCCAAGTTGAGGGGTTAACTTGAAAATTGTACATGAGACAATGTTCCTCATGTGTTGAAGCATCATGGGAATGAGTATGATGCAGTAGTATGACTTCTACAAGCCTGAATAACCAGAAAGAGCATGTTGAGCAATGTTTGTGTATTAAAACCTAGTTTTGGTGTAATGTGCAATTTACCCAAAATCTAGGGTTCAATATGCAAAATACCACTTTTAGAGGATCCCTCATGATTCTTGGCATCATGTAGAGAAAAGAATTTGAGAGGGGCGCCTCATTTGAATCATTTTGAAGGAGAGAGAATCTTGATATTAAAATAATCAAGATTTAAGCATGATTGAAACCCTAATTCAATTTAATGCAAAAATAATTACATTAATTGGATTGCCCTTCAACCCAAACTATAATGGTTGAGTTTGGTTATGTGTGGACGTCCTTGTGCCTTGCAAAGGCAAAAGAAATATCTACGTGAGTGGAGAACCCACTCACATTAAGAAAAGAAAAAGAAATATCCACTCACTTATGGATATTATTATAATATGATTTAAGGTGCTTAGTTTGTTTTCCTTTAAATCGTGGATAATTGAGAGGAATAAGAGGCAAAGATGATAGCCTCATCCCTAAGGAAGTGAAGGGAGCATATGGCAAGAAAGTTGAGGAGATAATTCCTACTTTCTCTCTCTTAAATGAATTTTCAATAAAATTCATATATAAGCTCCTTTATCTATGAGGTGAAGGGATAATTTCAAATCCACTTTCACTTCTTGCTTGCAAGAACGACCAAGGGAGCTTGGAGAAATAGGAGGACGACCCCCAACCTGTTGGTAAGCTTCTTGACCTTCTCTCACCTTGAATTCATGGTGGAAATCACAAAATAATGCATGATTTCTTCTCTATTTCACTCCATCTTCAATCCTAGCCAATCTTTTCACTCCAAAGCTTGAGGACGAGCCTTGGGAGGATTGCAAAAGCTTCTTACACCATTGTTGATGTGAAGATCCAAGATTTGAAGCTCAATTGAAGGTGGGTTATATAACTTGAACCCTTGAACTTTGTTATTGATTCCATATCTTCATCAATTGTTGATTCTTTATTTGTTTCCAAAATTTTATTTGGTTGATTGATGCAATCACCATGGAAATCACAGCAAGTTTCATGGGTTTATAGCTTGATGATGATGATATCATCATAAGCACACACCTCCACAAATATCTATTGCAAACGGTTTCACCAAACCGTTTGGAGGTTTGAGCTCCAAACCGTTTGGAGTGGTTGACCGAATGGAGAGGGTTGACCATTTGAGGGGGGTTGCTGATGTGTTGAATAATGATCTAATAGATTTAATTGATGAGTTTATAAGGGTTCCAAGATTGGATGATCTACCAATTGCAAACCCTAATCGGGTTGAGTGTTGAATCCTTAAGTGAATTGAATCAATTTTGGGTTGACTAGCCCAAACGGTTTCAAGACCGTTTGGAGGTCAACCAAATGGTCTCAAGACCGCTTGGAGGTCAAAAAAGACCATTTAAAGGTCTATGGTGGTGTATGATTGGATGGTTGAAGATCCAATGATATCAAATTGAAATATATTCAAAAGCTCAATTGATGATCGATTCAATGATGCAAACCCTAATTGAATTTCACAAATTTCTATGATGGGATGAGTCAAACGGTCTCAAGACCATTTGGAGATTATACAAACGACCTCAAGACCGTTTGTGGTCAGGTCATGTCATGGTTTGATGATAATCCAACGATTTCAATTGAATTAGTTCCACAATGTCAATCATTGATGGTTCATCGATTTCAATACTCTAATTGATGGTTCCTTGATTATAAATCCTAGTTAAATTGGGTTCAAAACCCTAATTGAAGGTCCAATTGAAGGGTGATTCAATGATTTAATTGAAGAACAAATCAATAGTTCAATTGATAGAGAGTTTAATGATTGAAACCCTGAGTTGATAAAGTGTTGAAAGACCTTGATTGGTCCATTCAGTTTTGAGAAGGTTTGGACCAAACGGTCTTAAGACCGTTTGAGTCCAAATGGTCTCAAGACCGTTTGGGTCCAAACGGTCTCCAGACCGTTTGAGACCAAACAGTCTCAAACTGTTTGGAGACCCAAGTGGTTTCAAGTAAGAAATGTCCATACAGTTTCATTATGGTCTTGCTTAAAAGATTTCAAACCATTCAATGTCTGAGTGACTAAGACCGTTTGGGGTCTAAGTGACCAAGAATATTTGAGGTTCAATTGGTCAAACCATTTGAACACCTAAGGTGACTAAAGATCAATTAACTAATTGATTATTAATAATGTAAATCAAAGGTGATTACAATGGTTGTACCTTTGAGGTACTAGGGTAATTAGTACCTTGTTGAGTGGTTAACTCTTGATGCTTATGAAAGCAATGATTTAATATGTTATGACAACCCTTCATTCAAGTTGATTGGACCTAATATAATTAAGATTGAAGTAATTGACATCCTAGAGAGGATGAGAGAAGAGGAATCCCTACATGAGTGACAATCATGTAATAGTTAAACCTCAACACTTTCAACATGAACATAATAAGTAATCAGGGTATGATCCTTTATAAAGAGATCATGAAATCTTAATTGAGAAGGTTGATGAAACCCTAATCAAGGGTGTGACATGGGAAAAATCTAATTAAGGGTGATTTCAAGTGAAAACCTAATTTCAGGTAATGCTATGTGAAACCCTAATGTAGGGTAATGTTATGTGAAACCCTGATATATGAGGATGTTATGTGGAACTCTAAAGTAGAGTAATGTTATGTGAAACCCATATTTATGGGAGATGCTATGTGAACCTTAATTTATAAACATGGAAGATCCTAGTCCTAATAATGGAATAGTGATTAATATATTGACAAATGTAACACCTAAAGAGGTTGATAATGGATATCCTTATATCAATAGTTTCTAACTCAAAAGATGAGTCCATATTATTAGTAGTGGTTGTATTTGCTAAATAAGTGACTCATGACCAATACATTACACGATAAATGTGATGAACTGGTGTATAAAGTATTAGGATGGGAAATACCCTAATACAAGCTAAGTGGATGAACTCAAGTAAGATAAAGGTGATGAGGGAAGTGATACATCAAAATATGATAGATATCACATCCAGCACCTCAATATTGATATACCTTGATGCATTTTTAAATCCAATATATTTGGATGAGTGACACATGAAATGTGTCATGTCAGTTGTTACATTGAGATGTAATGCATTTTGATAAGTGTAGGCTAACATGCCTTATGAAAAGGTTAATCCAAATCAATAAACTTTGATGCAATCATATTCTGGTAAAGATGAGAGAGAAACTCATAATTTGTGTTGATAATTCATTTAATGATGAAAGATGAGAATAAATAAGTATGATTGAATACTTATGTTATCAATGTTAGCTCCTAGCTGTGTGGAGCAATGAATTAAAGTTTAATAATTAATAACATGATCTTAAGAACCTAAATGGTTATTTGTGGAAAAACCCTAAAGGAGGGTGATGATATGTAAGAGGAATCCTAACCCTAAAAAGGGAATAGTGGTATTACTTTGTGTTGCATGGTGCTGATATGAAAGCATTATAACTGTTATCATGAGTACTAATCATGCATGTATGTTGAGATGATAAGCATAGCCATGTATGAGCTATGATGCTCTTATATTGAAAATGTTTTATAGACCTTACAAGCCTTCATATGCTTTGTTTCTTAGTGAGAGGCAATCTGAAATTAATGAACCTTGTATGCCATATGATGTTTTAATTATTAAAATTGTTTATGGGCTTCATAAGCTATAATATGCCTTGTTGCCTATTAAGAGGTAACAAAAGGTGAATTAAGCTTTGTGTGCTATGTGGAATGCTTATGTAGTAAGAATCATGCTTACCTTGGTCAAATGACCTGAAGGTATTAAGTTACCTGTTAAGTGGTAACAAGTATTCTATGATGAACTAAAGGTTTGAATACCCATATTCTATAATCATGATGATGAACTTGTTAAGAAATGGAAATGTACTTGATGAGATGAGGGATTAAGATCCCAATACTTTGTTAGAAGAATATGGCTACAGGCCATGACTCCATAAAACAATGCCAGGCATTAGCTATGTGATCTAAGCCTGAAGAGAGTATATTCTGTGGCTATATCTCTATAGTGAAGATGTTAATATACCATGGCAAGCTAAGTGCAGTTTGACACATGAAGTGTAAAATATAATCAGCCGTGTAGTGTTTTTGCATAAAGCTAAAATGCGAGATACATTGGTTGATATTATCCTGCTTAATATAGCGGATAAATGTTATACATGTTCTTCATATTCATTATTGGATAAATGATATGCTGCTCTATCAGGTTATAGTTGAAAGGCTTTAGATAATATTAATGTCCTAATCTGTTAAATAATGAATTAATTACTGTTAAGCAATCATGATTCTTCTGTTCAGATTTACCTTATTAATCTGCAATAATAATGTTTCTGGCGGAGAGTTATATCTCTCGCTGGGGCAATTTTATAATTGTCTCACCCCCGTGGGAACCACATTTTTAGGTGGACGCGGACGAGGAGGCAGGAATCCTTCAATAGGTGGAGAACAACAACAGCAGCAACAGGGACAACAATGAATTCTCAGGTGGAGACACTGGCTGATATGTCTTGTATAGATGTTCATAGAGTCCTATGTGTTGTCTCTGTACTCTCAGATCCTCAGAGTAGTAGTTAGTGCTTTTGAGATTTTGGCTTAGTGCTTCGAGATTTTTATACTGTCTGTGTTTAGTTAACAGAGAAGTTCATGCTTGTAATTCTCAGAAAAAGATGATACAAGACATGTACTTGTGAACCAGTATGTAATTAAGTTACTCCAGTTCTTTATGAAAGAGTTTTCCTATGTGTGGACCTATTTGTAAAATGGTTTTAATTTTTAGTGATTTTCAGTAATCCGTTTCTTAGTGATCGCTTCCGCTAAGATAATAATGTTTTATTCGAACAATGTATCACAATTAAAGACCTTTGTAGATGTTCTAGATACATAGTGGTTTCCTCCTCTAGTAAAAAATATATTCGGCTAGCCCCATTATCTGACACTTTAATGTCCCCAGGATTTGGTCCTTTCTATGGTTCATCCTTAATAAAGGAGTATTTTGTGGATACACCTGTGTTTACACCCACATTGACATCCTCAAACGTCTTTGTCTTCACGTAGGAACTTTCCAAATCGATGCTAGGTCCTCCATCCATGTCAGGCAGGGAAAAAAACTCTAGATCTTTAGATAACTCCATAGGGATGCCCGTGTCCGCTCCTTTGTGATAGATTTTCTTATTGGCCAATCATGCCATAAGTGAGAAATTTAAGGCCAACTTCCTATATGATGATGTTGATGCCCCTCTCCCAATGCCATTTTGAGACCAATGAAGACTCAAACCAACTTAAATGTCCCCTAGGCCTTCTCCACTATGACCTAAGTCCCTCCCAATGTCCCTAGAACTTTGAATTGTTCCTCTAGAAGACCCCTCATACCCCATTATTATTTTGTAAACTTCATGTGTAACCATGCATACAATGCTAGGTCCAAAGTAACTAAGTGAGTTTATCTGTCTTGGTGCATGATAATCTGAAGACTTTCAATATTTGCTATTAGACATTCAAATATAGTCTTAGTATTCAATTGATGTTTGGTAAAATAATAGACACTATTCTTATATCTCAACACTTCGTGCACATTTATAGCTATGTCTGATCAAATCAAGTTTTATTACACAATCAAATTTTACTTGTAGTAGTATTTTATTGCTTTAGGAATTAGAGAACACAAAGGAAGCTTTAGTTTGGGCTAGTAATATCTGAATATCAGATTCATTACTTTATGTAGGTTTGTACATGCAAGTTGTTTGACACACATGAAACAATTAACATGCAAGAAGTTGAATGAATTTCAGATTCCAGGTTCAAAAATTAAATCTTGGAACATAACATTAAACTAATACCAATCATAGGTTTTTTAAAGCTTATATGAAAGTGGGTTGACTTGGGGGACATATATCACAAATCGGCCAATTTATTGTCTGATACAATAACATTTAGAATTGTTTTGGTAGAGGACCAAGTCCGTCAATTTGGGGAAGTCAATCAACTTATGGTCCTCAAATTTTGGAAATTGATCGAATATAATAAATGAAGGTGTATTTAAACTTACAAACTTAGACGACTTAGACAAATCTATTGACTTAGTTAGGCAAAATGCACAAAGTCTATTGAGTTGTTCTTTGACTTCATTATTGAAAGACACTTATATAACATCTTCTTATCTATTGTAACTTTTTCTTATAAACTATACAATATTATCCGGGAATAAAATGGGAAACTTATGGAAGTAGAGTCTTGAGGGAAAGGGGTGAAGAGTTTCCCTTATAAAACTTACAAAATTTGGCACAATTAATCGTTGTATTTTACTTTTTATCTAAGAAGTTACAAGAAAGGGAAGTAGGTAAAATTCAGATAGAAAGTAAGCTTTTACGTGGTCCATAATAAGCAAAGAAAATAAAGTATGTGCCTAATTGTATTTTCAACCACCAAGATCTTGTTGAAAATTTTAAATTCAATGTAGAGGCAAAACAATCTAATTCTTATAAAACACTCAACAAGTAATGAAATATCAAATACGTTCTTCTTTATAAGTGTCTATTAGATAACACCTCATTGTTTCCTTTACACATGCCTAAGAGAAACCACCAATCTTTTTGTTGTGGTCAATGTGAGATCACCACACCTCCTCAAGATGTCATGGACAAGAGTGCACACCACTTCTTCCTTTGGTTGTCATGGATGAGGGAAGAAACCACCTATTTCATTTGTTTGTGGCCAACAGTAAACCACCACTTCAATCCTATATGCTCGCCTAAGAGGATCACCACCATATAAGTATGCCTTCCTCAACTTATGGTAGGTTACCACTTCTTTACCTTGAAACTCATCTATAATATTTCACAAAGAATGAGTAGATAAGGGAAGTAGGATTTAAATGGCAAGAAAAAATACATTGTTATAGATATTTTCAAATAGATAATGAGTACTATGTTTAGGAGAAGCTAACACTTGATCTCTACACCCATTCTAAGACACATAAGCAATTCAAACAATTTATCAATGAAATATCACTGAAGTGTGCCTAGAATGGCTGTAGATGGTCCCTATTTATTAGAATAGATTAGGTTATTCCTAGGGAAGCTTCTAGGAGCATCTTGACATCATGATATTTATTGGTTTGAGTCAAAAAAGAATTTGGTTTTCTAACTGTACATTAAACATACTTTCTCAACTGAGCTTCTACTTCAATCGAGATGCACTTTAGTCAAACCATGACTCTAACCTAGGGATCAAGAAAGTGTAGTTCATTTGAAAATGGCTAGAAATTGAATGAATGATCAATTTGAGTGCCCATTGTTGAATTAGGGGTTCAACTTAGAAGTTTCTCAATCAAAGTATGATTTTTGATGAGAGTGACCTTTAGTCCTAACAACCTTACAATCATATCCTACTTGAATGTTAAGTCTGTTTGACCTTCATATCAGTCAAACTAAGAGTATGATAAAAAAATCCTGACTTACAACTCAACAGAAAATTAGTTCTATCTTTATATCATTATATAATAAAAGTTACTTCTAGGGGGAGGGGTAACTTGAGTAGTGTGTCTAGACAATCCCAATAAAGGAACCTGGGTTTGATACTAGCTCCCTTAGTTTAAACTTGAAATCTCATTTAACTTCTATTTTGAGATGTCCGTGTTGACGCATCTGCTCTAGGAGTTTACCCTACCGGGGTGGGTCCAATGTGGCCCTTCCCAAGAAGGGTTCCTCACGACCAAACACAAGGTTATTGTCCCTCCATAGGGTCCTAAATAAGTGCAAAATAAAAAACAAAAACATTTTTCCAATTCCAAGATAAAAATAAAATAGACTTCTACATAAGTTAAAATTCATTTGAGAATAAAAGATAAGTAGTTTTGCAATTCTTTAGACACATAACCATTTATATTTTGATATAATTAATTTGTTCTAAAAACACTAACTCGAGTAGTTAGAAATACAAGTATGAAAAAGTATGTTGCTCATCAAAATAAATGTCTAGGATTCCCTTGTTCCAACATCCCCCCTTCTGATGATGAAAACATTTTATAAATAAAAGAAAGTTTGCTAAAAGAAGATGTGTATTTGATGTAGTGATCAAACTCCAAGTTTACCTTAACCTTGGAATAACCTTATTGCTCTCCTAATATCTTCTCATTTAAGTTAATTACAAAGCTTAGCTAGTGCAATGGAAGCTATGTGAATGCACTAAGTAAATGGAAACCTTATTTGGAAAAATAATTAATGAATTCAAGTAAATATGATTGATGAAAACCTAATTGTAGTTGCATGAATGATTAGTGAAACACTTATTTGAGTGAAGATAATTGTTAATTAAGTTGATTACTTACATATCTTAATTGTGAGGTTGATTTAAGTTGTGTATATGTGTATGTATGGTTGTTTTAAAGTAAGGACACAAGAAAAACTTCTTTTATAATGAAGAAAGGCTAGCTTTATATTCTTAGATTGGAATATATGGTTAGAAAATAAAAATAGGGTGAAATATACCTATAAACAAAGTTTGAAACACCTAGAAATGTATTTGTAGGTTTTAGGTCAATTGTTGGATAATCTTGGGACAGACCATGCCAACTTTGAACTTGATGTGACTCCATTGAGCAAAGCAATTGCTGGCCTAACTAAGTTGGACTGACTAGCTAGAAAGTCAAGCGTGAAATTCCTGGAAAGTTTTTCTGACTTGTCAAGGACAAATTTTATTTCTTTTTGTGTTTTGATATCTCGCATATATCATTGAATTTCCATCGACCAAAGAAGACCAACTACCTAACACATCACACCATCTTGCCAAGTTCTAGACTGGATTTGCATGCTTTTTTCTTCTATATTGATTGATGTGTGCATATGTCTAGAAATTGACCAAATATCTATAATGTCTTATAACTTGCTTTTCTGACTAATCTTTATATATATATATAGTTTTGAAAATTTGATATAGAATAAATATATACATTTCTTTGACTTGTTTGTCATTTTGTGTTTGTAACATTATTTTGCACCGTTGGAGCTATTCCCTGGAAATTTTGGTGCAAGGAGGGCAATTTGGGGTTAAGAACAAAAAAGTCTTGGGGATTCTGGATTGGAAATGGTCTCGTCTTCCTTTGCATAATTAGATCATGGTTAATTCAATGATTTTCATGAGTTTTCATATTATTTCTCTCATCCATTTTCTCTAATTTGTTTATATTTAAAAAAGGGTTGGATTCATGTCTCTTATATTCACCTATCTTATTTTTCTTGACATGAGAAGATAAGTTGAGCTCTTTCTACCGAAAACTTGGCTTTCTCACATATTTCTTGATGGAGCATGGAAAGCTACACGTTTCTCATCTTATTCATCTTTCTACTTTCAATGAGTAGATGGTGCATAATGAGCCAAATACATGCAATTTTATTTTCCTTACTCCTAACCATACATTAAGCATTCTCCAACAACAAATGGTTAAATTAGGGCATTTTTACATAGAAAATCAGATATATAATCTTAATGTTATGTGTTGTTAAGGCTATTGAAATTGAAAACCCTAAATTCATACTCTCTTATATTTCTTATGCTTTTATATATAAGAAATTTCCCTATAACAACGGTAAAAGATGGAATTTGCATCAAAATAGATACATGAGAACTATGCCATGTTGTAACTATGAGTAAGAACTTATGGGACATTTTGATTCATACTTGAAGTCTATAGTGTTGTAGTTAGGATGTATAAATGGAGTTACCAACTTGGTATTCTTGTTAAGGTGGGAGCCCTTGATTTCTTCATAATGACGATTAATATGCACTTAATTGTAATGTTCATGATTGAACATCTTAAGGCAAGTAACATAATCAAAGGATAAGTGAAAACCTAATTTATTATACATAGGTGCCTTGAACATCGTTGAACTTTCCCGATGTCCATGTTGGGAAGGTGAATGGGTCTACAATCAAATTGGATTGTATCCATGACAAGTTTGACTAGAGCAGTCTAGGTCCTAAGGATTAATCTACAAAGGGTTAGTAGGGACCCATATAGGAGAGACTGAGACATCAACTCTCTTTCTTACATTGAGAAATGAGGACTGGGGAACATCTAGAACACCCTAACTTTTTATAACTAATACTACATTAGAAAACCCTAATTTCAATTCCAAATCCTGATGCTTCACATAAAATCCATTGAAAGTTAGAGACCCAATTATAATGGATGAATAATGTTTAAAGGTAACTTTTCATCATCAAGTTAATTGAAACTCAATTCCATCAAATGCAACCCTCATATAGCACATTAGTACTATATAGGGGGATAAAGTGAACTTGACCTTTTTAGTAATAATATTTTGGCCGAATCTTCAAAAATTCATGGACAATTCATGTGATGTTAGAAAATTTCATAAAAATACTAGTTGGAAAGATAAAACACAAGGAACAATAATATGGTAGTTTTGAGTCCATGTTTTAATCCGATTTTGCCTGATTTATTCATGAGCCATGAAACCCTAAAATTAGATTGTTAATGATTATTAATGCATGCTAATTAATTATATAGGGTAATTAGTCCCTCAACATTAAGAGACTACTGGGAGTTGCTCCAATATCTATAAGTGGTCCATGCACTTTGAGCATAATTATTGGATGTTTATATGTTATTATGTACAATGTACATGTTATAATGTGAATGTATTATTCATGCTATAGTTTTATTGATTAAAGTTAAAAGTTAATGGATAAATGAAATCTCATTTACTATTTACTTTCAAGAATCATCATATCGCATCATATTCATGCTAATTAATTATTGGATGTTTAATGAATGAACCTTATATAAGATCATCATCATGGGCTTTTCTAGCATACAATGTACTTCAATACAAATCATGGGCTTTCCTAGCATACAATGCACTTTGGTGCAAATCATGGGCTTTCCTAGCATAAAGAGCACTACAGTGCAATTCAAGACCGATGCAAAGAGACAAGGCACTTCAATGCAAAACTTAAGGACTCTTATATAAGTCAGATAAAAGACAATGATAAAATTCAAAGTGTATTTTCATGATGTTTAAATGTTTTCTTTTCAAAGTATATGTTATTTCAATTTTATAATATGTTCAATTCTACTTACAAATTGTTTTATGAATGGCTGGGGGTGTGATGCTCATAGGAAAGGAGCAATGTCAAGGATAGAGCTATCTAAGGACCAGTTGAAGAAGGAGCTCAAGGACTTCTTAGGCTAGAACTATTGGGGTGCCAACTATCAATAGATCAGATTTTCCTTTATGCTTATGGGACATGTGTTTTAGTTTAGAGTGTGAGTTCTATGTTATGAGTTTGAGATATGAGAAACTATGCAATGTATCCTATGTTGGTTTATCAAACTTTATTTTTATACAATGACTATCATTTTGTGACATTCCCAATGAAATTATGGTTCCTTTCAAAGAATTATATGTTTTAGAAAACTGGAATGTTACAATATGGTATCAGAGCTAAAAATATAGTTGGACACCAACCTTTTCTCAAAATCTCATTTAGTTTTATGTTCCCTTTTGTAGATGGCTCCCAAGAGGAAATCTGATAATGGCAAGGAGTACATAGATGGAGAGGGAAGCTCTTCTAATGGGGGAAGTGATCATAGTGCTTCTAGAGGGGATAATCCTAATGTAACCCTAATGCACCTCTAGAAGTGCTCATAAAGGCTCTTATTGATGCTATCATTGGTCAACAAGGAATACCACATCAACTGAGGAACCAGGAGTTGACCTTAGTAGACTTCCTAAAGATCAAGCCAGAAACCTTCTCTAAAGAAGCTGAGATTGATGTAGTTGGTCATACTGAAGAGTGGCTTCTCAATGTCGAGCATTGTTTCTGTGACTTAAGATGTCCCGAGCCTTCTAAAGTTTGCTTTGGGACACACACATATTGAAGAGTGCAACCCGCACTTGGTGGGAGAACTTCATCAATGCTCACAGACCCAATGTTGAACCATTAACCTGGGAGGAGTTCACCACTGCCTTCCAGAACCATTAAATCTCTAAAGCTATGATCGAGAAGAAGGATATGGAGTTCAAGCACCTGTGGTAGTATGAATCAACTGTTAGCCAATATGAAATGAAGTTCGATATGCTGTAGAAGTACAGTTATGGTTTAGATGAGACACATCTGGAAAAGAAGTTCATGCATGGACTGACTTGATTTGGGCTCTACTTTGACTGGACATGGCATCGGGACAATACAGGAGGCACTCGAGTCTACCATAGAGTTGGAGGACCACACTGGATGATACTGGAAGAATGGATAATCCTCAAGAAGTAAGAAAGAGCACAAGAGCCATAATGATAAGAAGAGAAAATTACAAGAGGAACTTGCTCCAAACCCTCATGCAAAGACTAAGTGTACCAAATGTAATAGGTATCATATAGGAGAATGCAGATATGGAACTGGAGTTTATTACTATTATGGAGGGGCTGACCATATTAAATCCAACTACCTCAAGCTCCTATAGAAGAACGATTCCCAAGTCAACCAAGAATCCAAGGAGAAAAGATAAGCTAGGATCTTCTCCATGGTGGATGATGATGAAGATGATGAGAATAAACAAGGTATGATTTAGTTATGAAGTTCCTTTAGTACCTTTGCATGGACTATAGTTATGGTTAGACTTGCCCTAGATGTAAGATTTCATGATAATTACAATATGTTGGAATTTTCATATTAAGTATAATCAAAACCCTAAGGCGGGTAGACTAGAAGCGTTTCCAAGACAAAATTCATTTAAGGTGGGTAGAATTGTAACACACTAACTATTTATAACTAATCCTACATTGGAAAACCCTAATATGAATTCCAAATCTTGACGCTTCACATAAAATCCATTGAAACTTAGAGACCCAATTATAATGGATAAATCATGTTCAAAGATAATTTTTCATCATCAAATTAATTGAAACTCAATTCCATCAAATATAACCCTCATTTAGCACATTAATACTATGTAGGCAGATAAAGTGAAATTGACCTTTTTAATAATAATATTTTGGATGAATGTTTGAAAATCTGTGGAAAATTCATCTGATGTCAGAAAATTGTATAAAAATACTCATTGGAAAGATAAAACCACAAGGAACAATAATATGGTGGTTTTGAGTCCCCATTTAAATCCAATTTTCCCTGATTTATTCAATAGCCATGAAACCCTAAAACTAGGTTGGTTAATGATTATTAATGCATGCTAATCAATTATACATGCTAATTAGGGTTCCCTCAACATTAAGAGACTATTAGGAGTTGATCCAATATATATAAGTGGTCCATGCACTTTGAACATAATTATTGGATGTTTATATGTTATTATGTACAATATACAATGTACATGTTTTTAAAAAAAATGTACAATGTACATGTTATAATGTGAATGTAATATTCATGCTACAATTTTATTGATTAAAGTTAAAAGTTAATGGATAAATGAAATCACTTTTACTATTTATTTTCAAGAATTATCATATCACATCATATTCATGTTATGAGCAAGAATAAAGAGTATTCAAGAGTAAAGACTAAAGATAATGAATGAACCTTATATAAGATCCTCATCATGAGCTTTCCTAGCATACAATGTACTTCGGTACAAATCGTGTGCTTTCCTATCATACACTGCATTTTGGTGCAAATAATGGGCTATCCTAGCATATAGAGCAATATGGTGCAATTCGAGAGGCACTTCAGTGCAAAGAGAAGAGGCATTGCAGTGCAAAATGCAAAACTTGAGGGATCTTATATAAGTCAGATAAAAGACAATGATAAAATGCAACATTTATTTTCATGACATTTAAATGCTTTCTTTTCAAAGTACATGTTATTTTAGTTTTATAATATGTTCAATTCCACTTACAAACTGTTTGATGCATGGCTGGGGGCGTGATGCCCGCAGGAAAGGAGCAACATCAAGGATAGAGCTATCCGAGGACCAGCTGAAGAAGGAGCTCAAGGACTTCTGAGACTAGACCTAGTGGGGTTCCAACTATCAATAGAGTAGATTTTCCTTTATGCTTATGGGAAATGTGTTTTAGTTTAGAGTGTGAGTTTTATGTTATGAGTTTGAAATATGCAAAACTATGCAATGTATCTTGTGTTGATTTATCAAACTTTATTTTTATGCAATGATTATCATTATGTGGCATTCCCAATTGAGATTATGCTTATGATCAATGAATTATATGTTTTAGAAAATTGGGATGTTACAATATGGTATCAGAGCTACAAATATAGTTGGCCACCAAGATTTTCTCAAAATCTCATGTAGTTTATGTTCCCTTTTGTAGATGGATCCCAAGAGGAAATTTGATAAGGGTAAGGAGCACGTAGATGGAGAGGGAATCTCTTCCAATGGGGGAAGTGATCATAGTGATTCTGGAGGGGATAATCCTAATGGTAACCCTAATGCACCTCTAGAAGTGCTCATCAAAGCTCTTGCCGATACTATCACTGGTCAATAAGGAAGACCACATCAACTGAGGAACTAGGAGTTAACCTTAGTAGACTTCCTGAAGATCAAGCCAGAAGCCTTCTCTGGAGAAGATGAGACTGATGTAGTTGGTCATGCGGAAGAGTGGCTTGTCAATGTTGAGCACTATTTTCGTGACTTAGGATGCCCCGAGCCTTCTAAAATTTTCTTTGGGACATACATATTGAAGAGTGCAACCCGCACTTGGTGGGAGAACTTCATCAATGATCAAGGACCCAATGCTGAGCTGTTGACCTGGGAGGAGTTCACCACACCTTTCGGAACCATTACATCTCCAAAGCTATGATAGAGAATAAGGAGATGGAGTTCAAGTGCCTGGAGCACTATGTCTCAATTGTTAGCCAATATGCAATGAAGTTCTATATGTTGCAGAAGTGTGGTTATGGTTTAGACGAGACACGTCTGGAAAATAAGTTCATGCATGTCCTGAAACTTGATTTGGACTATGCTTTGACTGTACGTGGCATCAGGTCAGTGTAGGAGGCACTCGAGTCTGCACTAGAGTTGGAGGATCACCCTAGACGATATTGAAAGAATGGAGAATCCTCAAGAAGCAAGAAAGAGTACAAGAGGAACCTGATCCAAACCCTCATGCAAAGACTCAATGTAGTATTAGGTATCATATAGGAGAATGCATATATGGAATTGGAGTTTGTTACTATTGTGGAGGAGCTGCCAATATCAAATCCAAATGCACCAAGCTCCTATAGAAGATAGATTCCCAAGTCAACCAAGAGCATAAGGAGAAAAGACAAACTAGTATCTTCACCATGGTGGATGATGATGAAGATGATGAGAATGAACAATGTATTATTTATTTATGGAGTTCCTTTAGTACCTTTTCATGGACTATAGTTATGGTTAGACTTGCCCTAGTTGTAAGATTTCATGACAATTACAAGATGTTAGAATTTTCATATTAAGTATAAGTAAAACCTTAAGGTGGTAGACTAGTAGAATTTCGAGGATGAGATACATTTAAGACGGGTAGAGTTGTAACACCCTAACTTTTTTATAACTAATCCTACATTAGAAACCCCTAATTTCAATTCCAAATCTTGATGCTTCGCATAAAATCCATTGAAACTTAGAGACCCAATTATAATGGATAAATCATATTTAAAGATAAATTTTCATCATCAAGTTAATTGAAGCTCAATTCCATCAAATAAAACCCTCATTTAGCACATTAATACTATGTAGGGGGATAAAGTGAAATTGACCTTTTTAATAATAATATTTTGGCCGGATCTTCAAAAATTTGTTGAAAATTCATCTGATGTTAGAAAATTTCATAAAAATACTCATTGGAAAGATAATAACACAGAGAACAACAATATGATGGTTTTGAGTCCCCAATTTAATCCAATTTCCCCTAATTTATTCAAGAGCCACGAAACCAAAAAATTAGTTTGGTTAATTATTTATGAATGCTAATTAATTATACATGGTAATTAGGGTTCTCTCAACATTAAGAGACTATTAGGAATTGCTCCAATATCTATAAGTGGTCTATGAACTTTGAACATAATTACTAGATGTTTTAATGTTATTATGTACAATGTACATGTTATAATTTGAATGTATTATTCATTCTATAGTTTTATTGATTAAAGTTATAAGTTAATGGATAAATGAAATCTCTTTTACCAATTTATTTTCAAGAATTATATATCACATCATATTCATGTTTATAAGTAAGAGTAAAGAGTATTCAAGAGTAAAGAGTAAAGATAATGAATGAACCTTATATAAGATCCTCATCATGGGTTTTCCTAGCATACAATGTACTTCGATAAAAATCATGGGCTTTCCTAGCATACAATGCACTTTGGTGCAGATCATGGGATTTCCTAGCATACAGAGCACTACAGTGCAATTCAAGAGGCACTTTGGTGCAAAGAGAAGAGGAACTTCGGTGCAAAACTTGAGGACTCTTATATAAGTCAGATAAAAGACAATCATAAAATGCAAAGTTTATTTTCATAATGTTTAAACGTTTTCTCTTCAAAGTATATGTTATTCAATTTTGTAATATGTCCAATTCCACTTACAAACTATTTTATGCATGACTGTAGGCACAATGCCCATAGGAAAGAAGCAACACTAAGGATAGAGCTATCTGAGGACTAGATGAAGAGGAGCTCAAGGAATTCTGAGACCAGACCTGGTGGGGTGCCAACTATCAATAGATTAGATTTTCCTTTATGCTTATGGGGCATGTGTTTTAGTTTAGAGTGTGATTTCTATGTTATGGTTTTAGATATGATAAACTATGCAATGTATCCTATGTTGGTTTATCAAACTTTATTTTTATGCAATGATTATCATTTTGTGACATTCCTAATGAGATTATGCTTCTGCTCAATGAATAATATGTTTTAGAAAATTGGGATGTTACAATATTGACCCCAATATAGGTTATAATATGTGAACAATGAGAAATGTAAATGTTATATGTGTCATACGATATATGTTGAGGTACACCCTTACTTTGTACTAAGGTGTGGTAATGAGAGGTAGATGTTCTATAGGCTCCTACCTAGAGCTATGATGGACCTCAACTATTTTAGCTATCTTAGGGTAACCAGATAAACCCTAAGGCATGGATGGTGAGTTGTGCATGTGAGCACACTATGGTGGCTTATAATTGTTTAGGTACAAGTCCAATAGTTCCAGAGAAAAATAATAAAATAGAAAAGCCAACAATATTACTTTTTATCAGTTATCACTACTACAGAAACGAGATATATCGTTGGTCATTTTAAGAATACATCATAGGTTAACAACCAATGACTAGGTGGGTGACACTAAAACTCAGGACATATGCCATCGGTTAAAGGAACCAATGACATTCATATTTATCATCAGTTCCTCGTTACAGTCAAACTGACGACATAAAATGCAATGTGCAAAAAAATTGTGGTTTCCTTTGACCTTTCCTCATCGATCCTTAGAAATAGATTGACAACGTAATGCTACTTGTGTAACAAAAATGGTTTCCCTAGATAGTTCCTCGTCAGTTAATTGATGAGAAATGACTGACGACTAAAAGCATGTCGTATGTTTTATCAATGAAAAAAATGAAATTTGAGGTATATCCCGTCAGTTTACAACAAGAACCCGATGTCATGTGTGTATATAGTTGGTTATTTAATGAGAAATAGCTGGCGACTAACAATATGACGTTGATTTTATCAGTGAATGAACAGTGAAATTTTAGGCATATTCCGTCAGTTTACAACAAGAAACTGACATAGTATGTGTATGTACTCAGTTATTTTGTAATATACAAAAATAAATAGCTATGTTTCTTTTTATATAGCAGGTCTGCATACCTACTTTCTAGCTGCTAGCTTGTCTACTGCTCCTACTTTCTGACAACTAGCCTGTCTGCTGCTTGTAGTTCAGAAGAATTGCAAATTCATCTGAATTGTAGACCTCTACAAGCATTGCAACTTAACAACAAGCCAAAAAACCTGGAAGAAGAAAGATATATAATACAAATAGATATGCATTTGATACAATATGCATAAACATGCTAGATGACCTCAACATTCTATCCATTTTTCACTTCAAATGCACACACATACGCATGAACTCACAACTCAATTGATTCATTTTCTCAGCCACACATTCAATTTCATACATATGCACAAATACACATCATTCTCTTCCTCATGTACTTTACATTTAATTCACACACATATGCATGGATACATATCAACATTAGCTGCCATCTCAGATTTTAATTCCACAATGTATAATAATATAACAAATGAAAATCTAACATCAAAATTTGAACTACAAAAATATCAATCAAAACTTCCCAATTATCTGATAAGTCCACATGTTTGATGAAACAGTCTGCCTGCAGTTCACATAGGTCATTCAGCTGCTCCAATGTATAAACTTCAGTAGTGTTAAAAAACTGCAAAGAGAATGAGACGTAATTCAAATTAAATTTGATTGTTTGTATTGTCAAATGAGACTACTTTATGAATGTGATACAAGGCTAATAACATTCCCTTCTCTATACATTTGATCTGTCGCATATATGTGACAATCATATACATGTGCATCATCATGTAATATGTGCATGCCCAATCATTATCTTGTATAGGATATTGTAGATTTATAATTACGTTAATAGTTGTAATTAAGTAGAGCTGGTAATATATATGTAATTGGAATGAGAAGACTACATCAACACTCTTCCAAGTTTTGTCTACTTTCCCTCCTCCACTATAGAATAATTTCACACACCTTTAAGTTCAATTAATAGATATGTTGCATTATTAAACTATCATATGATGCAAATATTAACAAATATGTTGAACACAGAAAAATCATACTTACGCATGAGTTCCTAATTTCATTTGGTGTCCACCATTTGGTGTCAATTTTATACCTGAAGGATCAAAGAAATAGACATTCCAAGTCTCAGGAATAATCACTAACAATTGCTAATGCTTATTTCTGAGTAAATAGAAGGCAAATAAAATAAATCCCACAAAAAATTGTATTCATAAGTTAGACATATAAACAACAAGCCCAAAACTTACACAACATTGAAGGGAGCTACGATCATGGTCCTGGAAGCACAAAAAACCTTCATCACGGTACTCACATAATATTTGACATCACTCAGATCTCTAAGTACATCACTAATCAATGATGGCTTTAGAAATTCCACATTCGATATTTAGAACTCAATAGCCCCATAATAAAAAATCACTTAATACTATACATATATATATGTAATAATCAGTTAATATATAGGAATCAATTAAAAAATATGTATTATTTACATATGATAGGGTATTTAAACTCACCATATCCAAAGTTCTATAGATGATGTGTTCAAACATTGATAATGAAATAGCTTACAAATATCTTTCAACACTATAATAGTGTCACGATCTATACCTATGATCTCCTCCAGAAGGCTGATCACCATGGTATCTGATTGCTCTATATTTTCTAACCACATTGCCAATGCCTTACAATTAGAGCCTAAGGAGTCAAACAACTCCTGTGGAATAAAATTTTGGGGCAAAGACTTTAGAACCCTAGATGGTTTCTTAGTTGTTGTGGATTGCATGCCTCTATTCTCATATTAGCTTTTGATTATTTACATAGATTTCAATACACATTTGTCGTACCTCAAGAAATACAACAAGTCATTTTGGAAACCCAGTAAAGCCACCTTCTACCTCTCTAAATGTGGTGGCATCTGGGTGCTCATATGGAATTAGGTGCATCTCTCATTGCCAGAACGACATGTATGACGCTCACACAAATGTGATCAATGGGAAGGGGAATAACATGAACCATGTCAGTGAGTCGATAAGCCTAAAAAATTGACCACAAAGTTGTATGATGGAACATCGATGGCAAGATGACATTTTTTGGCCAACTAAAATTTTGTGAATCACAAAATTTAATATTCACATATATATTGACTTGAGGATTATTTTATTACAATATATAGAAATTGACTTAAATTGAATCTTACCTTGATCGTACCGTGCAGGTCGGAAGGACAACTCCCAATACACTCTATGGGAGTGTGACGTTGTACATGTTCCATGACTACTGGAGACGCTTGCAATGCCTAAGAAACCTTAAACTCCTTCAAGGATGCAACTATTAATTTTTTCACCTCTTCCGTGTCCATTCCCCTTTCTTTGAAGATTTGCACTTTTGCTAGGATGCGCCAAAAAAGATTTTACCCCATACCCATGTCCAACGACCCTAACACGTCCAGGGTGCTCTTCTGTCCCTAGAGAAACCATCCATTCATCGCATGTGTCCTGAGGGGTGAACTTTTAGTCCTTTGTTTGCTCACCCAACTCTAACTGTTCATCATCAAAATTGACTAATCAGTAAAGCTTAATAATTCAGTGAAAAAAGAACATGGATGTATTGTGAGACCAAGAAATTTACCATTTTTGAAGCCACCTCCTGGGTTGCTTAGATAGAGATTTCTCTGGATTTGTTTTCCTTACATCTATCCACTCAATATAGAGAGGCAACTGTCCAGAAGCACTAGAAGACTCAATAGTGGAAGGAGCAGAAGTAGGAGGCCCTTTCTCTTGCTCTCTCAACTGGAAACCAACGGTTGTGCACATTCTTGCCACAACTATCTTCTTGAGCATCGCGAATGGCCTAATTAATTAAATAAGAAATATTGTTAAGTAACCACAAGAAATCATAGAAATGTAATTTCCTTTTGTACCTTGATGGTATCTATTTTTCTCTACTCAACAAACTCCAACAAATCATTTGTATCACTATAGTTCCATTTTAGAGTGCGATCCTGACCGTGCTTGTTTGCAAAGATGTAGTCTCTTATGAGGATTGCCTTCCAATATCTATGTCTTCTCCCAGTGAACTACATAACTGACTTGCGATATAACTTTTCATCAAGCTCATACCAGCCCTAAAGAGGTTCAACATTCACTACTATTTAGAAATGTGAAAAGAAAAAAATAGGAAAAGACTATAAAATATAAATACATTTATTTCATCTCTAACTCCCTCCAGATGAGGTCTTTATTGGCCATACTCACTTGTCTCCAATCTCCAACATGGAGAGGCACTTTGCTTCAAGCAAGGACCTAACAATAGTTGTCAAACTCTTTAGTAATTGGCATGTATGCTTCATTAAATTCAACGACGCCCTTCTTTCCTTTCCTATTTGTGGCATTTTTTATCAAATTTATCACTCTCTTACATTTTGATTCACCGTAATCACCCTGGTCAGGATGCGGAGCAGGATCCTGACCCTCGATATCACTGCACTCCTAGTCAGATGCCATCTATAAAATCAAAACTAAAATATGAAAAAGTCAGATCACATATAAAAGTCATATCACATATGAAAAAGTCAGATCACATATAAAAAGTAATATTACATATGAAAAAGTCAAATCACATATTAAAAATTCAGATCGATATGAAAAAATAAACATGTTATATATTACAAATAACATATGAAATATTACATGCGGTATACCTTAAACTAATATCCCTTCTATGTGATCTTCATGTGTATAGTCATCAATGTTAGATTCAACATTTACACTTGGTAACCTAATAGAGAATGGACTAAACTCATCATGCTTGTCATAATACTCTTCTTAATCAATATAATCTAAAATGAACTGTCTTTTCCCATGAAGAACGACATGCCAATTTTCTTTTGTAGGATCGTCGATATAGAATACTTGTTTTGCTTTTGATGCCATGATAAAGGGTTCATCCTTCTCACCTATTCACTCAAAATTCACTTTTATGAAACCGATGTCAACTACAACTCTAACCTTGTAATAAACCCCTTTTCACCTAACTAATGGAACTCTAAACTCTGTGTTGTCAATTTCCCATATGTCTTCAATGACACTGTAATAAGACATCTTTCTTTCATGTGGAATTTTATCCTTGGCACTAGAAAAATACAATGAAGATGCCTAAAGGGTGACCCCACTATTTTGGACGACAACCCTTTGTAAGATGTAACATATGTCTTTGGCTCATACACGACCATTCGTTAGTTTCTATAACATTATTTGGTGTTGAGATAGTTGATTGAATACTTTCTCTTCAAACCATTTGATAAATGTCTGATTATGCTCTCTAGAAAGCCACATTGTAATGGATCGGGTATAACTTGTCTTGAGCTCATTGGTATGTTTGGTGATATAAATACCCACATCATCAATGTTGTGTAAAGCATACAAGTGTAATTGTTCCCATTGCTCACGACTGATATTTATCTGTCATTCTGCCAAAATACCTTCACCATAATAAACGTCAGGATTCAAAATATTAGCAAGAGTTTCGTTGCATCTCAAAAAGTCATTGTAAAAGTCTATAACCTCCCTAGAAACGTAGCCCTCAATAATACTCCCTTCGATACGACAACAATTTCGAACATGACCTTTAAAAACACTCATGTGCCAATCAAAAGGATACATCCAATGCAAGAAAATTGGACCCAAGATTTTCACTTCCCTAGTCAAATGGACAACCAAATATACTATGATGTCAAAGAATGAAGGGGGGAAACACTACTCAAGTTGATACAGGGTAATGACCACTTCTCTTTGCAAAGTATCTAGAATCTAAAAATCAATTACTTTGCTACATAAAGTGTTGAAGAATAAGCAAATCCTAGTTATTACAAAGCTTACATGCTTAGGAAGGATAGATCAAATAGCCACATGCAATATATGTTACATTAGAGTGTGACAATCATGAGATTTATGACCTATCAACTTCAAATCCTTCATTGATTCCAATCTATGGATTTGGCTGAGTATCCCTGTGGTACCTTAACATTACGCAAGCACTCCCAAAATGTTCTCTTCTCACGTGTAGACAAGGTGTAACAAGAAGGAGGTAGATATGTGTGCTGACCATTGGTAACTTCTTCTGCAATTCTTTCCTTATACTCATTTCACGTAGGTCCATTCTGGATATGATGCCATCTTTAATATTACTGGGTATATTCAACATAGTACCGACAATGCTATCAAAAACAATTTTCTCAACATGCATGACATCATATAATGTCGAAATGTCAAAGAAATCCAATAAGTAAGATCTTAGAATATCAACCTCTTTTTGAATAAGTATGTTTCACCTGTGGGAGTAGTGTTGGTATGTATACCCAGAGAGCCAATCATATTATGATTGGATTGACATATGTCATGATTGATTTGATAAATATCAAAGGCAAGCTTCCAATTTATTTCGGTTCAACCAATTATGAGATAAATGATGGAGAAAAATGAATGTCTAAAGAATGACAATACTCAATGACGTATGTCTTCAAGTACGTGACTTGAACAATGAGATCATATGGATGATAAGAGTATGTACATTCTTGTTATGTCCCTACTCGGATGTCATTATGGAAGGTTGATAGACAACAATGACACATCAAGACTAGAGTGTGTGTTGGTTGATGACAATGTCTCATTAGTCATGATATATGACATCAAACCAAGCACATAGATACATGTTGGAGAACAGTGTATCGGACAGACCCACCATGAGAGTGACACATGGAACTATGACATGGTAGTCAGAATCATCTCTCATAGTGATGGCGGTGATTGTGATTCTTAGACCTGAAATCACTACACATGTCAAATGTGATTGGGTACACTTTGACATCATCAAACACAGTCCTAAAACATGGGTCGTTATAAAGGATGATTGAGTGGCTTTGACGCATGGGATAGACTGTGAGTGATAGATATGAGATTTGTCCCTCCTAAGGGGGTATGATGTTCAAGCCAATTGATAAGAGAGACTGAGAATAGCATGCACATGCACATGCACATGCGAATCAATATATGATATTGAGTTCACATATATCTCAGACAGTCTACTCTAGTTCAAGAAACATGAATGAACATTGAAAGGATGACAACTCCATTCCTAGAGTTCATTTAGGATATTAGAGATAAAGGACTTATACATTCACTGGAACACCAATCACAGACTATAGGTTGAAGATTGTTCTCCAACTTTCCATTCACTTGGGTATCACTAACGTACGACTAGGAACCTATGTTTGCTTTTGATGTCATAAGCTAGTTATGGACATTCACTGTCAACGTGATATGGGACCTATAGGATCACACACATAGGATTCACCTGGAATAGGAGTTTATCCATGAATGATGTTTGGATTGATTATTAAAGTGTTTAAGTACTTAATCAAACATTCAATCAATAGACTTAACTTAGAATCATCAAGTTCAAGTGTTGAACCAACTGATTAGAGTGTCAGATTGATTGAGAACTAAATTGACTGAGTTCTGCACAATTTGGACCACCAACCTAAAAAACACTAGAGGGGGGGTGAATAGAGTTTTAAAAACAATTTTAATAATTATTTAATTCAAACAAGCAACCACAAGAATATTGGACAAGGGGACAAGGATTTAGAGTGGTTCCTACCTTAGCAAATACTAAGGTAGTCAGTCCACTACCCGGTTGCTTACCCAACCGGGATTTGGAAAGAAATTAATTTTATTACCTCACAAGGACTTTACATAAAATTACAATTCTTTCCCTAAACCCTTCAAGCAGCCTTCACCTAGAAGTAATTGCACCAACCTTGAAGCAGCCTTCACCTAGAAGTAATTGCACCCACCTTGAAGCAGCCTTCCTCCTGAAGTAGCTTCCCGTTG
Organism: Alisma plantago-aquatica; assembly: GCA_963693085.1. Taxonomy (NCBI): domain Eukaryota; kingdom Viridiplantae; phylum Streptophyta; class Magnoliopsida; order Alismatales; family Alismataceae; genus Alisma; species Alisma plantago-aquatica. The sequence goes on from OY856412.1 coordinate 1,207,863,530, forward strand.
CAATAGCCTTCTTGAAGTAGCTTCCCGTTGCAATAGCCTTCTTGAAGTAGCTTGAAGTCCACCTTCTCCTCCGAGAAGAACCTTCTCCAATCCGCAGCCTCCAACCCTAGGAGTAGCAAGGAGAATACAAAGAATAAAAGGAACAAGAAGGAAAATAGAAATTACAACTTATCCTTTTAAGCACAAGGCTTGATTTGCCTATATCAAGCGTATTGATCTCCTAACCAATGAGTGTAGAAGTGTAAGTGCTGTGGAAAGGAGATTCTAGCCTATAGGACACGAAATTGTAGCAATGAGAATGAATAGCCAATGTTGGAATTGCTCTATTGCTCAAAACAGATTGCCAATGAGTATTCAAGCTCAAGTATAGCACAAGTGTAGCTTAGGTGTATTTAGGTGTCCTAAGGCATGTCCTATTTATAGGAATGACCTACAAGTGCTTAAGGACATTCTAGACACTTTCTAGGGGGTTCTAAGTGCTTAACTAGCCGTTAGGTATAAGTTAGTTGCATTAGTAACGGCTAGTTGCTTTATTCTGCAGTTGCTGTCAGAGTCCATCTCGGTCGAGCAATTGTCGACCGAGATACCTACTCGGTCGAAGTTTTGTCGACCGACAGGCTCTCTGGATCAACGTTCATTTACAACTGCCAACTACCTTGTCAGCTGTGTCTAACGACTACTTGGGTCTTTCTCGGTCGAGAAGTTTGTCGACCGAGAGTGTCTCGGTCGAAGAGTTTGTCGACCGAGATTGACCCTGTTTCAATTTTTCAATTAAGGCACTAAGTGTGTGTATGAGTGTGCATATGTGACACTATTGAAGGGGATGACCTAACTAGGTGTGGTGTTTAGCTAGGGAAGATCTAACGCTTGATTTACATGAAGTCTAAGTACTTGTACATTATATATTTATACAAGTTTACAATTGATTACATTTCATGACATTTACAATCATTCAAGCATATAGATTCCCTAGAGCTTTGTCATCCACCTTATTCCTGCAACACTCAAGTAGCACGTTAGATCAACAAGAATGAAATGTTTGTCATCTTCGAAACAAAGGGATTTATCATAATGTCCAATTTATCTAACAATCTCCCCCTTTTGAAGATGACAAACATTTCCTAAATATAAAATAAGGAAATATAAAGCATGTGAGTTTCATACCTGAAGATTACCTTTTGTAGCCATTCTTGGTTTACAAGTGAGTGCTGGCCATCAAGATGAAACTCATTGATATTTTTTATTTTATATTCTTTCTCCCCATTTGTCATTTCAAAAAGATATCCAGGTTGAATATTGTATATTTCTTCTCCCCCTTAATTTTATATTATGCTCCCCCTTAAATAGATATTCTATTAGGAACATGGATTTAATATCATTTTTGTCTAATTTAGCCACAATTTGTTTCTCAATCATTTGCAAAGGATGTTAAACCTTGAAATGATATGAGATTCCCTTAAGCTTATATACTGATTTCTCATCTATCAAGGGATGTTAAGCCCTAAAAGTCAAATGAGAATCCTTTAATCTTAGAGTACATAAAAATGTCTCCATCCAAATGCAAGGGATGTTAAGCCCTGATTTGTTTAGAGAGTTCCTTTAATATATATCATTTTTATGAAATTCATAGATGTCTTCATAACCAAGAGTAAAAATACTAAGGTCGTAACAAGCTCCTAAATGATGATTACAATGTTTTTGTAAGCTTCTTAAGCAAATAATCAAATTTGTTTGTATGAGCTCCCCCTTAATCTTACCGTTAAAGCAATTTAAAGCTTCTAAGGTCACAGATGATTTTAAATTTTGATTTTGACCTTTATCAAAAGTATACTAAGATTAAGTATAATAAAATGATGTCCAAATAAGAATTTTGTCAAAGCTTATTTTAGGTCGACCTTGACTTCGACCATAGCGCCCCTTGGTCAAATTTTATTTCAACCAAGAGGCAAAAATTGCAGATTTCCAATTTAAGCACTCATATGTGAAGTACTTGATTAGATATCAATTTTGAAGCATGTTTAGTTATACTCAATATGAAAACATCCTCTTAAAAATGAAAGCACGATTAATATCTCAAGTCTTTTAAAGATGTCAATTGAGAAATTTTTATCTTATGTGTTGCAAGCATTTCTAAGAGACATATCATCATTGAATTATTTTGCTTGCCTATGTATCATCAAGGATCCATGCATACAATTTTCATTATCTATTCATGCTAACACAACATCATCATGATGAAAATGATAATTCCATGATTGTAATCACATGATTTCTATATGGGTAGACCAGAGAATACTTTAGGAAAAATCATGTGAATAATGATAAAACAGAAATTTCCTTTTTATTAAGCTAAGCATAGTTTCAGTTTTAACTTAAATCATTTATAGAATAACAAATTAATCTCATATAAGTTTTCAGGGATGATTTCCAAAATATATACAGTCATTAATCACAAATAGATAGCAATTTGATCAATTACAAAAGAATTCAGTAGTTTTACAGCAGACTGGAAATCAATGACATGCTCGGTCGACAATTTCTCGACCGAGGTTCACTCGGTCGACAGATTCTCGACCGACAAAGTTTCTGGAATATTTTCAGAACTGTTAATTTATTCCAAGCAAAATAAGATTATGCAAGTTAGAGCTCGATTGTGTTGAGATATGACATTTGTATATCAAGAATCAGTTTAGGTCAAATCTCAACTAGTTAATTTTAAGCTACTAAGTTTTAGGAATCCAAGCTAAATCATCATTCTTTTTCTTATATGGACATGAAAATGAATAATGTCCAAGACGCATGCAATAATGACAACTAATAGAGTCAACTTCATTTCTCTTCCTAGGAATTGTGTTCCTAGGTACAAACATAATCTTAGTCTTGGATGATTTAACTCTTTTGGGTTTATTTCTCCTTGGATCATATCCTAATCCTCTTCTTCCATTATAACTAGAGGAAATTTTCAGAATATTCTCAAGCATGTCATTTCCTCTTAACTCATTTACATTTCTTTGTAACTTAGCAATATCATCCATCTTCTTGTTTATATCTTTCTTTGCTTGATCTAAATCAGATACTAGAGAGTTTCTTTCTTTGACAACCTCATCATAATCTAAATGTGAACATAGAACAAGTTGTTTCTGAAGATCATTCACTTGAGTTTGCAAGTTTGACTTTTCTAAGGAAAGAAGATTGCAATTAGCTTCTACCGATTTTAACTTAAGATCATAATCTTCATTTTCCTTTTTGAGATTTTCATTTTCGGATACAAGAGCAAGAAGTTTAACATTTAAATCATCATTTACTTTATTTGATTTCTTAAGTTTCTTCTTGCACTCAATATATTTCTCATGAGTATCTTGAAGACTAGCAATTAGATCTTCTTTTGGTAGATCATAAAGACTTACCTCTTCTTCGTCTTCATTTGTTGTAGCAATGAGGCATTCTACTTCTTCTTTTCCATCATCACTATCATCACTTGAATCATCCCATGCAGCTTTATATGCTCTTTCTTTCTTTTTGTGAGATGATTTCTTCCCTTTCTTGAGTTTTGGACAATCACCTTTCATGTGTCCCTTTTTGCCACATTCAAAGCACCTGGAAGAAGAAACACTAGAAGTTTTATTAGTTTTAAAACTTTTATATTGCTTACCATTTACAATGAGAGTTTCTTCTTCACTATCATCTTCACTTGTGTCATGAGTGTCCTTAGTTGATGCTTTGAATGCAATGTCCTTCTTTTTGCCTTGTTGACGTTCACGTTCTCTTCTTTCTTCCTCTTCTAAAGTTTCCTCATGAGCTTCTAGATTGCCAATGAGTTGCTCCATTTTCAGTTTAGTGAGATCATTAGCTTCTTCAATGGCTGTCACCTTGGGCTTGTATTTGGGAGGAAGTGATCGAAGTACCTTTGATACCTGGTCTTCTTCAAGAACGGTTTTTCCTAAGGCATTTAAACCATTAACAATAGAAGAGAATTTTGCAAACATTTCACTAATGGATTCATTTGGATCCATACGAAAGTGTTCAAACTTCTGTTTAAGCATACTAATCTTAGAATTCTTAACTTGAACTGTACCTTCATAAGTTATGGACAGTCTATGCCAAATGTCATAGGCTGTGTCACAGTTTGATATTCTATTAAACTCTCCTACTGAAATTGAACAATATAAAATGCTTACAGCTTTGGCATTCATTTGAGCCAACTTTACCGTATTTGCATCCCATTCTGCATATTGCGTTTGAGGAAGCTCGTATGGAGTTGACACCATCCTCCATAAGTCCCAACTCATGCCTTGGAAGTAGAACTGCATCCTTCTCTTCCAATATGTGTAGTTTGTTCCATCAAACGCTGGAGGCCTAGCAACAAATGTCCCTTCAAGGTTAAGGTTGTTGAGAACCCCATCACCCATTCTTCAAGACCTTGTTAGGGTTCCTTGAAGCCTGCTCTGATACCAATTGAAAAACACTAGAGGGGGAGGTGAATAGAGTTTTAAAACAATTTTAACAATTATTTAATTCAAACAAGCAACCACAAGAATATTGGAGAAGGGGACAAGGATTTAGAGTGGTTCCTACCTTAGCAAATACTAAGGTAGTCAGTCCACTACCCGGTTGCTTACCCAACCGGGATTTGGAAATAAATTAATTTTATTACCTCGCAAGGACTTTACATAAAATTACAATTCTTTCCCTAAACCCTTCAAGCAGCCTTCACCTAGAAGTAATTGCACCAACCTTGAAGCAGCCTTCACCTAGAAGTAATTGCACCAACCTTGAAGCATCCTTCCTCCTGAAGTAGCTTCCCGTTGCAATAGCCTTCTTGAAGTAGCTTCCCATTGCAATAGCCTTCTTGAAGTAGCTTGAAGTCCACCTTCTCATCCGAGAAGAACCTTCTCCAATCCATAGCCTCCAACCCTAGGAGTAGCAAGGAGAATACAAAGAATAAAAGGAACAAGAAGGAAAATAGAAATTACAACTTATCCTTTTAAGCACAAGGCTTGATTTGCCTATATCAAGCGTATTGATCTCCTAACCAATGAGTGTAGAAGTGTAAGTGCTATGGAAAGGAGATGCTAGCCTATAGGACACAAAATTGGAGCAATGGGAATGAATAGCCAATGTTGGAATTGCTCTATTGCTCAAAATAGATTGCCAATGAGTATTCAAGCTCAAGTATAGCACAAGTGTAGATTAGGTGTATTTAGGTGTCCTAAGGCATGTCCTATTTATAGGAATGACCTACAAGTGCTTAAGGACGTTCTAGACACTTTCTAGGGGGTTCTAAGTGCTTAACTAGCCGTTAGGTATAAGTTAGTTGCATTAGTAACGACTAGTTGCTTTATTCTGCAGTTGCTGTCAGAGTCCATCTCGGTCGAGCAATTTTCGACCGAGATACCTACTCGGTCGAAGTTTTGTCAACCGACAGGCTCACTGGATCAACGTTCATTTAAAACTGCCAACTACCTTGTCAGCTGTGTCTAACGACTACTTGGGTCTTTCTCGGTCGAGAAGTTTGTCGACCGAGAGTGTCTCGGTCGAAGAGTTTGTCGACCGAGATTGACCCTGTTTCAATTTTTCAATTAAGGCACTAAGTGTGTGTATGAGTGTGCATATGTGACACTATTGAAGGGGATGACCTAACTAGGTGTGGTGTTTAGCTAGGGAAGATCTAACGCTTGATTTACATGAAGTCTAAGTACTTGTACATTATATATTTGTACAAGTTTACAATTGATTACATTTCATGACATTTACAATCATTCAAGCATATAGATTCCCTAGAGCTTTGTCATCCACCTTATTCCTGCAACACTCAAGTAGCACGTTAGATCAACAAGAATGAAATGTTTGTCATCGTCGAAACAAAGGGATTTATCATAATGTCCAATTTATCCAACACAACCGACCGGTTCACTGGGTGAACCAATTGGCTCATGGCCAGTGGAATGACCGATTCACTCTAGTGAACCAATTGGTTCACTTGGACCAAACGAGCAAGTGTTGGGTTTCCCAATTCGTGAGAAAAGTTTTTCGTTTCACTTGTTCAATTCTATTGGGACAAGAATAATCTTTGCATTAATTAGAAATGAATTAGGAAAGTCAATTGCAAGTAGGTTTGGCTTGTGAACCACCTGGTTCACTATACCAATCGACCAATTCACTAGTGAAATGACCGATTCACCTACCATAGTGCAAATTATTCATGGAAAATTTAGATCTTTCTACTCCTGTATAGACTAGGAACCCTGACCCTACCCTCTACTATAAATAGAGGGGTATAGGGGGATTCTCTAGACACACAACTAAGACACAACTCAGAACATCAATTACTCTGCAAAGTTGTTGTCCTCTCTAATTTTGGTAACTAAGAGAGCCCAAGCAAGTTCTACCCATCTAGGGAGAACAATGAGGGAAAGACAACTGTAGAAAAGCAACTGGTTGTGGGAGAGTGTGTTGGTGACTAGTACCCCAACAGAAGGGGACAACTCCTTCTAGTCTGTTCTTCAAGATGACTAGAGTTCTCAGTAGTCTATGTGGACTATCTATAGAGGTGGGAGACTTCTGCCACTCAGGAGGATGACACTCAATCACAGTCCGGGTCAAGACCAGGAGTTGCACAAACACCATCGAAGATAGGTGGTTGAAGACCATACTCGCTGTGAGGTATAGTCACTGAGAAAGCCTTAGGACCTGGTATAACTCGCTAAAACCATCCTTCCCATTACATAGACGTTGATGCAATCTGCTGGTTATGGATTTATTGTCAAGTAAAATTTTTGTTTCCACTTCCTAATCTGACCATGTAAACCCAACCATGGTATCAGAGCCATGTCAATATCCTATGTTTTGGGATAATCAATATGATCAAATTTTGGTTTTACTATCTTTTATATATTGCATATGATGCAAATATTTAAATGACTAATGTGAATATCTGATTAATACCACATGATCCCAAACTAATATATACAAGTATTATATGGTATATATGCAATCGATACACGTCGCCCTAAAATGGGTTTTGATGGTGGATGTGTAGCATGGTTATGGTCTATAAATCCTATGCACATGTGTGTGGTTGGTTATGGTTGTTTGCATCTCGGTCTGCACATCGAGCCCTCTTCTTCTATTCTAAATGTAACTTGAGATAACTCGAGATTCTCTTCTACCTTTTCTGTCCTCAAATGTAACTTGAGGTTTCACAAAGATTATGTAAAATATGATTAGCTTTATTTCTCGTTATGACGAAGACTGAGGATGACCGCTTGGTGGACCAAGATGACCGACTGAGGAGCAGTTGGTGGACCGACAAGAAGCCCAGATGACTGGATGAGCCAACCATCTGGAGGAGCTAGACAACTGGATGGAGAAGACCAATCGACCGGCCAAGAGGTGAGTCGACAAGTTCAAAGGTTGAACCAGTCAACCCGGATTGGAAAACATAGATCTTCATCAATAAAAGGTTGCATGTGATGTAGACCTTAGATGACCATAGTTCCTTGTGGTTCCAAGGAACTATAATAGGATGGCCATAATCATCACTTTGTCCTTATTGCATGTTTTCATTTATGGGATATAACATGTATATGATACATACTATATATGTGGTGATTGGATACATATATGCATATATAAGCATATCAAACCCGTCAAATATAAATATTAAGTTTAAGATGCCTTTCAAAAGCAACACACATGAAAATCTTGATTGACTAAGTGTGGGCACACCTTCACATGGTGCACCATGTATCTCATAGAAGTGTGATAGTGGGTATGTGGGCCTGCCTTTGCAAGGTGCATACTCATTGTGTTGGCTTATGGGAACAGACTTAACAAGGTGACCTTAATAGGATTAAGCACCTTGAGGCATGCAAATGTTCATGAGAAAGAGTTATGCATAACATCTATCAAGAGTTTCATATGATGCAATTGGAAAAAGATGCCTACCTGAAAGATTCTAGTTGTGGGTGAAAACCCTCACTGGTCCATGACTTAGATGAAATCAAGATCTTGCTCACTAGAAGGTTGTATGTTGCAATCTTCCAAATTGATAATGAGGGTTATCGATTTGAGATAAAATAGTGAGAAGCTAACATTAATTAAAGACCTACTTAAACATTGCTAATTTTCAAATCAAATCAAATCAAAAGAGTTTTGGACTAAAATTGCAAATTTTCTTTTGTAGAATAAATGGCTACCAACAACAATCACTTTTCATTGAGATCGATCATTGAGAAGGACAAGCTAACTGGGAACAACTTCCACAACTGGTTTAGGACGTTGAGAATTGTTCTAACTCAAGAGCGAAAGCTCTATGCCCTAGATACACCAGAGCCAGAAGAACCTGCTCCCACCATACCAAAGGCTGAAAGGGATGCTTACAGAAAGCATATTGAGGATGCCATTGATGTGAAGCACTTGATGTTATGCTCAATGAACTATGAGTTGGAGATACGACATGAGAACATGGACATCATTGAGATGGTTCAACATCTCAAGAACATGTATCAAGATCAGGAACGACAAGAGAGATATGATGTCTCCAAGGAACTGTTCAAGCGCGTCATGATAGAAGGAGACCCAGTAGGCCCTCACACACTCAAGATGATTGGGTATGTGGAGAACCTAACTCTAATGGGATTCCCTCTAAGCCAAGAGTTTTCTACTGATGTGATACTGCAATCGTTGCCAGAATCCCACAGTCAGTTTGTGATGAACTACAACATGAACAACTTTGACAGGTCACTTACAAAGTTGTTGGGCATGTTTAGGACAGACGAGACACATATGAAGAAATACAAACCCAAATATGTGATGATGATCAACAGAAAGAAGGGAAAGTCTAAAGGCAAGGGCAAGGGCAAAACAAAGAAAAGTTCTAATGCCAGGCCAGGACATTGGAAGAGAAATTTCCCTCTCTACATAGATGAACTAAAGAAGAAAAAGGATGGGATGGAAGTCTCCACCTCAAGTATTATGAAATAAACTTAAAATACTTCTTTACCTCAGGTATGTGATACAAGATATAGATATGACATATATGATGTGTAGAATCTAAAAAGAAGTGAAGGCCTTTATGAAAGGACCAAGAAAGAATACTCATCAAGAATGGAGCAAGTGTTACTGCCATAGATAGAAGTACCTTTTAGTTTAGTTCAGTCCAAAGGGCATGTAATAGAGTTGTGAACTGCTATTTCATTTTTCCAATAAGTAGAAACATTTTATTTCTACATCTTGTAATGACAAGGATGTCTATCAATAAAGTTCATGTTTCAATTTCAAAGATATGATATTTTATGGAGATGCCTTATTTATATTGTGGTACTTGGTATGCATGAGATAAAATAATAATACCTAAAATATTGATGACTCAAACAATAAATTAGCATTATCATCTAAACAAATGAATGAGAAATTCATCTCTAGGTTCCTTGTTGATGGATAAACTAGACTCTCTTGGTTAATGAACCATTAAGAGATATGAATGTCTTGTTTATTGGGCATGATGACAAGTCAATCTTCACTAGATGTAGTGGGAGAATGACTATTCTATTAGGTATAATACATATTGATGTATATACATACCTATTGAAATAAATGCTAATATTTTAGATATGGTATTGAATGAAATACAAATATGAATATCTTGAAGTGTTAAAAGATATCATAAATGAAGAACAAACTTGGTAAAAGTATTAATTCTTTGATATGATCAATGTATGAGATACTTAAACCAAATGTTTGAGGACCTTGTGAGTAACTATGATAGTGTATCATAGAGAACTCATGATTAAGGCATAATAATGTCTAAATCAAAGAAGGATTCATACTCTAAATAGTAAGAACATAATCATCAAACAAATAACTAATCTTATAGAATTATTCTAAAGAACATGCTTTACACTAAATAAATGTACCATTCGAAAGATATAAAAGACACCATATGAGATGTGGTATTGGAAATGTTCTAATATGTCTTTTAGTGATTGAATATTCATCTAATAAAACTAGTTTCTTAGAAAGAGCTTCATTCACAAATCACATAATGTTAGTTGAATACTAATCTCAATCCAATAACAAAGTATTTGTTATAAGGATATCTGAATTCCAAAAGAATCAGTGGGAGAGAAGTAGGACTCAAAATGTTTGAGATCAACATAATAACATTGAAACCTGATAAGGTACAAACGGAGATTAAGAATCACAAGTGTTGTGGAATCTCAAATTCCTTATGTAACATACACACCTCATATATCTAGTACCTTGAGCTTGATGGATATTGATATCCTACAAACTCAAAGGTGATGAATTGGTCATATGATGATGAGTCAATAATCTATCTAGATGATGTTAGGGAACCAAATTTTGAGTTATGGCTTGAAGCCATAAGATCCAAAATAACTTCCATGTGAACCAAATAAGGTATGACCTTAATGGTAGCACTTATAGGGATAAAACCCATAAGTTTAATTGGGTCTTAAGATTTAAGACTAACATGGATGACATTTGAAGAGCTGATTGGTTGAGATGAATTCAAGTGAGTTCAAGGTGTTGACCTGATGAATTCATTTAACCAATTCAGTGGCTATTGGCCATAAAGGATCATGCTTGCTATTGGAACTTGAATACTATGGAATTTGGCATATGAATATTAAAACCACATTCCTAGACGGAATAACATGAGGTTTTGTACGTGACAAAACCTGAAGGGTTTTATAATTCCATTAATGCAAATGCAGTCTATAAGTTACAAGAGATTAATCAATATGATTGATTAAATACAAGCACCTCAGAACTGGAGTCTTTACTTTGATTATATAATCAAAAGGTTTGACTGATATATCGAAATAAAGAAGGGATCTGTGATTACAAAGATTTAGTGGAAGCGTATTCATATTCCACATGATGATGAGGAATGAAATGTTCTAAGAATAAAAAACCGGTGTGGAAATTCCTTCTTTAAAGGAATAAAGAGAAATGTCCTATGTGATAGGAATATAGACCTATAGAGATAGTTCTTGAAAACCTCTTAACTTGATAAAAGAGAACATACATTGGCAGTCTATGTAAGTAGGCAAAGATTCTGTGGGAGAAAACTTGTGCATATTACATGGAGTTAGTCTCTCAGATGCCTAGTATCCCAAATTGTTATGAAGAATATGAACACATAGATAGATGCCTTATGCATTCACAATTGGATCTATCATGTATGTAATTATCCCATTATCTTGTATGTATTAGACATGATAAGAAAATATATGCATTCATCATCTTGTATGTATTGGACATGATAATATGACATGCTCATCCAGTTATCTCGTATGTAATGGACATGGAGAGTGGATGTATGTCTACTTCTAGTGAGAGTCACTGGAATGCCATAAAGAACTTATTTAAGTACTTATGAAGTATTAAATGATTATTTCTACGGTAATAAAAGGAAGTGTTGAGTGTAAATTAGTTACACTGATGCAAGCTTCCGGAATGATAGAAATTGATCGTAAAATACAAAATATAAAAGTGAATATATGTTGATAAATGGAAATGTTCTCAGTAAAATTAAAAGGCTATTTAATTCTCAAAGGAATGTTGAGTATCCTTGTGTTGAGAAAACCAGAGGATACTATATGGATCTAGAAGTTCATACAGATGAACTTATAAATATTCCAACCATTGATGACAAAGTTGAAATACTAACTCAAACGATGGAGCTAATTGTTAGGCAAGGAATATCAGATAGCATATTATAGAAACTCCATCTCATACGAAACGTCGTATAGTGAGGATATGTGAAACATGCAATATACCTACTAAAACAAAATGTTTCTAACTCACTAGATTAGCACTAGCGCAACAGAAACATGTTGGACATATTTAGAGATCACTAAGAATATGTTTCAAAGGTGACTGGCTATAAGTGCAAGGGAGTCTATTGGTATGTATGCCTTGAGAGTCAATCATATGATGGTTGGATTGTCATATGTCATGATTGATTTGATAAATATCAAAGGCAATCTTCCAATTTATTCTTGTTCAATCAATTATGAGATAAATGATGTAGCAGAATGAATGTCTAAAGAATGAAAATACTCAATGACGTATGTCTTCAAGTACGTGACATGAATAATGAGATCATACAGATGATAAGAGTATGTACATTCTTGTTATGTCCCTAGTCAGATGTCATTGTTGAAGGTTGATAGACAACAATGACACATCAATACTAGAGTGTGTGTTGGTTGATGACAATGTTTCATTAGTCATGATATATGATATCCAACCAAGCACACACATACATGTTAGAGAACAATGTCTCAGACAGACCCACCATAAGAGTGACACATGGAACCATGACATGGTAGTCAAAATCATGACTCATAGAGATGGTGGTGATTGTGATTCTGAGACATGAAACCACTACACTCATCGAATGTGATTGGGTACACTTTGACATCATCAAATGCAGTCCTGAAACATGGGTTGTTATAAATGTGCCTTGAGTTCATTTAGCATATCAGAAATAAATGAATTATACATTCACTGGAATGCCAATCACAGACTGTAGGTTGATTGTTGTTCTCTAACTTTCTGTTCACTTGGGTAGCACTAACGTGCGACTAGGCACCTATCTTTGCTTGTGATGTCATAAGCTAGTTATGGACATTTACTGCCAACATGATATGGGACCTATAGGGTCACACACATAAGATTCACCTCGAATAGGAGTTTATCCATGAATGATGTTTGGATTGATTACTAAAGTGTTTAGGTACTCAATTAAACATTCAATCAATAGACTTGACTCAGAATCATCAAGTTCAAGTGTTGAAATAACTGATTAGAGTGTTAGATTGATTGAGAACTGAATTGTTTGAGTTCTGCAGAATCTGGACCACAAACTGTCCAGTTCACTGGGTGAACCGATCAGCTCATGGTCAGTGGGATGACCGGTTCACTCTAGTGCACTCATCAGTTCACTTGGACCAAATGAGCAAGTGTTGGGTTTATCGATTTGTGAGAAAAGTTCCCGTTTCACTTGTTTGATTCGATTGGGACAATAATTAATCTTTGCATTAATTAGAAATTAATTAGGAAAGTCAATTGCAAGCATGTATGGCTTGTGAACTGCCTGGTTTACTATGCCAACCGATCAGTTCACTAGTGAAATGACTGGTTTGCCTGTCAGAGTGCAAATTATTCATGGAAAATCCAGACCCTTCTACTCCCGCACAGACTGGGAACCCTGACCCTACCCTCTACTATAAATAGAGGGGTATATTGGGATTCTCCAAACACACAACTGAGACACAACTCAAAACATTAGTTACTCTGCAAAGTTGTTGTCCTCTCTGGTTTTGGTAGCCGAGAGAGCCCAAGCAAGTTCTACCCGTCCAAGTGGGAACAAAAAGGGAAAGATAATTGTAGAAAAGCAACTGGTTGTGGGAGAGTGTGTTGGTAACTAGCATGCCAATAGAAGGGGACAACACCTTCTAGTATGTTCTTAAGGATGACTAGAGTTCCTGGTAGTCCGTGTGGACTGTCTATAGAGGTGGTAGACTTATGCCGCTCAGGAGGATGACAATCAACTGCAGTCTGGGTCAAGACCTGGGGATGAACAGATGCCATCAAAGATAGGTGGTTGAAGACCACACTCATTACAAGGTATAGTCACTGAGAAAGCCTCAGGACTAGGTATAACTCTCTAAAACCATTCTTCCCATTACATTGATGTTGATGCGATCTTCCATTTATGAGCTTATGGTCAAGTAAAATTTTTGTTTCTACTTCCTACTCTGATCACATAAAACCCAACAAGTAGTACATGGTCTCTTACCAAAATGATTTAGTATAAACCTCCTCCCCTGACATAGGTTTAGGGGCACCTCGTTCCCAATTGTGCCATTGAATATTTTGCGCAAATTTTACTAAGGATGCACCTTTGGCAGAAACCTTCAATGATCAAGATATACGGTCTTACCACCATGTTTTATATAGATTGAATTAGTATCTTCCTCACATACCATACATGCTTTGGTTCCTTTGACAATGTAGTCAGACAAGTTCCCATAAGCTAGAAAGTCATTAGTAGTGCAAAACATCATAGCACATAAATTAAACATCTCTCTGTGCAAAGCATGATAATTCATCACACCTTCTCCCTAGAGTTTCTTTATGTCATAAATCATAGGTTCAAGGTAAACACGAATATCATTGTAGTTTGTTTAGGGCCCGAAATAAGCAAGGACACCATGATGTATTTATTCTTCATACACATCCATGGAGGAAGGTTGTATATAATAATCATCACATGACAAGTGCTATGTTGGCTGCTTAATGTTCCATATAGATTCATCCCATCAGTAAAATTCCAAGTCTTAGATTCCTTGCTTCTTTGCCATATTCAGGATATAATAAATAAATCTTTTTCCATTGTAGGGAATCAGATGCATGCAGTATATTATTATTTTTCTCTACCTCTGCATGTCAAGATAAATTTTGTGCATCTATGGTATTAGCAAATAAGCGTTGAAACCATGGTATTATAGGTAGATTCCACATCACCATGGTAGGAGACCTAATCTTGGTCTTAACTAGATGTTGTCCCTTCATACCTAGAAGCCCCACATTTCGAACATTCTTTCATATTGATATAGTCATTTTAAAACAACATTGAGTCATTTGGACATGCATGTATCTTCTTAGCCTCCATTCCCATTGAGAACAACATCTTTTTTGCTTTGTATGTTGAGTTTGGAAGCTCATTGCCTTCAAGGAGAGTTTCTTTCAACAAAGATAACATAGAAGTGAAGCTTTTGTTGCTCCATCTATGGTAAGCCTTCAAAGTATGCAATCTCAACATTTTACATCGCTCAACTTTGTAAACTTAGTACAACTTAAGTATATCAATTTCTCAACACATGCACAATATTTATAATTAAGGGAGGTGGGTCTATAAAATTTACCCCACAACTATATAGCATCACATCAACCATTTCTATTGGATTGATTTGTTCTCATCAACATCGTCAACCATTTCTTCTTCAACACAACTACCACTACGTACATCTACGGATCTCATACTAGGATTCTCTCCATGCTAGTACCATTCTGTGTAGCCCTATACAATCGCATTACACATGACATTATCTTTGATCATGCCAATAATATCAACATTTAAGTTGTTACTACAATTCCTACAGGGGCTATAGAACCTATCTCCAAGTTGTTTGCTATGTTCCTTTGGAAATCTTATAAACTCTTCAAAACCATTAATAAACTTTGGTGTGCAGCGATTTGGATTAGGCATCCATGATCGATCCATTCTATGATTAGATGGGAGATGAGTAGCTCATCATGTGTTAGCTAATAAATTACTTTCATAAAGAAATATGTGAATTGATCCCTAATCATCTATTAGCATTCACATTCATGATTGTGTACCACATATCCCATTCTTGATCACTTCAATCCACTTGTAAGTGTATAATGTGTGATCAATCTCAATACATTTTGGTAGCATTTTCCCACAGTTCTCCAAGTTCACCGATGTAGATGGGAAAATACCTACCTACATATGTACCAAGAAAACAAAAGGGAAAATGTTGTCAAAATTTATTGAAAATGAACATGCATTATACTCTTACATTATAAATGAGATGAAGTACTCAAGAACAGTCACAAATTGGGGACTATCTAAGGCTTACTCCTAATGAGAAAATCTTGGATTTCTAGGCCAACAACATGGTTTAAAAATTAGGGTTCAAAAAATTCTAATTGGATATTTGATATATGTATTTTAGGTTTTACATCATCACAATCTCATTACAACTAATCACAATCTAATTAATAGCTAGTTAGAATAATTTTAGGGTTTACAATTCATCACAATCTATTGAAATCTAGGTTAGGTTTGACAAATAATTTTTAGTTCTAATTAAATACATAGTTACATATATGCATTTTCATCATAATCATGCAATTCATCACAAATTAATTAAATCTAGGCCAAAAACATATTAGGATTTACACATAATTTTCAACTCTAATCAAACATAGTTACATATATGCATTTTCATAAAAAAACATACCATTCATATTTGCCAAATTATGCCCTAATTTGTATAATCATAACATTACAAAGAGAAAACACTAATTTGGCCATTTAAAAGTTGATAGGGCAGAAATTGACCTTTTATCCAATAAATGCATCTCTTCCAGAAGTCGGGGTTTGGTGCATGTATTTGCTCTAGAATTACTACGATTATCTGAATAGCAATTACCATCAAACAAACTATAGCTAATTAAATGAGCCATTCACAATTTCACACTTTGAATTTGGTCATACTTGAACATGTACCACTTTATCTTAAATGAAAAAAAAGTAGAGAAAGACCTACCTCACTGGATGGAGGAGAGAGCAACAATAAAGTTGGCTGTAGTTAAGCAACAAGCAGTAGCAACACCAGTTAGGGGAGAGAGAAATAGTGGCAACAAAGGAGAGAGAAACATCCAGTGGAGGAGAGAACAATATCTACTGGAGGAGAGAGTAGTAGATGGAGGAGGATAGAGAAGCAACGATGTTGGCAGTGGTCGACGAATGCGTTGGAGTCGACAACGGGAGTGAGTAGTAGCAACACACCTAGCTGGGGGCATCAATAGTGACAACGTCAGAAGAGGGAATTCATCATAGAAAACAATTCCAGATAAATGTGGATAGGGGAAGAGGGGAAAGAGGGGTTTCTTGTGGGATTTATGTAAGACATTATTCATCAGTTAATTGAAAATCTAACGACCTACAACCTAGATCGTCGGTTGCAATCCCAAAACCATTGAAAAAATAGATACCCTTTTCATCAGCTGGATAGAAAAAACCGACAACTAACTCTGCAACCCAGATGCAACCCAGTGAGTCCCACATCATCAGTTGGGGTGATGACACCCGAAGAGATAAACCAATTGGGGTGGGAAAATTTCTATGGGAGACATGGCACATGCAACTTCTTATCGGACATTGTATATACAATTGACGATATATACATATAAGAATTATAAGGAGACATTTGGCTCATAGTCATTTATCCTTTCATCTATTTAACAATGAATCGCCGACATATGATTTTGGAAGAAAATTAATGCCTCACAAAATTTTTGCACAAAATTCTATTTTTGGGGAAGATATATCACATCAGTTGGTTTCAGAAGTAACTGATGATAGAAATAAAATGCATCACATATTTTCTCAGCTGGTTCTAGACCGGTCAACTGTAGTGGTTGTCTTTAAATAATCAATTCTAAAGAGTACACCATCAGTTTCTCTTGAATAAACAACCTACAAGATATCTCATTTATATAGTAGTTTATATTAATATTATTATAGCACTCTTATGATATGTTTCAATTAATGCCAAGTACAATATCAAAGTAGTATATCCCGCATGATTTATGGTTAAATTGAACTATATTCACCCTAAAATGATGAAAGAGTACAAATTTGTGTTCATTCACTCTTATGCTAATATACTCACTTAGACATTGGCTAATCAACAAATGAAAAAAAATTAGGTACATTGTTTCATGCTAATATAGTCACTCATCCTAAACCTAACCTAGGGTGAATTAATAGATAGATGAAGGTTAATTTTTTTATGTCTATTAGTTACTATACTCAGGGTCTCTCGGGTGTACCTTATGGATGTGTTTTTTTATAGGAAATGAATATGCAATTAAGTGATCTCATGTATATATTTCTAAAAATATTTAAGTAATTGTTGTTGGAATTTTGTAAATGGTTAATATGAAACCTCAATGATCTAAATATCAAAAGATGGTATTGGTTATAATCATCAATAATTCAAAGTATTTCCTACAACCATATTTTATAATCTTTGAGATTAGGGTTCCGAATTTAGTGATTTACCAATCCTAAAAACTACCTCCACTAATTATGATATTGTTGATTATTAAGAGCATAACGTGATAGGTTGGTATCATAGCTTAGGTTTATGTCAGTACATGAAATAGGACATGTTGAGTCTCCTCATTTCTTCTGTAACTACATAATATCTATATCTATTATAGAAATGAGGCCTACGAAGTAAGAACGTGATGATAACCAATACCGTGGTCCTAGTAAATATTTGGTACCTCTAAAACAATGAAATGGACATCGACCTAACTCAACTCCCCCACTAAAGTCACTCCATGTGAGATAAAAAAATACCCAGTTGACACACTATATATAGCATGAATTGCAAGTGCACATGCTCAAGATGTAGTATAAGAATGTGGCAAGTAGGGGTTAAATCCACATGTAGAGATGGGGGCACTAGAGTTGGTTTGTTTGTACTAGGTTCCTAAAGAGGAGTATAGGGTTTTTAGGGTTTAATTGGGAGTTTGTTGATTTAAATGCAGAAGAACTTGTAATTTAAAGGGAACAAGAATTAAACATAGATTAACCCTATACAAACTAGTCTAATGAACTAAGAAATATGGAAATTATGCTAAAGAAAGAAAGTAAACTCAAACAATTAACACTACCCTAACTAAAGAAACCCAAATTAGAACTAGAGAGGAAGCTAACTAAGAAAGGCAAGAGAGAGAGATGGAGAGAGAAGTTAACTATACTAGACTAGAAAAATACACTAACAAGGCAATCAAAGTCAACAGAGTGAATACCTAGAAAACCCAAGCATAAGTAACAACGAACAAGAACATGCTAATCTAGAAAGGGTTAACTAACATGAATGAGCAATTCAGTAACTAGGCAAGATAACTAGCTAAAAATAGGAAAAGTTATAGGTTTAACAAGTAATTATGGGTAGTGGGATGGTTGGGGTCATGAAACTATGAACCATGCCTAGGGGTCATATCATTGCAAACACACCCAACAAGCATGTACAAAACCAAACAACTAAGGGTAATCAAGATGGAGAGTCCTATTCTACTAGTTGGTCATGGGTGGCATAGGGTGTGCATAAGGGAAGTAGCCCCCTATCACATGCTATCCAACCTTAAAATGCCCAATTGACTAGGAAAATATAAAATCCAATCAAGACTACCCTAGTCTATGTTTCTAGGAATGATTCTTCTAATGCACTTTGTGTCAAGGGGAGGTATGGGGTGTAGGAGAAGGGTGTTTGACCTCCTATTACCTCACATCCAACCACTTAACATGATATATTCTAGATGCATAGGGAGAAGCATGCCTCGATACTACATCTGACACCTAGTCTTAGAGGAATAGATGGATAGGTAAAAAGAAAGTTAAGGATACACTATTGGACTTAGGATTCCCCCCTCTTAGCATGTAGTTCCTGCTTTTCGATTTACCTTAGGAGGTATTTTAATATAACATAAACCATAGAAAGATATTGGAACATAGCACATTCAAATGAAATCAAAGTGTTTTGCATTAATAATCTCCCAATATGGTATCAGAGTTACATATTTTACCCCAAACAACCCACCAAATAGGCTTATCTACTCATGGTATAAGAAAATGCAAAAAAGGATGAGAAAGAGATAAAAATATCCATGGAGCTTGGAGTATATGGATTTTTCTCCTTCTCTAGAAACAACAAGGTTGAGCTCCTAGTCTCTCTAAGGGTGGAATACATGTAACTCAGGTGGAGAATGAACAAAACCCTAAAAACAAAGGCTTTGGGGGTATAAGGTGATGAATGGGAGAGAGAATGGGACATGTGAGTGGTAATTGTCGACAATGAATGGTAGGAGAGCTATCCTTTGATTCCCAACCACAACTAAGGCTTATATAGGGGGTCTAAAGTGTCTAGGGTTAGGCGGGGGAGGGAATAGGAAGATAAATGGAAAAGTGGGATAGGGATAAGGGTAAAATGGATGTGGTACCATAAATTTTGTGGTGGAAAAGTGGTGGAATGTGCATGCTAATTTGGAATGGTTGTGGTGATTTGGTGGTGGAAGTTAGTCTTGTAAGTGGAAATTTTAGGTCGGTGGCATGTTCGTGGGGGTACTACGACCATGGTAACATGAAGGTAGCATAACATTGGTAGACATATTGATCTATTCTTACAAACTCTATCAAAAACCTATGATTGGGGCCTACATAGCACAAACATGGTGAAGTACCACAACTGTTTTGAAGGTTTTCTCTTGCACTTGGGTTCTTCATTTGGAAATCCATGGAGCTTTTTTCACAACTTCAAACTTTGATCACTTGGAGTAGGTTGTGGGTGATCATGGCCTCATTTTGGACTTCTCGAAGCCCTAGAAAATCCTAGGATCAACATCCATCTATCCCTTACATCAAATATGCAAAATCATCCATAAGTGCATTTTGTGCAATGTGGGAATTATTAAGAAATAACATGCATCCCAAGTATCTTGGTGTGAAATATGAGAAAACTGACATACAATGGATACCTAATTAAGGGATTCATCACCCATTCACTGTAGGAGTAGAGAAAATTCATGAGGTTGAATACATACTTATGAAAGAAGAAGTAGTATAACCTTCACTCTAGTACTAGTATCCAAAGCTTCGATTATGTCTTGTGACATAGGTGGTAGATCAGGCAAGATGGCTTCTATCACCTTCTTGAAGGAGGCATCATACTACCCATACCTTTATTAGATCCATTGAGGGGTATAGGAAAGTCATCTGAGAAGCTCATGAAAATAGGATCCTTTGACTTCACGAGTAGTTCTTACCCTCATAAAGCTAGTAGTTGGCTGTTTGACAAAGATAAGGTCTTTATGTTGGACCATGTTCCTAAGGAGAATAATGTTGAGCATGTAGTGCACCTTCTTAAGGGTAGTGACAATCATTAGCAAGGATTGAAGAATGTGTAGGTAGCATGAGAGATCACTACATGGTATGAGTTCAAGAGGCACTTCGAGTCATGCTATTATCCTAATATGTATGTGCGTGACAAAGTGAGACACTTTTAGACATTTAAATAGGGAGTTATCTCAGTGACAGAGTGTGAGTTTCATTTCCCAGATTCTATGAGGTATTGTCTACAAGTCTATGTCACACATACTTCATTAATATAAGGATGTTTGAAGAAGGGTTAAGCTAAGATGCAAGATAATATAGATGTCACAAAATTTTGTTCTATCTTTCATGCATTTGTTGATGGTACTAGAAGGGTTGAGATGGCCATTTTGGCCAAGAAGGAAGTTGAGATATATAAGAGGCATGGATCTTAGATGTTAATAAATAATCCTAGCACTTAGAAAAGGACTAGTGGACCCCATAAACACTCATCTAGGAGGGTTCCACCTTCATTTAATGAATCGTCTAGACCACAACATGTCAGGGGTAGAGGAAGAAGTAGTGAGGGCAGTGGTATAGGCTACCAAACCCAAAGGGCACCTAGTGCTAGTTATTTTATAATGATGAGTTTGTAGATGTCAAAACTGCCTATCTATACATCCTTACCTCTATAGTGAACTAAATGCGGAGGAATTCCTAGATGGTAGTGTTGGGGCCCAAATTTGCATACATGTAGACTGTTAGGACATTATTCTAGATAATGTCCACAAAGAGTACTACAACACTCATCATGACAGAGACTGAGGGGACAATTTCAGTAGACACAACAACCACAACAAATTTGTAGTTGAGGGAAATTTCATAGGTAGAGTCTAGTGTTTAGGGAACCACATCACGAATTGGTGTAGGTAGTGGCAGAAGGAAAATAACAACACATGTCACACATATGCCAAGAATGATCCAGAGGGAGTCATATCAACGCGACTTGTGATAGTTCTTATTGAATTAAATACAAATGCCATATATCATGTTAATGTTTTTGTTATTATGTAGATACACATTCCTTCATGAGTAAGTATATAATATCTAAAACTAATTCATTAATTGTTCCCCTACCTTATGTTTTTTTAGTTTCTCATAGTAGATCTTGTCAGTACATGGATGTCACACCCTAGGAATATGTTATTTGATGGGAACCATAATATATAAGTGGATCTATTGCCACTTGAGATACATATATCTGATGTGATCCTGGGCGTGAACTGTTTGGAACATTACATTGTCAGATTCAATTGCTTTAATAAAGAAGTTGAGTACAATTATAGTTACTGGACTTGAATAGTAGGAAATAAAGGGTTTTCCTACATGTACGATTTTTGATGGAAGTTGAGAAGATGTTAAGAAAGGGTTCTAAGGGTACCTAGCACATATGGTTGATAGTACATAACTGAACCCTAGTTTATCTAAGGTAGTTGGAATATAGGATTTATCTGATGTCTTACATGAGGTATCACCATATTTTAAACCATTTAAATATGTTGAATTTGATATAAAATTAATACCTAGTGTCACCAATATCTCTACCACGCTACTGTGTGCCACCAATAGAACTCAAAGAATCAAACAAAAAACTTCATGCATTGTTAGAAAAAGATTTTAGACATCCTAGTGCATAACCCTAGAGAGCACATGTATTGTTTGTCAAGAGTAAATAGGGGACACTATAGTTATGTATTAATCACAGAAAGCTCAACAAAGTCACAATCAAGAATAGGTATCCTTTATCAAGGATTCGTGACCTTTTGGTCAACTTAGGGGATCACATATCTTTTTGAATATTGGCATGCATTCATGATACAACTAATAGAGTAATAAATTTGAGGATGTAATAAAGACAATTACTCATACATTTTATGGCCATTATGAGTTTTTGATTATGTTTCTTAGACTAAATAATGCTCCAAAAACCTTTATGGATCTAATTAAGATGGTGTTTTGATAGTTACTGTGTCACTTTATAGTGGTATTCAAGATGAATTCCTATTATACACCAAATATGCATAAGAACACGAGCATCACCTATGATTAGCATTGCAACTGTGTTGACAACACCATTTGTATGCTAAGTCAATAAGTGTGAGTTCTTGCTTTTAGAATTTGTTTTTTGGGCCAATTTTTCTTTAGTCAAGGAACATGCATAGATCCTAAGAGGGTAGAATATGTGCTTTAGTGGGAGCTTCTGAAGATTCCTATTGATATACATACTTTTCCAAGGTTAGAAAGTTATTAAAGATGGTTCATCCATAACTTTAGCATCATTGATATGCCTCTTACTAGTTTGTCAAGGAACAAGACACCATTTTCCTGGACCTAGAAGTGTGACAATAGTTTCCATACATTGAAGTAAAATTTGACTACAACACAAATGTTTCACTGTTAGAGAATGGGAAAAGTTACAAAATATTTCTGATGCATCAATAGAATGCTTAGGTTGTGTGCTTATGCAAAACAATAAAGTTATTGAATGTGCTTCTAGAGTTGAAGAAGCATGGGGAGTATTATCTAACACATGACCTGG
The DNA here is from genome assembly GCA_963693085.1 of Alisma plantago-aquatica. Classification (NCBI taxonomy): domain Eukaryota; kingdom Viridiplantae; phylum Streptophyta; class Magnoliopsida; order Alismatales; family Alismataceae; genus Alisma; species Alisma plantago-aquatica. Next base: position 1,207,886,863 of record OY856412.1, read on the forward strand.
ACCTAAATGTACTTGTATAGCTCTTAAGACTTGATGATATTATCTTTATGGGGAGTGTGTATAGAATTTTTTTAAACATATTTATGTAGAAGGAGTTGAATTTAAGGTAGAACAAATGTCTTTGGATAATCAAAGATTGTGATTGCACAATAGATCACCATCCAAGAAAAACTGATATAATTATATATGCACTTAGTTGGAAGTGGTCGTCCACACTGATAAGTGACTTGTACAATGTCACACGTATAAGTATATGTCTATTGTTTAACATGCATGAGATGTGTGTCTATAAGCTATTTAAAATGTAGGAGGTATTATAGAGTAGTTGCAAGTCAAGCCTACATTAGGGCATCATATACTACATCAATGGGGAGTAGACCATGAGATTCATAAGATCATATATGAAATTTGATTACTGATAAAATAATATTTAATGTTTCAAGGGGAGGTTTTATACCTAATTTGTAAGTTGTGAGTTACATAATCATAAAAGAGGCACAAACATCCATGTATGATATGAAACTGGGTAGCCAAAAGATGTATTATAATCTGAGAGAGCTCTATTCATTGCCATTTATGAAGAAGGATGTAGTCGACTACATGGAATATGCAGTATATGCCATCAAGTAAAGCCTAAGCATCAATGTCTAGTAGGAACAATGAAAACCTTACCTATCCAAAATGGAAATGTGATTATGTCACCATGGGCTTCACAATCAGTCTTCCTTATACATATTGAGGGCATGATTCCATTTTTTTAATATTGAGAAAGTTACCCACTCCCTACATGTCAAGACTACATGTTCAACCAAATCTATAGTATACAAATACATAGATGATATTTAGAGGCTACATGGAGTTCCATTTCCTATCATATCAGAATTTGGACCCCAATTCACATCTAGGTTCTAGTGTAAATTACATGATGTCATCAAATAGAGAAAAGTTCAGTACAACTTTCCTTATTAGATAGATGGAAAATCTAAAAGGGTATTACAACCCTAGAATATATGCTTAGATCATGTGTGCTACAATTTTAGGCAATTAAGATGCACATTTGAGTTTGACTAAGTTCACATATAATACAATGCAAAACAAAAGTAGGGATTGAACCTTACAAGGTAATTTATGAAAGGAGCTACAAATCCCCTATATGTTGGTATCAAACAAGTTAGAAAATGTTACTAGGAAAAAACATAGTTCATAATACAACATAAAATATATTTGTGATATGACAACAACTAAAGGCCATAATGATAGGCAAAAATCTATGGATATAAGAGGCATAAATATCTAGGTGTGAAGTACGCGACCGAGTTTTCTTGAAGGTATCACCTTGATGGAGTTATCTGGTTCAAAGGTAAGGGTAAGTTTACTCCCAGATATGTAGAGACTTACCCTATTAAAGAGCAAATTGGGGAAATCCACGTACATGTTAAAATTATTGCAAGAGTTGTAGGAGTTACTTGATGTCTTCCATGTGTTAATGTTGAGGAAATGGCACCTTACCACAAGGAATATTTTTCATATTATAGATGTGCAAGTTATGGAATATGCCAACTATGAGTAAGGGCCAAAACAAATTACATGTCAAAAGCTTCATAACTTTAGGAAGCTAGATATATCTATGGTTAAGGTGTTGTAGAGGCACCAAAAAGTTGAGAAAGGTGCATGGGAACTAGAGAATGAGATGTATATAGTCCACCCTAAGTTGTTCTAAGATACAAGGATGAAACTTTATAAGGGGGCATAATTTGTAACAACTAATTCCACGTTCACCCTAACATTAGAATAACCTTATTCATTATCACCTAAGTTAATCAAAAACCCTTATTGGCATCATCAAAATACATGTAAATGCACTAAGTAAATGGAACCCTAACCGAGAAGAGACCTAATGAATTCAAGTGAATGTTTTTGATGAAATCCTAATCATATGTTGTATGAATTTCTTAGTGTACTATTAATCTAAATTAAGTTGATTTAACATACATTGTGTACAATGTGTTTATTTGGCTAACTTAAAAAATGGACATAGGAAATAATTCTACATCTCATTCATGATTCAATATATGTTAAATTAGTATTCTTGAATGGAAATAATTGCTTAAAGAATCAAATATGATTAACTATAATTAAAATGAACTTAAAAATAGTTACAATGGGATTGTAGGATTTGGGCCAATAGTTGACCGATCTTGAGACAAATGGGTTTAACTTTGAAGCCCAACATGGCCACATCATGTGAGGTAGTTTTTGGCATGGCTAAGTTGGATCAACTTGCAAAAAAGTTGGGCATAAAGTTGGATTACATCTTGGACAAGTCACATTGACTTGTTGATTCCTAGATTTGGTATTTCATGTTTAGATCTCTCACATTGATCGATGCATTTTCATTGACTTGGAAAGTTTCTTGATCTCTGAATGTTACACTCCAGAATAAATTTTTATGCTTCATTCTTTTGAATCATATGATGCATGCCCATTAGGTCAGAAATTGACCCGATGGTTTACAAAGTCAAAGAACTTGCTTTTTTGATAGGGGAATATATTATATGCATCTCAAAATAAAACAATATACAATATATATGAGCTTTGTTTGACCTGTTTTGTCATTTTTATGCTATAAAACACTATTTTTACACTGGTAGATAACTTTTATGATGATTTTGGCACGAGTAGGGGGATTTAGAGTGAAGAATAAGAATTTCATGGAGATTCTAGCTTGAAAAAATTGTCTTCTTCATTTGGACAGTAATCTACATTTTCATGGTTTTCTCTTGTTTCTCCTCTACACTCCTTCAATTATTTTTCTCTCAAAATGAGCTTTTAGTTTATGTTTATTCATCCTTCTCCCCCCTATCTTACTTTTATATACTCAAGAAGCAAAGATGAAGCTATTTATACCTAAGTCTTGGTTTTTTGATAGATTCTTTTCAGAGATATGGAAAGCGTGTGATTTTATCTTATACTCATTTTTGTTTTCAGTGAGTAGATAGGTCATAATTAGCCAGATATATTCAACTTAATTTTTTTTATTTCTTTTTAACCATGCAATAATAATAATCTAATGATCAAATGGTTTAATTCATACATTTTACTTATAAAATTAGATACATAATTTTCATGTTTTCCATGTGAAATGCTATGGAAATTAATGAAAACCCAAGATTCATACTCTCTTTTACTGATTATGCTTGTATACAAAGGGAATTTTCCTAAAACGATGGAAAAGTATGTAATTGTTGGGTTTTATGGATGATGACAAGCATTACATAAGAAAATAAAGGTATTTCCAAAATGCACAAAGTAGGCTCATCAACAACGACATATTCATAAAGAGGGGTGCAAGATATACCTTTTCATAAAATAGCTCCAATGTGTTCCTCATTGATGGCATGTGTTGGATGCAATAGTCATGTAATTTGGTTGATGTTGTCCCCGTAATATAAATTCTTGGTGCTTCTTTATGTCATCTTTACTGAATATTAGGACTCCACACCTTGTTGCTTGAGTCTATGGGAAGGAGAAACCTCTCAATGACATCTTATTCTTGTCATATTTCCCCTCTCTCTTTTACCCCATTAGGTAGTGACAACTAGGGCTTCCTAGTGGTAAGAAAATTTTCTTCAAACTTGGACGCATGGACATTTAAGTAGGGAAGGAAAAATATAGAATTTTAAAGTAAAAAAAAGAGAAAGGAAAGCCATACACTAAATTTCCGCTGGTACCTATGGACTCTCTAACCAATATGAAGGATGATTTAGAATATTTTAGAAACATGTCATTGACTGTTGATAAATTAATCATATCACTAGACATGCTATGGTCTAGTCCATTAGTTATGACTCTAGATAATTTCCTAGGGTTACAATAAACTTGACATTTGGTCACTCAGTCATCCAACCATATTAGCCAATTTTCTAACATCCAATCAATGACTTAGACCCTCTAGCTGTCCATCTAGGTTTTCTTATTGGTTCTCTAACAATTTTAGTCAAGTATATTTCTAATTGATTATCTAACCATTTTAGAGATACATCTGATTTAGGATGTTATAAATGAGAAAATTTCCAATCATTTCCATGATTATCTCCTCTTCCCCATGCACCCTATGTGTGTGACACTTTAGGCTCCATTTTACCTTGTTTGTTATGTTTGTTAGTACATCAAGACTTCACAAGCAGTGAATGATATCTAGAAACACATCATCATCATCCAAGTTTTTTGGTAAGTTGGATAACAACTTCAACACTTGTAGGATTAGTGTTACCATGACTATATAATATCTTTGTTTTGGATATCAAAGTTGAATATGATGCATGGAATCATCATCCTCTTAATAATAATATGTGATTCTTGATCTGATGTAGACTATTATGATACAAGTGAGCTTAATAACCAATATGACTCACATGAGGATGGCTAGGCATTTCATAGTCTCACTCATAAAGTGTCTATGATATCACTTGAGTAGGATGAACTAATTCGATACATGTCACTCACAAAAATCAACATGTGTTGTACTGCACCCAATCACTACTTTTACACAAAAACCTTATTCAAGATTAAATTACATGAAACAACATGAGATCACTATAGTGACTTTAGATCTAAGGATTAGAGCCAGTACTATCACATTGAGATATTTTTTAATGGTCATTCCATGGATTTCATGTATCATTTTTAATGTGGCATGTTTAGTACACTTACTCTCTAACATGTACATATGTGTGTGACTTAATATCATGTCTAATGAAACACAATTATCAATCATCACACTGATAACATCCAATATTTAAATGTTATATTTCTATTTTACCCTTCATTTCCTCTACTATCCCTAAGTTTAGCATGAGAAATGCCAACTTTAGTTGCATTATTATTTATTTCTAGTGGTCATTGCTTTACTAAGTGTAAGGAAAATCCCAAGTTTTGTGTTTAATAACCTTTTCCATCGATTGGAAACTGATGGACACAAGGTCAGCTGGAATATTATCGACCTTCATCATCCTATAGGTCCACTGACTGACAACTAATGAAGACTAGATGCCACCAACCGATGGAATAACTGATGGTCAATAACTGATGAGCCAGGGAGGCCATTTACTTTCAATATCATGAAGGTATATAACTAGTGAAAAATTAAAAGAGTAGACAACTAACAAAAGGGAAAGGACCATCAAGTAATGATTGTATAGTTTATTGGCCACCAACCTATGGTGGATCAACATGCCACAAAGTGATGGCCTCCCTATCTCCATCAACCAATGGACAAGACTACCAACTGATGAACGTACCACCTCCACATATCAATGAAGTTGAAGACCACCAACAATGGAATGGGATTTGACATAGTTGGTTGTGTGTGCGCTCCAAGACACAAGTCTTGATGGTTAGAATGTAAGTAAAGGATCACCCATACTCATATGCTTGAAGAACTCCACCACTCCCTAAAAAAGGATCATACTCCTTCAAAAGAAGGCACCTATAATTGCTTTCAAATGTGAGTCAAAAGTGAGAACACAATTGACTAGGTATAAATGATCACACTTTAAATTTATAAATCGATGTTAAGAGAAGTCTGAAACTCAATGCAGAGTCTATTATAGTAAGATGGGGTCGAACACATGGATGTGGGTACGTTTAGTCTCTTAAGATTTGAATCTTACTTAGTTAAGCAAAATATTTGGTAGATAAAAGAGTCAAACTAAAACTAGTCAAGAAAAACAAAACAACCCAAAATAAAGAAAGTAGATTGCATCAAATCCTACTAATCAGGAGATGGAGTTCCATGATCTATATCTAAAAATTAGGCAATCTATGTACCTATTTCTTGGGTGTAGACAACCCTCAAACACTCTAGCAAGCAACTAAAATCCCAACCTAGCATATATCATGGTAGCTACTCATGTGAGGGTCATCTCATTTGCTCAAACCCCATCAATGGTCTAAAATCTCTTTTAGGATGGACAAACATTGCTAACTGTCGTAGATTACCTCTCAGTCCAAAATATCCAGGAGAATTAGAAGATCCACTAGGAATTCAAACATAGAAAACCTGACCAGGTTTGGATAAAACCATTTCAGATCTGATACATGGTTCATATTTCTCTAACCTTGGATTCCTGGTAGATCCTCCCTTGGACTTCATCATCTTGTATTTTAGTCCAAACTACATTCTCTACTCATCTTACCACTAATCTTTTGTGGTTAAAAAAATGGAGGTTCATGCAAGAAAGATATCAACCAAACCAAAATAGAGAAGAAATATAGAAACATGCAAGCTTAGAATATTAACTACTTGCTTAGAGTCAAGTACATTAAAATGCCCAAATAGGTTGCACAGCCTAGAAGGATCTCAACTAGACATAAATGAGCTCAATTAACACCGAACATAGATGGATGTACATTTTTTATATGTAAACAAAGAATAATAGTAGAAAGAAGGAGGAAGAGGAAAAGATTTATCCGATGGAGGAGAGGTGGCTTTGCTTCTTAGCCTCTACGTATGTTGGGTTCATCCTTTGCATCATCGTCCTGGATCTACTAGATTTCTTTGCATCCCTTCTCTTATGTTCCATCCCAAACAACAACTAGTGTTGATAGATGGAAACGGAAGTCGACGGAAGTGATGGAATGTGAAGGTGGCCAATGGAAGATGGTTTAGGTCAATGGAATATGGGTAGAAACTAATGGAATGGATGTAGGGAGGAAATCCTCACTCCTCTAGGGCCTTGGAACTCTAAGACCGAGGTATGGCGACCGACCCTTGACCTGGTGGCCAGGGAGGGGTATTTACAGAAGTAGGCTATATGTATCTATAACTAGGTAAAAACCACCTAGTTTTGATAAAAACGGGTTGGATTTGTATGACGGAGGGGGCGGAACAAAATTGGCCCCATTTAGATAAAATTAGGTGAGTTTCTTGTGGCGACAAGAAAAGTACATGGACAAGATTGGCCCAATTTAGATAATAGTTGGTCGGTTTTGTACCATCCGTCTGGAAGAGTTTAGCTTCCATTGGTTCTGACCATCAGAAGACGTCATAAGATCCCACCATCATAGCGTGTTGTTGGTTGTGGCCATCAAAGGGGGCCTTTGGATGCCTTCTGATGGAAAAAGGTTGGTGGGGGACAGAAGCAAACTGGGCAGAACTTATGGAACCTGACCCAGTTTTGCACCATCGCTAGGCGGTCGATGATGCGCTCCATTGGAAGGAATGTTGGCATTAGAGGTGACCATCAATTGATGGTTCATTGGATTATGAGTTTTCCTATGACAAAAAAGGTCAATGGATGGTTGATGTATGTTGCTATGTGTTGAGCCAACTCTAACACAGTTTGAATGAAATTGGGCTGATTTCGTTAGTTTGAGCCAATCAATGAACATGGATTTTTTTAATATTAGTCCTGGATATTGAGGAAATTGATGTCTCTTTAGTTCACGCCTACAAGTCCCAATAATTCCTAGTTGAGAAACTATATCTCAAAAAGGTACAAGTTACAAAAATCTAAGCATCTGGAGTTATTTGGACATAAAGGCTATTATGGGTGCAAAACTATAGGTAATTTGTTAGCATAAATGCCCATGTTTGGATGTTAACAAGCATTCCGTGCTTAATACTTTGCATATCCTCAAGAAAGACTGAAATCAAAGAACAAAAGATAACATCCAAATTAAGCTCAGTTATAAATGCTACAGTTAGAAGGCATAGTTTAAAATTGTAAATCTCCCAATACACATTGTTACATAATAGACTCCCACCGTTAAAACAAAACCCACTAAGGTAAGACCATTGAGCATCACACAAATTTGAGAAAATTCACAAAAAACCAAAATTATTGGTGGGAACTTGAACCATAATAGAGAGTGCCAAGGTGTTGTGACTTAGGTAATCAAGCAAGCAATGCATCATCAACATGCGTTCATCTAAACCGGCAAGGAAAAATGTGAATCTCACTTATTCATGTCTTGAAGTAAAATGGAAATAATCTAATGACTTCTAAGGATCTGATCTGCATTAGGATGGTCCATGTAGCAAGCAATGGTCCATGTAGTCTGGATCATTTGGCTCAAAGTAGTGAGATAAAATCCTCGTACCTCCCCCAAATTAACCTTGGTACTGGGATGATCTCATAGGTTTCTTAGGGTTTCCTAATGAATCGCTAGATGAGATTTTAGGGTGGTACTACCAAGAACGACAACCCGTATTAGTGATCGTGATCATACACTTGCTAGGAACCAACCTCAACTCTCCTAAAAGAGAAGATAATTACTCATTCTTTTATTCATGCTCAAGATTTTATTACCTGCATTCTAATTTATAGGCCTGAGTGCTGAGATGTTTTGATATTTTTGAAGGTTTTAGGCAGCCAAGATTCTTTCTCATTTTTTTATTTCTATATTTTTTACTCTATCTAGTGTGAGAAGGTGTGCATATTGTTAAGGAAGAACAACCCGAGCTAATTAAAACTCAAAGCTCATCATCGCTCTCTTAACACCTCAGTGAAAATATCAAGCATGGTTCAAGGATCCTTTGAGTATTATTGGACGTGAAAGCACAACTTGAAGTTTGATCGAATCCTAGCTCCATCCATTCGGTCACAAATCCTGGGTTTGTTATTCACAACATGAATCAAGGCAACATACATTTTCAAATTGTGAAATGATGCATAACCTTATATCAATCACTAAACTCAAAGAAAGAGTCAATGAGCTAAGTAAAGTAAGAGGTCAAACTATTAAGACAAAGTTTGATCAAATATGCATAGATAAGCATTTAACTACTAGATCCACACCACACAACCCTAATAACAAAAATACAAATTAAGCAACAAAGTTTTACAAAGCAATACAAGTTAGGCTTAAAATTTGTGTTTTTTTACTAAATGTAAGAACAAGGAAGCATATATGCATGATTGGTAAGAAGTGAAGATATAGACGGACAAATAGCCCTACCATCCCAAGCTTAAAATTTTTCTTGTCCTCAAACACAACCTAAACTTAGGATAGTAGGGAAGATGTGCATGGATGTAAGGGAAAATTATCAAAGCCCTAGAATGATGCATGTATGCAAATATAGATTTAAGTAGTTAGATGAAATAAACAACATGAGTTAGAATGCAAATAACAAAATTTATTTTAACAAGAAAGGAAAAAGAAGACTAGGGTAAGAGAGTGGGGGTGGTTGACCCACGATACCTACACTGGGATCACATATCTTGAGTTTTGGGACTAGTGTCACTTGTGTCCTACCAACAAAGTCCGCCATGTAATAGGAGTAGAATATGTGGAGACATGAGCCCTGCTGAGTCAGAAGTAGAGAAATAAAATCAGATGATTCAGTGAATTCATCTTGTGCTGGAACTAATTTAAAATACAGTGTATGAATTCTTCGACAAAACATCATCAAGGTACCCTCCAAGTTATAAATTTCAATATGTATGCCCCAGGATGTCAACACAAGATGATATGGAGGGAAGAAGATGCAAATCTACCAAAGGATTATGTACTCCGTGGTCATATCTGAGTTTGGGAGTGGATGACCTGGAGGGTCTTCATCAAAAATTTGGATAATCATCATCTCTACATGAAACAACCCAGGTGATTCTAGATGTATACTATTCACCTCAAGCTTATCACTGACTTTGGGGTATGTGTTGTCCTCATGTGCTCCATCCATGTCATCAGAATCTATTTGGTCTTCACCTTCCCAAATGGCATCACCCTACAAGGGGGTGAAGTTGAAGTAGGATCATGCAAAGTTAGCTCATTGCCATCATCAATACAATCACCCCCACTAGTTTGCAATCATTTTCTTCATAATTATATAATAAATTGTTCCATCCCAAGGTAGATGCAATGTCAATAAAAAATGACATGACTCAACTCATGTTTTATCATTATAAGCTGGTAATAAAAAGAAGGTGGACCAATCAAGAAGACCCTCTAACTGATCTATAGGTGAGGTAGAGGTCACTTGGTTTATCTTGTGGCATGTGAAGGTTTTCATCATCTTCCCTAGCTTAAGGGTATATAACTCCTCCACCAGTTGCACAACTGGATTAATTGGGTGGCATGAAGGACTTCCTTTGGTTGGTGTGTCTCCAAATAAAATTCATGGTATATACAATTGGCAGTTCAAGTAGGATGAGGAAATAAGTTCCTCATTGAGTCTAGTGGAGCCAGGTTGGTGGAATGAAGGACTTCCTTGAGTTGGTGAGTCTTTAAAAAATTCCAGGTATATACAATCGATAGTATGAGTAGGATGGTGAGATAAGATCCTCATTGGGTCTAGTGGAGTTGGGTGGGAGGCTGAAGTATTCATGGGTCTATGCTAAAACTTTTAAGTTTGTCAAAACTAAACTTACAAGATCTTGGAGTCTACTTATTCACACAACAACCTCATTTTTGAGTTGTTGGAATTGAGAAGAGATATCTTTGAGGTTCACCATTTGTGGTGTGTATGATGAATGGGGCTCAAACTGGTGTGCATTGCCAAAACTCTATTATGTAGCTTGATGTGTATCTCCGGTGTGGGCTGTAGTTTCTGTCACCTCTTGGAACTGGTGATCTTTCCTTTCAAGTAAGACTTAAAGCGGATGTATTTGGTCTTGATGATGTACCAATAAGGTAGAAAAAATCATATTAACACTTTTCCTGCTAAGTTAATGAATCTGTTCATCTCTTGGTTTTGTGAAAGCAAGGGTTGGTATGCATTCACTACCTTAGAGGTCATCATCTTCGTGTGCTCTTGTGTGAAGGAGAAGGTGTGTAATGTATATATAGTTGCCTCTTGAGCATCATCTGACCGATTGTATGATGATGGTGGGGGTAAGTATAGATCTATTAGATGAATTGCATGACTTTCAATTATTCTCCAACATTCAGGATTGTATAAATATTTTGGGATGGCAGGCGAACAATATGAACTGCCTTGTTGAGGCCAATTCACGGTTATAGATCAATAAAACATTAAAATTAAAATTATATTAATGTTCATGGACAAGTATGTGTAACAAGAAGAAAAAACTATGCATATATATATACATGTTTAGTCTAAACAAAGCAAAATCTTTGAGAACTACATGTGGAAAAACCATGTCCCCGACAACAGTGACAATGGTTGATTGTTCTCAAGTGTGGGTCAAACATGAGAACATTATTCACTAATATAAAGGATCATACTTTGAAATTTATAACCCCACTTCAAGAGACACCGACAATTCAATACGAAGTGTATTTTAGTATGACCAGGTCAAACACACAGATGTGGGGACCTCTAGTCACCTAAAATTTGGATTGTACTTAGTTAAGAAAAATGGGTGGTAGATAGAAGAGTAGAACCAAAACTAGTCAAAGTAAACAAAACAAAGAAAAATAAAGAAAGCACATTCTGTCAAATCCTAATAATGGGGAGAAGGAATTCCATGCTATGTATCAACAAATTAGGAATTCTATTTGCCTCATTCTCGGGCATAGAAAATCCTCAAACACCCTAGCAAGAAACTAACATCCCAACCCAACATATATTGTTGCCTCTACTCATGTTGGGGTCATCCCTTTCGTGAAGTGTGACTAAAAACCCATCAACAATCCAATACCTCCTTTGGGAATCACAGACAAACACTGCTAACTACCCAAGATTACCTCTAGGGTCCAAAAGAGCTAGTATCATCAGGAGTAGCACAAGATCCATCAGGAATCCAAACATAGAAAACCCGACCCAGTTTGGATCAAACTTGGTCAGTTACGTTGTGTGGAGTCAGATCTCCCCAACCTTAAATCCCTGGTAGATCCTCCCTTGGACTTCATCCTCACAGATTTCTGCCCCAACTACCTTCTCTACTCATTCTTACCACTAATCTTTTGAGGTTAACAAAATTAGAGGTTCAAGCAAGAAAAGATCAACCAAACCAAAGATCATAACCAAATAGAGAACATAGAACAGAAACATGTTTGATCTAAAAATTAACTACTTGCTTAGAGTCAATGTACATAAACATGCCCAAAATAGTCTATGTATAGAAACAAAGGAGAACAATATAAAGAAAGAGGAAGATGAAAGAATTTACCCCATAGGGGAGTGATGTCTCTTTCTCCTTAGCTTCGAGATAGGATGGATCTCGTCCTTTGTGTTGTCATCTTACTACTAGACTCTTTGGCCTCTTTTTTCTTTGATTTTATCCCTAATAACATTAGTATGGGTGGATGGAGATGGAAGATGATAGAAGTGAGTGGAACAAGGAAGTGGTCAGTGGAAGATGGTGTAGGTTGATGAATGATGGAAAATACTAATGTAATGGGCTTAGGGTGGAGATCCTCATGTCTCTTGAGACTTGGAACTCTAAGACAAAGGTCTAGAGATTAAAAAAAATGCAGAACCCTTATCCTAGTGGCCATGTAGGGGTATTTATAGTAGTAGGTTATATTTCTATAAGTGTGGATGAAACTGGTCCGGTTTGAACAAAACTATGTCAGTTTTGTATGACGACGGGAAAGGGACAAAATTGACCCAATTTAGACAAAACTGGGTCAGTTTGTATAGATGATGGAAAAGTATAGGAATGAACCGGCCTAGTTTTGATAAATGTGGGTCAATTTTGTACCATCAATCTAGCAAAGTTTGGCTTCCATTAGTTTTGACCATCAAAAGACCTCAGCAGAATCCACCATCAGAGCAGTACATTGGTATTGTCCATTGAGGGGGGACTTTTAGTGCCTTATGATGAAAAAAGGTTAGCGGAGGATGGTAGTGAAACCAGGCCAGTTTTGTTGAACACTATCTAGACTTGCACCATTGATAGGAGGTCAATGATGCACTCCATCAGGAGGAATGTTGGCATTGGAGGTGACCATCATTTAATGATTCATTGGTCCACTTTATCAACCATCAGTAGACAAAAAGGTGACTTGAGGGTTGATGCATGTTTTCTCTCTCAAACATGGGTCAAAAGTGTGAACACAAATGCCTGTATATAAAGGACCAAACTTAAAATTTATAACCTGAATTCAATAGACATCCACAACTCAATGCAGAGTCTATTATAGTGGATGGGATTGAACATAGGGAAGTGAGGACGTCTAGTCACCTAATATTTGTCTCTTACATAGTTAAGCAAAATGGATGATATATAGAAGAGTAGTAATTATGTTGCTGGGACATGCCAATAGTTGATCGTTGTCAAATGTGGGTCAAAAGTGAGAACACAGTTGACTTTTTATTTGACCATTATATGTACATTGTATAAGTTGATTTCAACTTAGTCCTTACATGTCACTTATTTATCATTTAGGGCTACAATTGTATAAATAATTTGTAACAATCTCATTATTATTCAAACCATGTGGGCGAGTGATTTCCTATGTGATTTAGTTACCCAAAACTTAATCAGTACCAACTAGAACCACATGTTATCTATATTTGTAATTGACTTAGGAACAATTAGGGCTTGTCAAGTTAACACAAGGTGAAACTGAATGTAGGGTAGATTAAGGCTTGAAGATTCTAAATTAGGATTTAAGTTGATGTAGCATTATGTACTTCATCTATGTCAAGATTTAGGATGTTACAATATGAAACATAAAAATTATGATAATTTGAAGTACATAAAGCATAAGATAACATCTCTATTATTAACTCCCAAGAAGTTTGAGATACCTAAATTATTCAAACCATTAATCATTAAATATATTAATATGTTTCAATTCATTTCCTAAGGGCATTCTATATGATAGTATGAAATATGGAAAATTTTGAGAATCTAATGTTCAAAATCATAAAATAATATCTCCATTATTAACCCTCATGTGTTTCTAAGTTACCCACTTTCCTCATATTTTTTATGCTAGTTATCCACTAAATTTTCATAGTATGAACCTATGAGATAGAACTCATTGCTCATTCTTAATTGAAGTTAACTCTACAATATTCGTTTCAAAATAACCCTAAGATGGTTCATTAAAAATTATATAATTAAGAAGAGAAGTAGAAACACAAGTTCCTTTGTAGGAGGGAAGACCCAATATATGACTAATTACCAAGTAGAACCAGTACCTTTCATGAAAACACTAGTGTTTTCTTAATGAACCCGTTAATAACCCTTGATCATTCTTCCTTATTGTTATAATGGATCATTCTCATTCCATACAAAACCATAGATTAATTATTATCAATATTTAAGCATAATCCTTCAATTATTTTCACAAAGATTCATCTTTAAGGCGCCAAAAACCATTTTGATCTTATCAAGTAAGAATATTTGTTTCAAGTTATGCAAGATGAATAATAGAAGCTATTCATTCATTAATCACTTAGTTTAAGCAAAGAGAGGTATAATTAGGGAACCATTTTGTCAAATATAGCCATGCATGAAACAAAATTCTTCAAAAACCTATTTAAGGTAGCTTTGGTGTATATAAAACATACATAGGAATAGAAAATATGCATTTCAGACAACAATATTTTGTGGTTATAAGGAATACATCGATTTACCTATATAGGGTTGTCAACATGTGTTATTGTTGGATTCTTTAGCACAAATGGATTAATACTTAACATGCATAAATATAGAAGATGTAGTAAACCACCCATAGAACACACATCTAGAAAGAGGAAGCACCGAATCTTAATTCCATATCTTCATCAAATAGCTCCCAATGACTACCTTGCATGCACTAGCTCCAACCAAGACAGTGAAGGAGAAAACAAGTAATATTAGGTAGATATTGGAGAATTATACCATAGATCATGGAAAAATCCATACATGAAGGTAGAGAGGAGAAAACATATCAAGAAAGATGAGAGGAATAGAAGAAAATTACTACAAGATTTGGAACGTGATTTCTAGATTAGATCTTGCAAAAACATACTAAATCACTGACGTGCAAGGGATTTTATCTTAGAAATCACCATTTACAACTCAACACCACCTCTTCCATCTCACATGTGATCAAACTAAGGTTCTAAGCTTGAAGGAGATTCATATATATAGTTTGGTTTGTTACAATTTTTAGTCTAGCCCAAAAATGCACAAAATATGATCTGCTTTTGCCTGCAGCTAGTCACTTTAACCTATGAAGAGATTGCTCAAACCAAAAGTTGATTGAAGCATTCCAAGCACTCCGATTTAACCATATTTACACACACCATCCATATCAAACAAGCTTGGATTGTCCAAATGTCTGTATCAACCCTAAAATGGACCACATTGACTGGCTTCTAGCCCCACTTCTACCCAATCTAGCATGCTTTGACCTCTTGAAGTGGGTTGAAGCAACCCAACCTAGGTCTACATAAGCCTCTTAAGGGGGTCAATGTTCTCAGACCATATCCCTCTCACTAGATTTAGGTAAGGAAGCACACATAGCAACATTGCACCAAACAATCCAACGTGTTACACATAAGGTACATTTTACATCCAAACTTCAATTTTTCATTGAATATTATATAAGGCATGGATTTTCTACATCATTCAAAACATGGCTGAATTATCGTATAACAAGTTTTTATATTTATATTTGATCCAAAAAAAATCATAATGGTTCACATAAATCATGCAATTGCGGAGAATAAGGACTAATAATTCAAAGCATGGGATGGGTCCTTACCCTTTTCTCCTTCAATAGGGATTTTTACCCTAATATCCCATGGAAAAGACACAAGAGAAGAACAACCAACACATAAATCTTTTGATTTTATTATTAGCACATTCTCCATTATTATCATCAGTATGTATTCCCCATACAGTCTTCTTAGGTTTCATTTGATAAAACCTCTTTGGTTTATTACGATTTCCATAGTCTTATGCATATCTTATCAATCTATATGAGATTTTGGTTCTCACTTAAGGATTGTATTATATCATCATTCTTTGTTTTGATTTTTTCCTTTATTTTTTGTTTTTCTCAAATATTCTTTCTTTAATAACATACTATTAATAATCTATCTTGGGATTTCATTAATAAAGTTTTTTAGTCTTTATTTTTCTCATTATACAGTTATTTCTAGGGTTCACTTCACTGAAGAGGTTAGTGTTGATGTTGCTAAAACTCGTTCCATCTACTTATATATTCATGTACTAGTCCTTTACCCTTCCTACATGTAAACAAGTATTGACTTGCTTGTAGTTCATAGATAACTTGTAATTCCTAGTCCCACTGCCCAAGACTCTAGTATAGTTTCAAGAATGATGATTGGCCCCACAAACCAACACCAGCCTTAACTGTGTGCTTTTCCTCACTCACGCATAAGTTGGTATCAACTTCTCAACTGGTCACCCATTCTAGTACTACTCTAGGCTAAGTACGCTTAACTATAGAGTTCTTTAGTGATGGTCTTCCTAAAAAGGAGGTACACCTTTGTGACATGGGTAGTCTAATCATTCCTTTTAAGATAATTTATCTAAGGCCTCAAGATCTGAAATGTCACAATCTCTCCCATTTAAAATCTTGATGTCCTCGTCAAGGCTCAATTATAAGGCATCATGGTATTTCTCATTTCAGTGCTGACCTAGAATGGCTCATGGACACCCAACTTCCGATCACAAAATACCAATGCAAGGGTGGCTACACCATCATAGACAATCTTTTTCAACCATCATAGACAATCCTTTTCAACATGCTTGGACCACACAACTCAAGACTGACATGCCACAAGCCCATGTAGGACCCATCTATTGGAGGGTTTTTGGCTCTGATACCATTTGTAAAACTTGGTCCTACTTCTCAAGGTTCTAGTAGAGTTTTAGGAATGATGAGTGGCCCCATAGACAACCACTGGTTTTAACTGTGTGCTTTCTCCATGCTCACACACAAGCCAAGATAACTTCCTGACTGGTCACTCATTGTAGTACTACTCTAGGCTAAGCACACTTAATGATGTGGACATTATCGTACTACAAATTCACTAGGAATGAAATTCCTAGAGTTTACCAAAACTAATGTGCAATAATTCCACCCATAAATGGATAGATCTTATTGAAGTACAGTTGAGGATCAAATCCCAAAGGACAACTTATTGAAAAATTATCTGATCAACACAACCTATTAAGAACTAGTATTTATAGCAAAGTTTGAGTTGAGTTGGTTAACTAAAGTTTCAAGAATAAAAAGAGCTAGATTAAAGTTCTAGTTATCAATTGATGGAAACACAATGGTGGAATTGGGTTTCACCACTACCACTCAAATCAGTGCATTAATTCATATCCAAATATGTATGAAGATATAATTGGAGTTATGTAAGTTTCCCCTTTTGGTGTTAGAAATTTGCATGAGTAGATATACATGTAAGCTTGATGTCTTGTTACTTACAGATCCTATATCCACAACTCTGGATACTTCCCGTTAGAAGTTCTCATCAGGGCATCAACCAAAGCTAATCGATATTCAAATTCTAAACGTTGAAGTGCTTGCAGAATAAGACTGTAATAAATCACGTAAAGCGGGTGATCAATTCACAAGACATGTGATAAATGATTATATATGCATTAAATAAGTTCATACAAGTATTGGAATATGAATGAAAATTAAACAAACGAGTAATGGAGCTAATCCCCACACCCCAGTGAAAAGACTACTCCCTCATCATGGATATATTAATATCACTAGTAGAGGAGAGGGATACAATCATGGTCATGATGGAAGCAGAAGTAGCTCAGTGTGGTGTGTGATGGCAACTTCCTTCCTTCTCTGTCTTCTAGGTACTAACCCTAACATACAGTTGAAGTAAGTGGATGGACAATAGCTCGAGGAAGAGATCGATCACCCAGTGGGGGAGGTCAATGGCCTTGAACTTGTAGAGGTCGATATGGAGGTCAACACCTAGAGGTTGATGGCCTTTGGTTCAGTGGAATTAGCTAAGCTTGAGTTTGATGGCTCTAGACAAGTCTAGAGGTCAATGGGTCTAGACTTAGCTCTGATCTCACTTATACCTTTCAATGTATTCATCTCTAGAAAATGAGATGATTTGAAGTGTTGTGCTTGGGGCCTATTTATAGGGTCGTGGTTATCAACCACTTGTGCTTCCCATTGATGTTGAGCATGGGTTGTCGACCAATGGGTCTTGACTCTTGGGATTCCAATCATCGGTCTTAGATGTCGATGTCTCATCAACCTTGAGGGTCGATGACATGATTGATCAGTGGAGATCGATCATTGGCTTCTATCTTGTCGACTGCATACTGATGGTTTTCCTTATGTCGAGGAAGAGAGGTCGATAGGTCATCAATGAATCTGTGTCAAGATTTTGAGTGTTGACCAAAGGAGGTCTATGGGTCATCGACCTTGATCATTTATAGGCTTGAATGTCAAGCTCTTAGATGTCGACCAGGTGGGTCTATGGGTCATTGACCTTAAAGGTCAATGAAGCTGTCGGGCATTGAGGTTGATGGGTTGATTTTGGCCTTGGGCACAAAAATTGTTCATCGACCTACCTTCTAGAAGTACTTGAAATTTTTTTTAGTCTGGGGCATTTCCCCACACCCCACTAGGCTAACTTATTACAATGTGATAGAATTCAAAACATGCAAATGGAGTCAAGAAAAGTATCAAATTTCTACAAAATAGCATAAAACGCTAAGTAGATTGAAACAAAGCTATTCTAGTGAAATCCAAGAGATTGGATGCTAAACTAGACTAATAATGCAGCTAAAACTAGGATGAATATGCATTCATCACTTAACCACATAGTTATTTAGTGATGGGCTCCCTGAAAAGGAGGTTCACCTTGGTGATATGGGTAGTCCAATAATTCCTTTTAGGATCATTTTACCTGAGGCCTTGAGACCTAGGACGTTACATAACTCATCATCACACATGTCAGTCCATGTTGATCCCACTTACCCTGTTGCTTATTACCATCTTGAAATTGTTCTATCTAGAACATGTCCTTTCAATCAAGCCTTTCTTTTTAGAATGACATCATAATCGTGCATGATGCCTTTATCATGACTGTGATTTAGTTATTAGTATACTTTTCCCTTTGTATCACTAAAAGAACTCAGATTGTTGATGGTTATCTTCTCCTCCTAAAGTCTTTATATTCATAAATATAAGAGGCAACTCTTGTCCTTGTTCATCTTTATATCACATGAAATTTAAACTCTTTCTATTTTTCATCACTTAGGCTTAGTTGGAACTAATGGAATGGGGTTTAGAGACTTATTAACCAAACACATACCAAATTCTTTTCATGAACTATATATTCTAAAACAAACACTTATTTTTGGGAGAGGCCAAGGTGCCTAACACCTTCCCTAGTTATAGTAAGATTGTTGGTCCCAATCTCTTTGCCATGTTTTACATGTCTTATCCACCCTCACTGGAGTCACTTTTCTTCCCTTTTGCATTTTTCCACTGAGTTAAACTCATATCCAGTTCTCATTGATTCTCTCATAGAAAAAGTTGGTGAATCTTAAATTCCTTATCCTTTTATTCCTTTATGAGTTAAACAATTACAACCTTGGTTGTGTTTCACAAATTTTTTACTCCTGTAGGTAAAATAGTAGGCAACATGCCTTTAATAATCACCATTTTTGCTTGAGCTTGCTCTTGGGCTTATTATCTGGGCCATACCCCATTTGTATCAAGGATACTCAAATGTTAGCATGAAACACGACATCATCATAATATTACTCAATCCATGTTCTGTATTCATAATATGTGAAATTATCCTTCAAAATAGTAAATTTATATCATGTTTGTAGTTCACAACAATTGTTGTGTTAAGACATAATATGTTTATAGGACAATCAATTATTACGATTGTAAAAGGATACTAAGGGAGAACATCAAATTTAGATATAAAGATTCAATATGCACTAAATTAATAATAGGCTTCAATTCAATTTCTAAGACCATATTAATGAACATATAATGAGTCTTTATGGTAAAAAAACCATAAAGGAACATCTTATATAAAACCCCAAGCATAGTTTTATTACCTAATTCCCACATTTTTACTAAATTCAAATAATATAAATTAAGATTCTGTAGTACTAACCCATGCAACCAACCTCACAATTCATTCTTAACCATAATTAACCCTATAGTATTTGTTTCATCATAACCTTTATCTAGTTCACAAAAAATTATATGAATTAGGAAGATATGTAGAAATATATTTTCCTATATAGGAAGGACAATATTAAATATTTCTAGTTAACTTGTAGAACCAATCTATTTCAAGAAACCACTCATGTTTGATTCATGACCACACAAATAAATCTTGCTCATGCTTCCTTATTGTTAAGATCAATCATTCATATGCTATATAAAACTTGAGATCCATCATAAAATCAATAATTTAAGAAAAGTCCTCAAATTCCATATTTTTTTTAACCAAGTGATTCCATTTTGAATGCAATAATTACAATTTTGATATTGTCATGTATGAGAATAGCATGTAATTTCAGCAAGAGGAAGGATAAAATTCCATTCAGTAATTAATCATATAGGTAAAGTAAGAGAGTCTCAATTAGATACCACTTGGGAAAATACAAGAATGCATGAAGAAAATTCATAAATACTATGTTTTAAGGAGATTAGTGTCTTTATATTTATGTGTGAACAAAAAGTATGCTTATATGATAGCAATATTTCTTTATTATAACAAATACATTAATATCTGCCCAAAATAAACGCTCATTAAGATGCATGGGTCATTGATTATTTAGTTGTAATTGTGTTAGACCTTAACATGTGTATATATCTAATAGGGAGTAAACCATTCACACTAAGAACATGATTTATCAAGAAGAAGCACAAAACCCTAGCTCCAAATCTTCACTAAATAGCTCCCAAGGACCACCCATGCATATAGTAGCTCCAACTAGACCAAAGAAGGAGAAAAGAGAAGATTTGAAGTAGAGAAGATATATTTCCACCTTGGAACATGGATAATTCCATACAAGATAGAGGATAAAAAACCACAAAAAATATGAGAAGAGAGGTAAACTTACATGGATCTAATCTCTACCATGTTAGGGATGTTATTTCTAGTATGGATCTCACAAAAATTTGCTAAACAACCAACACACAAGGGCTTTTCTCCAAAAGCATTTACCTTATACCACTGAAGAACCAATCCTCCTGCTCCTAGGTGATCCAATAAAGTTTCTAAGGTCGAGTGGGATCCATATACATAGGTTGGTTCAAGATAAAACTTCATTTAATCCCATAAATACACTAAATATGGCTTGCTCCAGTCTCTAGCGGGTTACTTGAATGTCCAAAAAGTCCAACTTGACCAAAAATCTTGGTTGAAGTGATCCAAACACCCTACTTTATGCACTCTTCACATGCATTGACCATACATAACATTCTTCAATCACCCAGTTGATCGCATCGATCCCAAAGGTGGGACACATTGACTAGCTGTTGACCCGGCCCCATACGCTTCAACCTCTGAGGCGGGTCGAATCAACTCGATATGGCTCCACATCAACCAACATAAGGGGTATAAGTTTCCACACTTATACCTCTAAATCTATCTGACTAATTCATCACACGTAATGATGGATTCATTGCATTGATCTATACAAGACATAAGGTACATTTTTTAGACTTTCAAAATTTAAACTTTAGTCATATCTTCTCTGCATTATTTAGAACACACGAGTTATCACGCAAAATAAATCTTAATATTTAAATTAATGTCATAACAAACCACATGAATTATGATAAGTTAAATAAAGTGCAGTTACAATAGGGATGGGCCTTATGAATACACAGTAGCTAGATAATTTGGAGAAAGAATTATAGACCACTATAAAGAAAACCCACCAATCAGGTTGAACTTTGAGTGCCTACCACCAAGGTTTATGAAATAAATACTTCTTTAATTTGACTATATGTCTGAACACATTATTATGTCTTTGTGTAGACCATGAAGTAGACTTTGGTTTGGGTCTATTTCCAGTTGTTATTTTATTGGTTTTGTCACTTATAGTGGTTTCTTGTATGAACATTATGTTTTCTTTTGTAGATTTTGACATTAACACACAGAATAATTAGATGAAACAGGCCACATGATCATCGTATAATTTACTTAATGACACAAGTCACCATTCAAATGGTATTCAACTCATTGAACATAGGAAATTAGCACTTTGTTAGAATCATATATTTTTCACATAGAAGTTATCACTACTATTTTTCAAAGCTGCATCACAACTAGTTCTTACTGTAATGACCCAAACATGAGTTAATATTTTTTCATCTGAGTTAGTCCAACCCCTTAATGTGGCGATAGAACAAATTGATAACACTTAACCTTAATTGCATGTTCAAGATCATCAAATGAACTAGTTAGTTTAAAACCTTGTTTAGGGTAATTATCTACTAAACGTATGCTATGTAAATAATAAATTGTGGTTTGTTTGCTAATTGATATGGTTGGGTATAATGTTAATATAGATTATTGTGATTGAATATGCTTGATTTTATGCCCTGTAGACATACTCAACCAATTGATCTAAATGTGATATGTAGTTCATAAGAAATAATATATAGTATGTGGAATGCATTATCAGACTTGTTGAAGTTGTTACTTGATAACTTATTTCTTTTGAATGGAAGATCAGTGTCAAGAGTTAAAATGGGTTAAGTCTACTAGAAAAATTGAGCATAGAAACTTGAAAATAAGAAATGTATGTGTGCCCTTTCATATAGTGACAAATTCTCATATTTTTTCTGATGTAATGACGAGTTAAATTAATGTATTTTAAAGTTTATATAAATTCCTCTTCATAAATCCAATTTCATTTTAAATGAATTATTGAATTAGTTTCCTATGAAATTGATGTTCTTATGCTTGAACTTGAGCTGAATATGATTTTAACTTGGGTCCTTGGTTCAAGTTAAAGCAATATGATCCCAATTAAAATTCTTGTTTTCATGTTGTAATGGGCCTAAAATTTGGCATAATTCTCATTAAACTAGGATTGAGTTCAATGGAATTTGAGCCAAGTTTGTGGCACCTGGCGGACTGAATTAGATTTGAATCCAACCTAAATATAACTAATTGGGTCGAGTTCATGTTCACCTGGACCGTATCTGTGATTATGTAGATATATGAACTTCTCTTGGTTGATATGGTGAGTTGAGTTTTTGGTTTTCAAATTAGAGTCAAGTTGACAAGGCTCAGTTTACTTACACATTGATCAACATTTTTAGTTCTTTTGGATCCCATTATGTTACAAATCCAGGCTAGATTCATGAATTTAGGTTGAGTTGGATCTTCTAACACATGGATTTATAAACTGGATACCACTCTATGTTTCATTATCACACATTAGGTTTTGACTTCTTTTGCTTCCAGAGCTCTTATAGAGGTAATTTTGGATGATTAGGTGGTTAAGGCCAAAGCTTGGTTATTCTATATAGTTTTGTGGACATAAGAACAAGATTGTTCTACCTCTCCATGAATGAAAGGTTAGTTTCTTTTTGTTCAAAAATTTTCATAGTGTTTCTCTTCTCCATCCTTCTCTCTAACTCATTCTTGGTGTGAGAACATTATTCTAATTTCATTCTTCCCTTTCCACTAGAACATAGATATGCTACAACATTAGCCAAATAAGACTTGTAGTATCTAATGATTGAGTGGTACACTTCAATATTCCCAAGGCATTCTTAAATAATGAGTAGCATATCTATTTATGTTTAATTGATGCTAAACATGGATGTGATCTTTATGTGAAATATATTTATTATAGACTTGAATATGTATATGATGCCTAACATTTCTTACATGTATTTATGAGGACACATGTATGCATGGTAAGTGTGGACTTTCAAGTACACTATAAGTTCTTACATCTAGGTTTTAGTTGTTCTTATTTGATTTTTATTATCTTTGATAAGTAATGGATGTATTAGACATTATATTATATCATTAGAACTTGGGGTCTTACCTTGTGGTTTCTCCACATCTTTTAGGTGAGAGGTAGAGTTTTCCTGGTAGTGGTGGAGAAGATCAACAAGGAGGGAGACTGTCCCACCTAAGGGGGTAGGTGATGTCTTCTTGAAGGGGTCATGGAGGTAGGCGATGTTTGTGTCACCTCCTCCTAGGATTAAGTGAAGTTTGTGTATAAGAGTAGTGGTCGAGAAATTTTCTTATACTCTTAGGAATATACATGTGAGTTTTTATACATTTATTCCCGGCTCAAGTTTTTCTTGACATGCCCTCTAGATCCATAGTTATAAGAATTATAAGAATTATGTGCATACTCTATAGTAGCATCCCTTACGTAATGCCAAAATAGTAATCATTTTGATAATAGATGCATATGTGGCTGTGATCACATTTTATATTTAGGTCTTATACGTTGTAAAACATGTAATATGTTGTGTTGAACTTTGTAAAGGTTACACGGTTCTGATAATATAATGTATGCCATTGAATGAAAAATTTTAGGCATGTGATCTCTATGTTTTCTTGAGTTGATAATTGTGATCGTTGCTTTAATGGGTTTTGTTTTGAGTAATCTCTCTCCTGTGGTAATGGGATGCCACAATATTTGTAGGTTTGATTATATTTATTTATAAAATAAATTTTATTGATTGAGTTTTTATAGAATTTTGGAGTTACTTTCCATGTTCATGTATAGTTACCACAGACATAGTTTTAGATAGTTAATTGCTTCAAAAGAGGGATTAAGTATTGGATGAATTTTTATAAACATAATTAACAAAGGGCCATGAAAGTGGGATTACAATTGTGAGGGAGAGATTCTAGAAATAGTTCTTGATAATTTAAAATGGAATAAGAAGTACCACAAAAGTATGATTTAGACTAATTTGAATAGTATATGATAATCCAAAAAGGGGTAATGCATGTTGCAAATCCTTAACTCAAGAGCAACAATAACTCATTTATGTATAGATATAAATCTAATATAGATTGCAATTTAATTTGTGGAAGTGTTAATCCTAGTGATATCATTGATCTATTTCATAATATATATATATATATATAGTTTCTTTTGCAGTTTGATTCAATTCAAAACAACTCTTTTCTTAGGCCTAGCTGGTGGGAAGTGTTACTTGTAGTTTATGGTGGTTCATAGTTCACCAAGATAAAAAATTTAAGACTGATGTCCTATATCACTTTAAGACCTTTTATTTGTATTGTGTACATGGTAACTACATTGCATCTATCCCAACCCTAGTCATAAATGAGTAAGAAGTGCCAAAATATGTTAAAATAGTAGTATGAGTAATGAAAATTTTCATTTTACCTGTCATTACTCAAGGTAACACAAATTCTTCTTGTTAGTTCATTGAATAGTATCAGCTACTCAAGTTTAATTTTTCTTTACCTTTAACATTACCACCTTGTGGAGTAGTTCCTTACACATTAAAGCCTGATTATTATACCACCCATCCATTTCCACTCTACAATGTATCTTGGGTTTACTGATGCCACCCTCTCATCCTCTTTCCTAATTTTTTGTTTTTTCCATTTGATGGACACTCTCTAGAATAATGTCCAATTTCACAACATGTATAACAAGTTGGTGGGTTAGGATTGCAACATTGACCCTTGTGGATATGTCAAAATATCATACATTTTGGTAGTTGTAACACATAAAAGTGTCATGTAGACTCTTCCAAACTCACATAAGTTGATTTATCAACATTGCTTCCCCTTTGAGTCTGGTGTCCTCTATGTAACATACTAGATCTCAGACCCTATATAACATACTTAAATGAGTATACTAAATCTATCTTGAACTATAATTCATCACTTTTCCAAAATTGAACTTATCCCTTCAATCCCAATCTGATTCAATTATTCTAACAAATTATTTGATACAAATCAGTCTTCATTTGATATTCTTGCCTTTAATTGAATTCTTTTTCCTCACATGACAATGTTTACAAATGAATCCCTCAATTAGTCTCGTGAGCCACTTTGGCATTGTTTACAACAATTTGGCATCCTTGTTCTCGAATAATTTGGTTTAGACTAATATTTTAAGCTAAACATATGCTTCTAACTAATGGGTTTGGAATCACTACAAAACATTAATGACCAAGATATATCCATTTTGTATATATGTTGGGAATAATTAGAATTAACCACATCATGACTATAACTATATGAATTAATATTTCTAGTGTGTAGATTTAGTAATGATTAAATGCATGGTCAATTTCTCAAAATGCTTGGGATTCTGATTTGGAAGTCATGACAGATTTTGGAAGATAATGGACTTTTTATCATAATTAATTTTCTATTTATTAGCTTAACTGAAAACAAAGAATGCACCATCTCGATTGGGACTTCTCTCCTCCTCACCAGGATACAGCGATGATGCCGTTTCTCATCTCCAAAACCCATAGCCCGATTATTTCTTCTTCCGTGACTGAACACGACCGTGCGTTGCTTGAAAGGAAACGACCGCATGATGTCGTCCGTTTTCTCTGCCTCCTCCTTCTCCTCCCTTCCCCTCCTCCTCGACAGTGCATGGGAACGCCGCCCTCAAACCCTAGTCTCCCCTGGCCCTATATATCCCTTTGACGCCACCAACAATGAGCAAGACAATCCCAAGCCTGATTTACAACTACATGACTTCGGCAGCAGGAAGTCGGTACCAATCAAACTGCCACCTCAGTTACCCTGGTCGTAGAGCCACTGCATCCAGCAAACTCCTTGCGATTTTAGAACACTGCACCCAACCCAACCTGCAGCACAATCGGACCCCGATGCCGGCGGCCTGTGCTGGATCACCGCCGCTGCCTCTCTTCATCATCACCATCAGCCGCCCAAGATCTTCCAATCTCCACCCTATGCTTCTTCGGCCACCACGGCGCCCACTCTCGCTCACTGCCGCACGCTGTAGCCATCGCCACCCCTTGCAATGGCGGCGACACATCTCTTCCACCCTAAACCGTCGACCGTCCTCTTGAGCCACATACTCTCTGTTTTCCTTCTCACCGGCAGCAGTAGCACTCGGCCTGGTGCACACCGACGAGCCTCCACCATGGCACCTCCTTCCCCACCCTCTCCTCTTTGACTTGCTTTCAGATTCTGCCATCAACAGCCATTAACCATCGTACTCCCTCAACCTACTGCGCCGCCAGAGCCTCACCCGACACCACGACACATACCTACGCCACCCTCCGCAACACGAGTACCACCAACCCCGGTTCCTACGGTGGTCGTAAGACGACCTTGCTACTACCGGCAGGGAGCATCACGGCTCCTGCGCTGCATCTAAGATCTACACATACCCCTCCACCGCCTCTTTTCCTCTAGTCTGCTGTGTTGACGGCCAGCGTTGAACCTCGCCAGCCATCTATAACTCCTCGACGCTGTCACTACCACCACGGTGAATACCAGCAGGCGAGCCAACTGCATGACCGTGCAGCCAAGCCGAGATCATAGCCAAGACATCGACACATCACAAGGTATATACACCATGACGACTCCTCTTCATGTTCTATTCTATACATAAATCAATCACGATCTGCCATACAAAGGCAAGGTCAATAAATCCATACTATGAACGATGAAACACCCTAACCACCTAAAAGCCTTGCCTAAGCACATCTATATCACCTATGTAATATGTCTATTATGAAATCTAGGAACTATAATGAAGCATACAAAATAAAGAGAAAATCAGGAAGTATCCTAAAAAACTATAGTCTAGTATTTAAGACTAAATTCTTATAGTATTAAGCCATATTTCCTTATTTTTATTAGTTTAATTATATTATTCAACCATTAAGGACCAACATGAAGGAATAAATATATTAAGGAATAAATGTGGGAAACCAAAGGGCATACACTTGACGACCTTATTATAATGCTACCTTATATATACCTAAGGATATTAAGAGACATGTGTGGAAAAAATCAAATTCAAAATGTTTAAGATAATAGTTATAATACAAATTTTGCAACCTATAAAGGTGTAGAAAACCAATTTCTCGATATGGTTTCATAGTGCAAATATATAAATATATGCACGTGGTCAATACTATATGTATTCCCTAATGGGTATGTAACAAACGAATACATAAAGCATGTACATAGTGAACATGGATAATGATTAGAATATCATATGACTATATGTATAAATATGGGTACCATACTAATGACTCACACGAGATGTTACAACAACCAAAAGCAATCATTCACCTTAATACTCACTAAGGGTAAAATGGTAATCTCACCTAATAAGAAACTAGAAAGTGATTCCAAGCCAAGAAACATCAAATAACTCTAATACCTCCTTTCTTTCTAGATTCCTGGGGAAATTGCAGTGTTGATCCTTGTGTGTAACTTGATTGGAAGTTCTCGATTTGGAACATGTACTTAATTCTCAATTATTTATTGAACTGTTTATCTCCCTCTTGGATCTCATCTATGTAACTTTGAAAAAGTGGTGAACCATTTTATTAGCCTTTTCCTTATTGTTAAAGTTCACCACAACTACATTTGAAAGTTGAATATTATAGAGAAATCGAAATGTTGTAGACATTGGCACAAAAAAACTCAAAATATTGGCTAAAGAGCTTTGACTCACTAGATCCGGTGGGTTACGACCCCCAACCCTGCATAGTGGATAATGGACAATTAGTGGTCCCCCAGTACTGGTTAC
This sequence comes from Alisma plantago-aquatica, assembly GCA_963693085.1. Lineage (NCBI taxonomy): Eukaryota > Viridiplantae > Streptophyta > Magnoliopsida > Alismatales > Alismataceae > Alisma > Alisma plantago-aquatica. Next base: position 1,207,915,476 of record OY856412.1, read on the forward strand.
CCCCACAGGAGAAGTGTCGTTCTCTCATAGAGGGGAGAACACTAGGCACCTAGCCACCGGCGAAGACAAAATATTAGATTGATTGTGCCAATAGATAAATAATTTCATTTTAAATAATTTGATATGTTGATATTTGTTTAAGGAACCTCATTGTTGATTCTAGTTACCACTCTAAATTATTGTACCCCTTTTGAAATGGTCATGGTAACTAGTTCATTTTTTTGCTATTATCATAGTCCACCAAGCAATCTTACCCAAATTTGATCTATAACTTTTTATTTTTTTAATAGTTCAATAATTGGATTTAGTACCAGCTTTGCTGACCCTTTTATTTTCCTTTCAATGGGGTCCATGTATGGTTTTATTCCTTTAGGAACTCATGGACAGGTAATAGATGGAAGAACTTGAAGAGACATGCACTGGGTAGTCCTCCGTTGAAGACTAGATAGAATGAATTCTATTTCTTAAACTTGTAATCATATTTTTAAGCTTACGTGACTCTGATGTACACACATGATCGATATAAAGATTGTTTATAATTCTGATATTATTTTGTAAATATTTGATTGTAAAGATCGAGTCTTTACAACATGGTATCAGAGCCATAAATGGTCGGCACTCATGCATGTCTCGTGGTAATTAGGGTTAAGTAGGAACACAAATGGAGTAGTAAAACATAGAAAGAAAAAAAATTAGACAATGAACCTAGGTATCATTGATGTAGTTATTAGGAGATACATGTGATACAAATGGAAAACATACTAGCCTAGTATGTGAGACATGTACCCTAAACTAGAAATTTATGAGACATACCAGTTAAACTACTAGATTTTGAACTTTTATAGGAATGGATTTACATGAAGATATTGTTGAGATATGAACTTAAGTTGTAACTAGTAACCGTTGAAAAAAAATATACACAATATAAACATCATTGTAACATTAGTGACAAATATGTGAGATTGAAATTGATGTAGTATTGATAACCATATATTCACCAATAAGCTTGGGTTTTAACTCAACCTCTTGATAATGATGGCCAAGCTAACAAATTGAATATTTCAACTCTCATATTGGAATAAGATGTTAGAAGACTGATGGGTATATTTTCAAAGTAGAATTTGAACCTAAACCAATTTAGTGACCCCATAAGATAGTAAGAGGATTGTTGGATCATCATAAATAGGACCTATGACAATGAAGGAAACTTGGGATTGCATTTTGTTTAAGTTGACACTTCAACAAGAAAAATTATTGTGTTAGAATATTTTGTGGATCAAACTATAGTAGGATTATCACCATTAAGAAATATTCGATTTCGGGGACGAAATCTATTTGAAGGGTGGAAGAGTTGTAACATACTGAAATGTGTATACTAAATATATCTTGAACTATAATTCATCACTTTTCCAAAATTGAACTTATCCCTTCAATCCCAATATGATTCAATTATTCTAACAAATTATTTGATACAAATCAGTCTTCATTTGATATTCTTGCCTTTAATTGAATTCTTTTTCCTCACATGATAATGTTTACAAATGAATCCCTCAATTAGTCTCGTGAGCCACTTTGGCATTGTTTACAACAATTTGGCATCCTTGTTCTCGAATAATTTGGTTTAGACTAATATTTTAAGCTAAACATATGCTTCTAACTAATGGGTTTGGAATCACTACAAAACATTAAGGACCAAGAGATATCCATTTTGTATATATATTGGGAATAATTAGAATTAACCACATCATGACTATAACTATAAGAATTAATATTTCTAGTGTGTAGATTTAGTAATGATTAAATGCATGGTCAATTTCTCAAAATGCTTGGGATTCTGATTTGGAAGTCATGAAAGATTTTGGAAGATAATGGACTTTTTATCATAATTAATTTTCTATTTATTAGCTAAACCGAAAACAAAGAATGCACCATCTCGACTGGGACTTCTCTCCTCCTCACCAGGAAATGGCGATGAAGCCGTTTCTCATCTCCAAAACCCATAGCCCGATTGTTTCTTCTTCTGTGACTGAACACGATCGTGCGTTGCTTGAAAAGAAATGACCGCACAATGTCGTCCGTTTTCTCTGCCTCCTCCTTCTCCTCCCTTCCCCTCCTCCTCGACAGTGCATGGGAATGCCACCCTCAAACCCTAGTCTCCCCTGGCCCTATATAACCCTTTGATGCCACCAACGATGAGCAAGACAATCCCAAGCCTGATTTACAACTCCATGACTTCGGCAGTAGGAAGTCGGTCCTGATCAAACTGCCACCTCAGTTACCCTGGTCGTAGAGCCACTACATCCAACAAACTCCTTGTGATTTTAGAACACTGCACCCAACCCAACCTGCAGCACAATCAGACCCTGATGTCGGCGACCTGTGTTGGATCACCGCCGCTGCCTCTCTTCATCATCACTATCAGTCGCCCAAGATCTTCCAATCTCCACCCTATGCTCCTTTGGCCACCATGGAACCCACTCTCGCTCACAGCCACATGTTGTAGCCATCACCACCCCCTGTAATGGTGGTAACACATCTCTTCCACCCTAAACCATCGACCGTCCTCCTGAGCCACAAACTCTCTGTTTTCCTTCTCACCGGCAGTAGTAGCACTCGGCCTGGTGCACACCGACGAGCCTCCACCATGGCGCCTCCTTCCCCGCCCTCTCCTCTTTGACCTGCTTTTAGGTTCTGCCATAAACGACCATTAACCATCATACTCCCTCAACCTCTTGCGCCGCCAGAGCCTCACCCGACACCACGACACATACCTGCGCCACCCTCCGCAACACGAGTACCACCAACCCCAATTCCTACGGTGGTCGTAAGACGACCTTGCCACTACTGATAGGGAGCATCACGGCTCCTGTGCTGCATATAAGATCTACACATACCCCTCCACCACCTCTTTTCCTCTAGTCTGCTGTGTCGACGACCATCGTTGAACCTCGCCAGCCATCACTAACTCCTCGATGCTGTCACTACCACCACAGTGAATACCAGTAGGTGAGCCAACTGCATGACCGTGCAGCCAAGCCGAGATCATAGCCAAGGCATCGACACATCACAAGGTATATACACCACAACGACTCCTCTTCATGTTCTATTCTATACATAAATCAATCACGATCTACCATACAAAGGCAAGGTCAATAAATCCTTACTATGAACGATGAAACACCCTAACCACCTAAAAACCTTGCCTAAGCTCATCTATATCACCTATGTAATATGTCTATTATGAAATCTAGGAACTATAATGAAGCATACAAAATAAAGAGAAAATTAGGAAGTATCCTAAAAAACTATAGTCCAATATTTAAGACTAAATTCTTATAGTATTAAGCCATATTTCCTTATTTTTATTAGTTTAATTATATTATTCAACCATTAAGGACCAACATGAAGGTATACATATTTTAAGGAATAAATGTGGGAAACCAAAGGGAATACAATTGATGACCTTATTATAATACTACCTTATATATACCTAAGGATATTAAGAGACATATGTGGAAAAAATAAAATTCAAAAGGTTTAATATAATAGTTATAATACAAATTTTGCAACCTATAAAGGTGTAGAAAACCAATTTCTCGATATGGTTTCATGGTGCAAATATATAAATATATGCACGTGGTCAATACTATATGTGTTCCCTAATGGGTATGTAACATACCAATACATAAAGCATGTACATAGTGAACATGGATAATGATTAGAATATCATGTGACTATATGTATAAATATGGGTACCATACTAATGACTCACACGAGATGTTACAACAACCAAAAGTAATCATTCACTGTAATACTCCCTAAGGGTAAAATGGTAATCTCACCTAATAAGAAACTAGAAAGTGATTCCAAGCCAAGAAACATCAAATAACTCTAATACCTCCTCTCTTTCTAGATTCTTGGGGAAATTGCATCGTTGATCCTTGTGTGCAACTTGATTGGAAGTTCTCGATTTGGAACAAGTACTTAATTCTCAATTATTTATTGAACTGTTTATTTCCCTCTTGGATCTCATCTATGTAACTTTGAAAAAGTGGTGAGCCATTTTATTAGCCTTTTCCTTATTGTTAAAGTTCACCACAACTACATTTGAAAGTTGAATATTATAGAGAAATCAAAATGTTGTAGACATTGGCACAAAAAAACTCAAAATATTGGCTAAAGAGCTTTGGCTCACTAGATCCGGTGGGTTACGACCCCCAACCCTGCGTAGTGGATAATGGACAATTAGAGGTCCCCCCAGTATGGGTTACCCCCACAGGCGAAGTGTCGTTCTCTCATAGAGGGGAGAACACTAGGCACCTAGCCATTGGCGAAGACAAAATATTAGATTGATTGTGCCAATAGATAAATAATTACATTTTGAATAATTTGATATGTTGATATTTGTTTGAGGAACCTCGTTGTTTATTCTAGTTACCACTCTAAATTATTGTACCCCTTTTGAAATGGTCATGGTAACTAGTTCATTTTTTTGCTATTATCATAGTCCACCAAGAAATCTTACCCAAATTTGATCTATAACTCTTTATTTTTTTAATAGTTCAATAATTGGATTTAGTACCAGCTTTGCTGACCCTTTTATTTTCACTTCAATGGGGTCCATGTGTGATTTTATTCCTTTGGGAACTCATGGGCAGGTAATAGATGGAAGAGCTTGAAGAGACATGCACTGGGTAGTCCTCCGTTGAAGACTAGATAGAATGAATTCTTTTTCTTAAACTTGTGATCATATTTGTAAGCTTACACAACTCTGATGTACACACATGATTGATATAAAGATTGTTTATAATTCTGATATTATTTTGTAAATATTTGATCGTAAAGATCGAGTCTTTACACCCTACCTTGGAAGTTGACATTTTAGACTTAGCCAAACAAGGTTGAAGGTTAGACCTAAATAGATTTTTAGTATAACCCCAATGAGATAATGCATGTATAGATCACCTTAATGTAACCTAATGTTCTAACATTAATCTTAGTTTTATAATGGATACATAAAATATGTCACATAACTCATTTTGGTGGTTATATGAAGATAAGGAACTTAATTGAATGAATAATTTAGATAATGGGATGTTAATGGTCCATATGAAATATCTCACAAAATTAAGTCTCAAAAGTGGAAACAAACTTCAAATTTGAAATCTACATATCAAATTTAGCTTACATGTCAAATTTCATCTAATTTGGACCACCTTGAAATATTAAGATAAGTTTAGGAGAGAGAAAATGAGTAAAAGGCATAAGTAATGAATAATATGATTATATAACTTCAAAATATGGAAATAATGGCAAATTAATATTCAACACATCAAAGATAACTCGTGAGTTTTTGAAACATAGGGAACCTAGTTGCACCTCGGTGTGAAGGTGTTTCTTTCCAAGGGCATTTTAGGGATTACTCTCTTTATAAATGAGCTTATCTTTAGAAGCTATCAACCAACAGGGTTATTTCTTTGATTGGAGGTCAGTTGGGATGGTCTATAAGTGCCCATAAACCAAAATTTGATATTCAATAAGCCTCTATGAGATTTCCTCTTGAATGTCCATGAAATCCCTAGGCTAAGGACACATGGAAAGCTTCATGGACACCTCATGCTTGACTTCTTCCTTATCCATAAAGGTGTGCATGTCCATAGGCACCCTTAGCATTGGACACATGGAAAGTAACTTGACTTGTCGTGCTTGAATTCTTACTTATCCATAAAGGCTTTCATGTCCATGGACACCCTTATACATGACACATGGAAAGTCTCATAGACACATCATACTTGACCTCTTTCTTTATATAGCCATATCTACCCCTTCCCAACTCCCAATTTGAAAACTCTTGCTATCCTTTATTCCCTCTAGATTATATCATCATTCCAACTCTATTTTTCCATGAAGGTTCTGTCCCAAGGTAAAAGGAGGTGCCTACCTTGGTGAAGAAAGCTCCTAGACTTCCAAATTATCTATTTAGGATTTCTTAAGCTCCTCCTTGGTAATTTCAACCAAAACTAGTAAGTTTTCTCCTTTCCTTCCCTATTTTCATTTTGTTAGTCTTCCTTCCACCTTTGTCCAGGTCAGAATCATGGCCTTCCATGGTGAAACCCCACCTAGAACCCATAAACACGTAATCTCCATGTTCTTTTGTTAGGGTTTTTCACCTCTAAAGTGGAGAAGGTGCTTCTTGCTTGAGATAGGAGATTTGTTGGAGAAGCCAACCTCTCTAAGCTTGGGAACCTTACTTATTGGACCCGTCCATCTTCCCTAGAGGTTATTTGGAGGCCTAGGCTTGAATTGGACTATTTATACTCTGAAGTTGAGGTATGATGTATCACCTATTCTTCTATGTTGAGCAATTCATCTATGCTTATTCATTCTCTTTGTCCTATGGACATTAGCCTATACACACTATCTTTTTTTTTTTGAAAATCATGGTTCATGGGAACTACCTTATTTGATATTGATCATGTGATCTCTTTTGAACTCTTATATTATGCTTTGTTCATGATGGAACTCTAAAAGATGGCATGTGATGTCTTTTGCCCACTTATGAGGTGGATGTATGTGTTGATCACTTATGTGGTGACTGGTTTATATATTCTGAATATACTTTCTACTTGCGTCTATATTTAGCATGATATGTGATTCAATAGTACTAGAGTAGTGTAATTACATTGGTTTTTATGGCAAATGTGTTATTTCCTGCCAAGCAGATGTGATATTTTCTACTTTTTTAGGATGGAAAGGAACCTCATACCCAGGGCAAGATGTGTGATTATTGGCCCATGTTTTATATAATTGGGAGATTGGTGGTATTCCTTTATCTATCAGGTTTTAAGTTTATGAGACTTAACTACCTTTGTGTTTATATTGTTCTAGGACTATGTTTATCTCACATGCATGCAGGTTGATGATATGGCATGTGTGCCCTAATTCTTTACACGTGCTTGTGTGGCACAATCTTTATGTTTTATGAATGGCAAGTATTCTTTTGTTATCATATGATTTCAATTCCTTTTCTCTTAATGCCCACTTGGGTGGTCCTTATCCTTTCTATGGGAATCCTTTTATATTTGTTGTCCTTTATTCCATATATTGCTCAATTTCCTATTTAGTATGCACATACCAGCCTTTGTTGATGTCATCTATTTTCTCTTCTTGCTGGGGTATGCTTCCAACCCTAGGTGAATGACTTGGATGATAAGGCATGAAGTTTTGAACTAGATTAAGGAGGTAAAGCTTGGATACAAAGTTGTTATGCTTTAGATTTCCCTCTACTTAGATCCTTATGTTGTATGATACATGTAAACCCTTACGGGATATTATGATGTACTTTTGTAATACCCTTGTGATAAATTGAATATAGTCAAAATTTTTATTCTGCTGCTATACTTTGATTGTTTTGAATACCATTTATTGAAATTTGAAAATGTTACACCTATTCCAACATACCTTTGACTGTATTTGGAATGGATGCTTTATTCTTCAAATCTTTAGTAAGGGGGTGATCTCGCCTCCTTACAACATGGTATCAGAGCCCATAGTAGTCAGAATCTAACTATTTCAATTTTATCTCCCTAGTTAGAATACTTGCCTTACCATTAAGTGACATGTTTTCTGTAGAGTTGATCAATAGATGATGAAGGGTTGATTTAGGAACCTATAGTTTCACATTAGAATAATGATGAATAGATCGTTAAGATACTTACAAGTAAAAGATGCATAAGTAACCATAGCAACTTGAGGTTGTTTAGCTTGGATTTTAGGCAGATACTAGGACATGAAGTTGAAAGCAAAGGTGTCTAGAAAGGATCAGGGTTCGGGGGCTGGCTAGATTTTCCTTCGCACCACTAGCTTGGTTTACGAGGACTCTCGAATCCATATGATACTGGCCTGGCCTGAGCTGATATGAATTGTCTGAGATAGCATACTTTTAGGCAATATTAGCCTTAGACATCTATATGATTTATCTTTAGGGACCCTAATATGTTGAACTAGTCTCCCAGGTGTAAATACTTGTTTGAGGATAGACAAGAGCAAGTTAACCCATAGTTCATAGTTAGTCTTTACAAGTTATGTTTTTTTGCATGATGCTTATGTAGTTGGATGTAAGGAAGTGTGGTTGAACCTTTTGTGCCTAAAGAATAGTTTTGACTTAATAAAATGAATCCTTTAAGGGGTGGTGAGTAAATTGTTTTCTCATATGTGGATGTTTTGACTTTGAGGATGAAATCCCTTTAAGGGGTGGTGTGCTGTAACATACTAGATCTCAGACCCTACCCTGGAAGTTGACATTTTGGACTTAGCCAAACAAGGTTGAAGGTTATACCTAAATAGATTTTTAGTATAACCCCAACGAGCTAATGCATGTATAGATCACATTAATGTAACCTAATGTTTTAAAATTAATCTTAGGTTTACAATGGATACATAAAATATGCCACATAACTCATTTTGGTAGTAATATGAAGATAAGGAATTTAATTGGATGAATAATTTAGATAATGGGTCATTAATGGGCCATATGACATATATCATAAAATGAAGTCTCAAAAGTGGAAAAAAACTTCAAATTTGAAATCTACATATCAAAATTAGCCTACATGTCAAATTTCATCTAATTTGGACAACCTTGAAATATTATGATAAGTTTAGGAGAGAGAAAATAAGTAAAAGGCATAAGTAATGAATAATGTGATTATATAACTTAAAAATATGGAAATAATGGAAAATTCATATTCAACACATCAAAGATAACTTGTAGATGAAGTTTGGTCCAATTTGGATGTTGTTTGTGCACGTTATGCAATTTTAGGTACATTCTGGACTTTTCTACAATTTACCCAATTAGGAGGTTTTCTTTGCAAATTTTTACATGCATTATAATCCTTATATATTCTATTACCATTCTCTAGTTTTTGAACCATAGGGAGCCTATTTGCACCTTGGTTTGAAGTTGTTTCTTTCCAAGGGTATTTTAGGGATTACTCTATTTATAAATGAGCTTATCATTAGAAGTTATCAACCAATGGGGTTATTTCTTTGATTGGAGGTAGTTCAGATGGCCTATAAGTGTCCATAAACTTACATTTGATATTTGATAAGCCTCTATGATCTGTCCTCTTGCATGGCCATGAAATCCCTATGCTAAGGATACATGGAAAGCTCCATGGACACCTCATGCTTGGCTTCTTCCTTATCCATAAAGGTTTGCATGTCCATAGGAACCCATATCATTGGACACATGGAAAGTAACTTGACACATATTTCTTGAATTCTTCCTTATCCATAAAGGCTTGCATGTTCATGGACACCCTTATACATGACACATGGAAAGTCTCCTAGACACATCATACTTGACCTCTTTCTTTATATAGCCATATCTATCCCTTCCCAACTCCCAATTTGAAAACTCTTGCTCTCCTTTATTCCTTCTAGCTTAGAGCATAATTCCTACTCTAGTTTTCCACGTAGGTGTTGTCCCAAGGTAAAAGGAGGTGCCTACCTTGGTGAAGAAGGCTCCTAGGGCTCCAAATTTCTCTATTTAGGATTTCTTAAGCTCCTCCTTGGTAATTTCGACCAAAACTAGTAAGTTTTATCCTTTACTTCCCTATTTTCATGTTTTCATTCTTCCTTCAACCTTCCTCTAGGTCAGAACCATGGCCTTCCATGATGAAACCCCACCTAGAACCCATAAACACCTCATCTCCATGTTCTTTTGTTAGGGTTTTTCACCTCGAGATAGGAGCTTTGTTGGAGAAACCATCCTCTCTAATCTTGGGAACCTTACTTATTGGACCTTTTAACCTTCCCTAGAGGTTCTTTGGATGCCTAGGCTTGACTTGGACTGTTTAGACTTTGAAGTTGAGGTATGATGTATCCCCTATTCTTCTATGTTGAGCAATTCACCTATGTTTATTCATTCTCTTTGTCCTATGGACATTAGCCTATACACAATGTCTTTTCTTTTGAAAATCATGGTTCATATGAACTACCTTATTTGATATTGATCATTTGATCTCTTTTAAACTCTTATCTTATGCTTTGTTCATGATGGAACTCTAAAAGATGGCATGTGATGTCTTTTACCCACTTATGAGGTGGATGTATATGTTGGTCACTTATGTGGTGACTAGTTTATATATTCTAACTATACTTTCTACTTGCCTCTACATTTAACAAGCTATGTTATTCAGTAGCACTAGAGTAGTGTAATTGCGTTGTTTTTTATGGCATGTGTGTTATTTCCTACCGAGCAGATGTGATATTTCTTACTCTTTTGGGATGGAAAGGAACCTCATACCCAGGGCAAGATATGTGATTCTTGGCCCATGTTTTATATATTTGGGAGATTGATAGTATTCCTTTCTCTATCAGGTTTCAAGTTTATGCGACTTGGACACCTTTGTGTTTATATTGTTCTAGGGATGTGTTTATCTCACATGCATGCAGGTTGATGATATGAGGTGTGTGCCCTAATTCTTTACATGGGCTTGTGTGGCAGAATCTTTATGTTTTTATTAATGGCAAGTATTCTTTTGTTATCATATGATTTCAATTCCTTTTCTCTTAATACCCATTTGGGTGTTCCTTATCCATTCTATGGGAATACTTTCATATTTGATGTCCTTTATTCCATATATTGCTCAATTTCCTATTTAGTATGCACATACCAGCCTTTGATGATGTCATCTATTTTCTCTTCTTGCTGGCGTATGCTTCCAACCCTAGGTGAAGGACTTGGATGATAAGGCATGAAGTTTTGGACTAGCTTAAGGAGTCAAAGCTTGGAGAAAAAGTTGTTATGGTTTAGATTTCCCTCTAATTAGATCCTTATGTTGTATCATACAAGTAAACCCTTATTGGATATTATGATGTACTTTTGTAATCTTTTGTGAAAATTGAATATAGCCATTATTTTTATTTTGTTGTTATACTTTGGTCTTTTGCATACCATTATAATAAATTTGAAAAATTTATATCTTTTCCAACATACCTTTGAGTGTGTTTGGAATGGATGTTAATTCTTCAAAAAAAAATAGTGAGGGGGTGATCATGCACCTCCTTACACTCTACCTCTTCCTCAATTGCCCTGGATCTATATGTTTCTTGTAGTTGTCTTGCGGGGCACTATAGGAATACAATACTCTTCAATGTGGAGGTGGCCTACTTGTCTATTGCTGACTGCTAGGACCACATTTGAAAATCTTTGTCCAAACTCTTATTCCCCCCATTTCTTTCCTACTATGATTAGTTCTTTCTAGTTTAAATGACAACATCCACAAAAGTGTAAAATTATGAATGACTCTTTGTTATAACCACCATTTCTTTCATCTCCCAATTCAAGCCATTATCAAACCTTCTGAACTTGTCTTCAACACCACACAAAGATGTGGGCAAAACCCAAACATCTGAGGACAAAAATAGCATTGTGTGTTGTTTTAATGACTTAAGTTACTTGATCTTATCACATACATATGTTTTTGAGTAATAGTGCATCTCAAATTAGATCTTCAAATCAAAATGCATGATGTCATAACTACCCCCATGCATCTATTCTAGAACCAACAATGACTAGAATTGCCTTTTAACATGTACACTATATGTTCAATCTTTTATTCTTCTAGGACATGGGTTCATAGATATGCTTATTACCCAAATCCTAACCCCTGAATAGAGAGTCGGCGGAAGTAGGACCTACATGTCCATCTATAAAATGGCACAGGAAATACATAATCAATATATGTGAAAAAGGAAAAATATTATTCTCTTCATCATAATGAGCCATAAGGCTTAAGTACATCAAAAAGCCTACGACAACATAAAGACATAAGATAAAGAGAGACTAAGATATAAAATCATGAAGATCGATCACCCATTATTACTTCAAAATATAACCCATGACATGGATGGCGTTTGGTACAACATGAAGTCTCTCATAGCATGCAGATGAAAGAGCAACAATAGATGTACTTGGAAACATCTAATAGGGGAAAAACATGACACAATAAATGCATTGCAAAGGTACACTTTTAAAATATGTAAGATGACAAGTTTAAGGTATCACATATTTATCTTGGAAAGTAAGAGAATTAAGAAAGTAATATGACAAAAAAATAAGAAATTAAACATTTGTTTCAGACCATTTTTGGTGCATTTACCATTATACTTCAACAATTCATCATGAGGCCTTGTTTTGGTGACAATTTCCCAAAGGAAGAATATGTGAGGGAAATTAAGGTACAAAGCTAATAATTGACCATGTTTCAACATGAGGGACCTCAAATGACCAAGTCCATTGAGTTAACCCTATTCTCAACATGTTTTGTGCTTCTCACTTGACATCTCAAGCAGAGACATTGAGCCTTATGCCTAAAACTCCATTATTTGGGTAAGGCACAAGGGTTTAGTATAATGGTTGTGTAGTTTGTGTTTGATGGTTTGATCAACATATAGTATAAAAAATGATAAAAAGAGTATCATATGAGTCACTTAGATCAAACAAGATATCATAGACAAGACGTACTCTTGTTGTAAGTAGCGAACAATCAATAAGAAGTAATAGGGCCAGTAAGAGGCAGAAGTGTAACTTGAGAGCAAAGTCATGTGATCCTTGCACAAGATTCCAAGATTAGGTCCACTCAATTGTGAACTAGAATGTATCACAGATGAGAAAGAATTTGTTAATCTAAACATGTTTCATATGATGTGGATTTTCTCCTAGACCTAGGTTCTACATCAGCCTAGCATAGTTCTTAACATGTCAGTATGTATTTATTTATTCAATATAGTACAAGTGTCACAGTGATACCTCAGGTCTAGGTTGAACACCCACATAATAGAAATCATAAAACTAAGATCATCTCTAATTCCAACTAGGGAAAGCATGAGGTTTGCAATATTATCATGTTTTTGTCGTTTGAAATCAACCTAGGTCAAAAAGATGATTTTAATACACAAAAGTAGGTATTTGAGGTATTATATTGGCATATTAGCATGAGATCTTAATTCATCATCTTACTAAGCATAGTAAAGACCACTATTTTCTAAGTTAAAAGACAATTATACAGTGACAAAATAGGCCAAAGTTCTATATTTGATTGATCCATATCATGTACCCACATAAAAAGATAATTTCTAGGTCAAATAGTCGTGGTGGGTCAAGATGATCATTAAGGTACATTTAGATGGTCCAAGACATCAATTAATTACAAGTTAAATAGGGATACAGATTTATGGGAAAAGGGTAGAAAGGGATCATAATGATACATGGAAATCATGGTTGAGTATTAACATCATTCAAAAGATCATAAAAGAAGTACTTTTAATAATACAAGGGAATGCCACACAAAATTAGATATAGAGTAATCCCATTACAAAGGGATGTTTTTCTGATCAAAATGATGTATTACCTCATTATATTTGAATAATGGACCAAGGATTTATGTATATTTTATGATAAACATGTTATTAGTGATTTTGTGGAGGAATTACCAAGGTGTGATGCTAAATGGGTCGTCCACTAAATGTTGAGCACCTTCCTAGGCCCATAATATGCATGAAAGTGCCTAGGTCTATGGTTGGGAGCTTCCTGTGAATGGTCGGATATAGTTTGGAGTGGCAAGAGGGTGCATTACAGTAGAAACCGATGGCCATGGGTGGGGGTGTTGGGGCTGACTCGGTGTGGCTAGGAGTAGGCACATGTTGTTGTCCACTCCAACCTCTAGCTATGTATTTTCATCCCTACAGTGGTGCTACTAGGGGAGGATCTAGGACCGCCACCGTTCCTGGAAGAGAAGGAAACACACAAGGGAAAGGGTAGGCGGAACTAGGGTTCGGTTTTATATGAGATAAGGTATCCTAGAGTGGGTTCTAGGGTGCGGGAAAGAGGGTTGATGGCCAAAGGGAAAAAGTTTGTGACCAACACCTCACCTACCCCTGCTTGGATCACATTGGCATGCTTCATAGGTCAAGTGGCTAAAAGTGGAGCTTGGTGATGAGAGAGGAAGGGAGAGGGAAGGGTGGAGGAGGTAGTGAGAGTGGCGTTGACCTATTGTAAGGCTACTGCAGAGAAACACCAAAGTCAGGGAGGAAGATGATTCCCCCAAGATTGGATATCATTTAAATTCATGCCACATGGGATCTAGAAGTCCATGCGAGTCTAGGTGAGAGGCTGTTGAGCAAGAAATTAAAGAACAAGAAGGAGAAATAAAAGTGGTCTGCATGCACTGGGTCTAACCCAAAGCGGCCGACCCATGCCAAACTAGATCAAAAACAAGGAAATTGGTTAAGAAATCGAAAGATTTAAATTAGACACAACTTCCTCATCCTATCTTTAATTGAAGAAAAATTAGGTGCCTTGGAAATGTAAGAGGACAATATATACTATGAGAACAAGTTGGGTACAAAGAGATGCAAACATATATAAAAATATGGATGAAGATAATAATGTATAATATGGATGAAATCTAGGTTAGATGTTAAATTGGGTGTCACCACATGTCACATGAACATAAGATTTCTATTGGTTATTTTCAATATACATGATGGAGCTTCATCTACATTGGATCTTAGTGTCCTTTATGTGCTTTCTACTTCATGCACTGGTCTTCTATCTGGCTATGTTGTCTACATTTTGTTGTCGTGTGATAGCACTCTTTGTCTTGTCTGTTCATTGCCCATGTTCACTCTCTTCTTTTCCATGCTTTGTATGCATGTTGACTACTGCTTCTTTTGTTTCAAAACTCTCTAGTCTAGTTCATGACAATAGCACCTGAGATGAATACCATGATGCCTATATGTTGTTGTTTACTCTTCTCCAGATGCCACCTCACAGTGGTTAAGAATCTCCTTTTACCTTCTTGTCTACCTACTTTGAGATTATCTGCTTGAGGTGGAGTATTTGAGTGATTTATTATAACATTGAGGAGGAGAAACATTCTTCTACGAGATTGGTTTATCTTTTATTATTTTGCTCTAGTCTGTCTATCTATTTGTAAGCTGACTTGTGATTCTTCCAAGCTCTAGTTTAAGGAGGAGTATTGGAGAGTCTGTTTAATTATCTAATTAAGTTGTGGTCTATTTGTAATATTGGCCCAAGTGTGCCTTGGCCCATTAGGATTTTTCTTGTGTATGCATGTTTCCTCCTTATCATATTTATAGGAAAGGGAGGATACCCTTCTGTCAATAAGAAAAACTAAAAAAGGGGGAATTCCCCACCATATCATTTTCCCACAAATTCAATTAATCATAATAATACAATCAATAATGAAATCAAAGTCAAGAGTAAGAAAATTAGAGCAAGATAGAGATAGAGGGTACATACATGAAGAGAGAAAGGTCCAACCCATCACATCCTCCCCTCCTTCTATCTTTTTATTTTTGAGCTCCTTAGTTTGACTATCTAGAATCTTCACATGAACCTCTTGATAGACTAGAGAGTTCATCAACTCAATATCTTTGTGATCCAAAATATGACTGGGATCCTTGACATACCTCTTGATGTTGGAAACATGAAACCCACTATACATCACACTTTACTATGGAGGTAAAGCCAGTTTGTATGCATATTCCATGACATGTGTCAAAATATCGAATAGTCCCACATATCTATGGATGAGCTTCCCCTTATTCTTTATGGTTACTTGGATTGGCCTAATCTTCAAGATCACATGCTCACTGAATTTAAAAGACAAGTCAGCCATATGGGTATCAACATAGGACCTATGTCCTCTTCAACCTGTGCTTGATCAGATGAAAATTATCATAATACAATTGTATCTCCTTGGATTTAAAAAATCATCTCTCACCAACTTCATCCCAGGATAGAGGTGACCTACATGTCCTCCCATACAATGATTCATATGGTGGCATGCCAATATTAGACTAGTAGCTATTTTTGTAGGTTATTTTGACAAAAGTAAGATAGCGGTTCCACAAACCACCCCAATTAAGAAGACAATATAGCATATCATCCTCTAAGATTTTTATTTTTCTTTAAGTTTGCCATCCACCTAAGGATGATAGAAAACTAATGATCAACCTACTACCACATATGAGAAGTGAACTTGGCATCCCTATCTGAGATAATAGACATGGGGATTCCATGTAGTCTCAATATCTCCTTGATATATAATTCAACTAGTTCAAGTCTCATATTAGATTCACCTAGGGATTCATGAATAAGTCACTAATAAGAAAATGATTTATCTTCTAGGCCTCACATGGGTAACTAATTAGCCTGATCATATTATTGGCATAAAACAACAAGTATATATACTGATTGTGACAAGTCAAACCACTGTTCAAGACATTGTTTTGACCTATGGAGATTTTTCATGTTAGCACATTTTGTTGTGTAGTTTTTCTTGAAAACGTTCTTTTTGTTGTGTGTAGCCTCTCTCATTGATTGTCATGTAGGAAATACATCTTTACATCAAGGTTGCAATTTTAAATCAATATTACTAAACACATAAGAAGAATCCATATTAAATCATGGGTTTAACTTTGGTACAAAAGAAAACATGAAAAAAGAATACATATTGAATAATGAAGTACCAATTTACTTCCATTGATAAGAACAACTTATGTTGTTATTCTTTAGAAGGGAATATTTATAATCTTTGATTGACAATTTTCATATTTTTTGTTTTGCATCCAAATTATAGGGAATAGTAATTTGGTTTGTCCATCAGAGAGATATACTGAATTTTGCATAAGACACGTTATAACTAGCTAAAAAGTTTTACAAAAAAGTTTTGGTTATCTTGTCCTTGTGCCTTTTCCTAGGCGACAATGTAAGGAGTCAAGTCTTCTCCTCAATCTTTATGGTTGTAAAATAAACAAATTATATGGAGGAAAGACCTATTTGACCAAAGACACTACTTGGACCTGTGATCTTATTATAGAATTATACCTCATAGAGAAAAATCCTCAGGAACCCACATGTTACTTATATCAAATACCATTATCAATGCCAACAAATAGATGTGTCAGAGGTTTCTCCATAAGATTCATCATCTCTTCCAGACTGGAGATTCCTTGATGTGCTGCCAGTTTGTTAGACAAAAGGCCAAGTTTCACATTGATGCCATCCAGTCTAATCTTGTCACCCAAGTTTGCCAAGGAAAGTGGGAAAGAAACTCCATATTTTTCCACTTAGTGGTGAAGATAGTAGAATGCGTACTTGTTTCTTGTTTAGAATGTCAGCTACCACATTTGCCTTACCAGGGTCACAAATGATAGTGAAGTTGTAGTCCTTGACATACCCCACCCATCTTCTCTGTCTCAGATTCAAATCCTTCTAAGTGAAGATGTACTTTAAGCTCTTATGGTCAGTGAGGATGTGTTGACACCCCATTATTGCTCACTCAGTAGAAATTCACAACTTATGCTAATTCTTTGGCTAATGATGCAGTCCATTCCACATTCCACCTATTTTGCACATTTATCATTTTCTCATATATTCCCATATATTCTACATATTTAATACATCCATTTCCACCCACTTTGACACGGTGAGGGGTTTTCTATAAAGAAACCATCTTTTCAGACTAAAATTGTAAATTTTCTCATCAATTCTACTTTTTACAAGATCTTTTTCATAAGTTTCCCAGTCGAATTATACTAAATAAAATATTCCTTTTTCCCAGAGATATTCAATTGATTTCCATAATGAATGTGAAATATAACCCTGAATTATCTCTCTCAGTAAAGTTCTCTTATTTTCTCTAGAGTATTCTTGAAAATATTAGAAAATTGAGAAACCATTTTTTATCCAATAGACACACCTGGAGAATCCAAGCCATCCTCCATGTTCCACATGGCTAATCATCTTGATCTGTGCACTCCATAGACGTGGAAACTGTGGTGATCTGTCACCACTTTTGAAAGGTTACGTCTAGAACCTCGAACCCTAATATTTACCTATAAATACCCCAACATCCACCATATTCAGGGGCCTTTTTGAACCTCCTAAATCCAACAGATCAAACTACCTCTCACTTTTATTTCCACATTACTCGTGATCAAAGGATCCTTACTCCAACACCACCTTCCTTGTTAGCATTAGTAGGTCGTTAAAATAGTAATATATAGCTTCTCTTCTATACCGCTCTGCTATAAATGCTCTATTATACTACTTTATTATTTTATTAATTTATTTTAAAGTCAGATTTTATTACTAGCTAAGTAATCATCCTCTAATTCTATGCATTGGTCCTAATTTTGTGAGTTTCTCTTCCATGGGAGATCCTGAGGTGATTATACACCAATTTACCTAAAAGGGGGAATTTTAGGACAATGATGGGAGGGCACAGACATCTCCAGCCATAATAACCCACCCACCAATACAAATATATCATTTACCATTTTCCTTTTGTTTTTTTTCTTTTATCATCCTAGTTCACTCTCTTCTTTGTAATCATAATAAAATAGCTTGATATGGGTTTACCATGCAAGATAGGGGTGCTAATCCTTCCTCACTCATAGAAAGATCATTGAACTTCATTTCTATGGGCTTGTCATCTTTCTTTAATTTCCTTATCTATCTGACTCAAATGACACATTAGTTTTCCACCATGGCTTCAACGATTTATTATATTTTCCATATAAAATGTGGTGGTGACTCAAAAAATTGGTCTTTAATTTTACATGCAACTACCAAATGAAGTTTCACTACCAAAAGGATAAGAATCATACATACCATTTTTGGATAGGGTGCAATAGATTGGTGACTCTATTGGGTATGCCAAGACAATCTGAATCCAATTCTCACTTGCTTTCATAATGATTGAGCATCTTTAGGACTATTCTATTTTATTATTTCTATTTATGAATCTATTCTCCTTTTCTTTGGACATGTTCATGTATCACCCTCATGAGATGGACTTGGGCTCACAGATTGAGGTAATCGCGAGGCCCATTATCCTTATACTCTTGGGCGGTTCTAACAATTTTTCTTCCCTTTTGTTATTTTTGAGGGTTTTTTTTCCTTTTTCTTTTTTTTCATGTCGTGTTATGGTTTCAAGTACGCTTCTCTTTTTAGACATTCATTTTTTCTTCCCTTGCCTCAATTTTCTTTTTGTTTAGTATATAATTTTTTTAAAAATAAATAAAAAATGCTAAAATTGAAAAGAAAAAAACCTGGAAAAGATTAATTGCAAATGTGGGTTTGGACATAAGATATAACCTTTCTTGTGAAATATTGTTGTTGTTTCTCTTTCTGCATATGACTTGCTTTCATGGTTTATGGGCTCGATCCTAAAACGTTAAAATCTTGCGCTAACACTCTTCACTCCTATAAACCCATGTATCATAGAACGTGTGCCAACCTCACATTAGATCCTTAGAAATGAAGGGGATGTTTGTAAAGGTAAGGATGTAATGTCAAGATGGATGTCTAAAGGTCTTTAAATTGATCCACTCTCCTAGCACCCATGCTTGATTGTGACTACTATAGTCACGAGGTGTATTGGTAGAACTACCTCCATCCACTAAACCCAAGTTACCCCCTCAATAGGGGACATTTATCCATAGAGAAAATAAGGACCAACCTCTCCTATGCATGTCATGATTGAATGAGGACGTAATATGGATCTAAACACATGGGCTAAAAGTAGAGGGTTGTTTTCTTCCTATACATATATCTTGCTTTGGTTGTTGAGAATTTTGAGATGAATGCTAACCCATTTTGTGTATAGGTCCAACAATCTTCTAAAATTATAAAATATCTTTTCAAGACCAACAATCTTTTAAAAATAGTAACAATTCTTTTCAAAACCAAAAATTTTGAGAAGATTAACAATCTTTTCAAGTCCAACAATATTTTAACAAGATTAACAGTCTTTTCAAACCAAAAAAACTTTTGAGAAATAGCAATTAACAATCTATTCAATTCAAACAATCTTATAAGAAGATTAATAATCTTTATGAAACCAACAATCTTATAAGAATATTAAAAAATCTTTTTAAATCCAACAATCTTTTAAGAAGATGAAAACTCTTTTCAAATCCAACAATCTTTAAGATTAATAATGTTTTTAGATCCAACAATCTTTTAATAATATTAGCAATCTTTTCAAAACCAAAAATAATTTAAGAGGATAAAAACATTTAAATCTAAAAGCCTTTTAAAAACATTAATAATATGTTCCAATTAAACAATAATTTTAAAGACTAACCATCCTTTCAAAACTCTAAGGCCTAGTTTGGCCGCTGATTTCTAGAATCTCGGTGATTAGCATAATAATTGACATCCCATCACGTTATGTGTGGAACTTATGATCACTGTCACATAAGTTATGTAACAACAAATGATAGCTTTCTCGGTCACGCCATAATCAGCGGTATTGGTAAATGTCATCCCTTCACCCAGTTTGATGCGATGTAGCATCTGTTCTCCCTACCAATTAATGGTGAAGTCCAAGAGTGGAATGCAGCTCACCTCCCACAGCTACTCGAAAATTATGGTGCCATGTATCGGATTACTGGGATTTAAGAAGCAGGTGGCCAAACTAGACCTAATTTCTTTTAAATATTTGCCATCCTTATGAAAAATAAAATAATCTTTTTAAATATTAAAAATACTTTACAAAATCAAAAAATTCTTTTTGAAACATCAAATAGTTTCTCAAATTCAACAATCATTCAAAAAGATTGATGACCTTTCAAAAGTTGAGCATTTTCCATAAATTTGCTAACTAGTCTCTAAAAGAGTAAATGCTTTTTTTCCAAAAGGTGCCCTGACTTTGAAGCCCAGTTGATTGGGGTAGTTCTTCAAACTTGACTATGATGTCACTTGTAAATGTTCCACGCATCTCTAAGGTTCTTGACTATGACCTAAAACTAGAACCACACAATCCCTTCCATGCTCACATTCATGGTCCCAAACTATGACCCTAAGCTAGACCATCATGTGCTCTTCATTCCTACATCCACGTACCTGGACTACAACCTAAAACTTGACCACAACATGTACCCAATTTTGTGATCGATAGGGAGATGCCAAACTAAGGCTCATCCCTTGTTGACCACTTATCGCTTACAAGGGGCAAAAACACCCAGGGGAAACCCCTCAAACTAGAAGAAAACTAGGGTGTCATGGAAGATGTCAAGGGATTCAATTTGGGAACCGTGCTAGATGAGAATGTCCTTGGGGGGGGAATGTGATTGATTGAGCATATTCATCGGCCCAAGATGGGAAACCATATTTTGATCAACCTGTTGAACCCCCACATTTCATCCTCACTTGAATAATTCTTTTGGGACACTTCCCTAAGGAACACCATGTCCACCATCTTTAGCTTTTTTCCTACCATGGCATTGCCAAGTACATCTTATGCCAAAGATGAATAAATTCCTCAATCTCACACAGGCTAGGGGAAGATATTATAACCTATATATCGATAATATAAAGAGAAGACCATAACAGGTGTCTTTCGTCATGATATGATTGTGAGAAACCAAGGAATGCTTTTTTTTAACTTCCCAGGTAGGGGGGAGCCTTTTTAACTTCTTATTTAATATAATGCATGTGGCCGAACCTGTAAGGAGTGGGACCTGAGAGGGGTCCACTCTTTACATGATTCAAGTAAATAGAACATACAACATGATACATTCACAACCACATTATTCGGTAAAGAACATAATATTGTAGCAATGGAAATGTAACTCTAACTATCACAAAATTTTGGCAAAGTTCAACAATAGGGCCACAAGAGGCATACAACAAGATAAGAAATCTAGCCTAGTAGGATCCGTTTTGCAATGGGAAACCTATCCATCTCAAAAAAATCCTAAAAGTAGTCATGTGCTATGCCTCCTAATTCATGGTCCTTAGGTTATGCAACCACTGGGTGGGTTGAAGGGAACACCCAGAAGAGGAAACAAAATAAAGTACATCATCATAAATAGAGTATGTGCAGTAGTATGGCAACTAGGCATTTCCAATTGAATTAACATGTCAATAGTTGATGCATTTATCAACAAAGATATGATTGTGAAAAGGAATTATTGCCATATAATTACACGAAAACATTATCAAATCATAATCAACACATGTCAAACAATCAGACCAATTTTATTTAAGTAGGATCGAGACTCTTAAATCTCAAGCCTAATATAAATGTGTGGAAGATGCACACTCTGAGCAGAATATGTACACCCTTTATAAATACACTAGTGGAATATACACACTTGAGATGGAATATGCACCTCCGGATTGTGAGGACCCATCCCTTGATCAAACCCTAAGTGATCATTAAGACAATTCTCTAGACAAAAACCCAACTTTAAACTAACAACCATAAAAAATGAGTTGAAAAATTCTAAATAACACAATCCACTTAAAGATTTAGTTACAAACAATTGTCACAAAAACCATTGAATAATCTCATATAAAACCATATACTTCCCATTTAAATCATCTCAATAGTAGGCAATATAGAAAGACAAACTAAAATATCTTCATTAAATACAACAACTAGGTTTACAAGATGATCCATATCAATGAAAACACAACAATATAGATGTCTATCTCAAGTTGCAACTTGTAATCATAAGGAAACAACAAGGAAATAAACCCATCATATTCAAGATAAAATACCCACCCATCACTCAGGAAAGTGAGAGTACAGGGAAAATCTAGACTCAACTATGTTATATCTTGCTACATCTTGATCATCACGTCGTTGTGCTAGCATACCTAAAAACATTATGGAAGAACCAATTGATAATTTAAAATGTTGGTATGTATGCCCTGAGAGACAATCATGGGATGATTGATGGGATACATTAAGATTGATTTGATAAACATCAAAGGAAAGCTTCCAATTCTTTCTGGTTCAGTCATATGAGATAGTGATAGAACAGATTGAATGTCTAGAGAATGACAGCACTCAATGACGTTTGCTTTCAGGTTGAGGACCTGAACGATGAGATCATACGGATGCTAAGAGTTTGTACATTCTTTTTATGTCCCTAGTCGGATGTCATTGTGGAAGGTATATAGACAACAATGACACACAAGACTATATTGTGGTGTTGGTTGATGACAGAATCTCATTAGTCATGATATAGAGATATCAAACCAAACACATAGGTACTTGTTAGAGAACAAGTGTACCAGACAGAAACACCGTGAGTTTGACACATGGAACCATGACATGGTAGTCACAGTCAGTACTCACAGTGATGGTGGCGAGTGTGATTCTTTGACCTGAAATCACTACACTCAACACATGTCGTTGGGCACACTTTGACATCATCAAACGCAGTCTTGAAACATGGGTTGTTATAAAGGTGATGATTGGGTGGCTTTGACACATGGGGCTTTTGAGGGGTGAGTGATAGATATGGGATTTATCCCTCTTGAGGGAGTTTGATATCCAAGGCCACTTGACGAGTAGGATTGAAATAGGCGTGCGCACGCATGTGTGAATCAGTATGTGATATTGATATCATACATATCTCTTCCAATCTGCTCTGAGATCAAGAAAGTGAATGAACGTTGACAGGATGACTGTTCCATGCCTCGAGTTCATTCAGGATATTAGTGACAAAGGAATTATACATTCACTGTAACACCATTCACGGATTTTAGGATTGAAAGTTGTTCTCCAACTTTCTATTTCACTTGGGTAGCACAGATGTGTGACTAGGCACCTATCTTTGCTTGTGAAGTCATAAGTGTTATGGACTTTCACTTCCAACGTGAAAAGGACCTGTAGGGTCACACACATAGGATTTAACCTGGAAAAGGAGTTTTGTCCACAAGCAATGTTTAGATTGATTACTAAAGGAGTTTAGTAGTTCAATTAAACACTCAATTAATTGATAGCTCAAAATCATAGTGTTCAAGGTGTTGGACAGATTGATTAGAGTATCATATTGATTGAAACTGTAATTGACTGATTCTGCACAATCTGCACTCCCAACCGATCAGCTCATGTGATGAACTGATCGGCTCAAGTTGTGAGTCGATCGGCTCATGATCAGGGTGAAATGATTGCTTCAAGTGTTGAAACGATCGATTCAACTGGTGCAACTGAGCAAGTTGGGAAAGTAGGATTGGTGAGAATTTTCCTTTCATTTCACTTGCCCAATTTGATTGGAATAAGGATTCGTATTTGATACCAATTAGAAACAAAAGATGGAAAGTCAATCGGGAACTGATCAGGACCACGAACACCCAGCCGACCAGTCTGATGGTGAGCCGATCATTCATGTGATGAGTTGATCAAACCCAGAAAGGCAAAACACAGAGTTCATCTTATACAGGTTGCATGTGATGTAGACGTAGATGATCGTGATTCCTCTTGGCTCGAGGAATCACATTAGGATGGCCATAATCATCGCTTTTATCATTTTGCATGTTTTCTGTGGGATATAGCATGTATATGATACATACTATATATTGTGGTGATTGGATATGTATATGTATATAAAAACCAAATCCCTCATTAAATATTAAGTTTTAGATGCCTTCCAAATGCGACACACGTGAAAAGCTTGATCGACCAAGTGTGGGCACGCCCTAGCGTGGTGCACCGTCTATCTCATGGAAGCGTGAAGATTGAATGTGTGGGTCTGCCCTAGCAGGGTGCATATTCATCGTGTTTGCTTTGGGTCGGACTTAACAAGGTGACCTAGATAGGATCTAGCACCTTGAGGCATGGAGATGATCATGGAAAGGAGTTGCATATGACATCTTATCAAGAGTTGCATATGATGCAATTGGCAAGAGTTGCCTACCTGAGAGATCTAAGTTGTGGGTGACAACCCTAGTTGGTCCATGACTTAGAGGATTTCAGGATCTTGCCCACTAGAAGGTTGTACGCTGCAATCTTCTGAATTGATGGTGAGGGCTATCAATTTGAACTAAAATAGTGGGAGCGATAATTAATTAAAGGCCTAATTATATCATCAACTTTTCAAATCAATCAAATAAGTCAAAAGAGTTTTGGACTAAAATTGCATATATTTCCTTTTGTTAAAATAAATGGTTAATCAACAATAATCACTTTATTTGCAATCGATCTTTGAGACCAACATATTAAATGGTAATAATTCCACAACTGGTTAGGATGATGAGAAGTGTTCTCAATCAAAGAGTGAAAGCTCTAAGTCCTAGTTATACCAGAACCAGATGAACTCGATCCCACCATATCAATGGATGAAAGTATGCTTATGGAAGCATACCGAGGATGACATTGATGAGGAGTGCTTGATGTTATGTTCTCTGAACTATGAGTTGCAGAGACAACATGAGACATATGATGTCTCAAGGATACTGTCCTAGTATGTCATGACAGAAGGATATCCAGTAAGGTATTCACACACTCAATGTGATTGGGTATATGGAAAAACCTGACTAAGATGGATTCCCTCTGAGCCAAGAGTTGGTTATTGGTATGATACTGCAAATGTTGTGAGAATCATACAATTCATGATGGACTACAACATGACCAACTTTGACAAGCGTTGACAGAGTTGTTGGACATGTTGAGGATAGTAGAGGCAAAGATGAAGAAAGACAAACCATAATCTTTGATGTGATCAAAGAAAAGGTAATTCTTAAGGGCAAGAACAAGGGCAAAGCAAAGAAGTGTTCTGATGCTAGCCACCAATCCAAGCCATCTTCAGCCTAAAGGCACATGGGGAAAGGGTGTATGAGGGAATTGCTCTCTATATCTGGAAGAACAAAAGAAGATGAAGGAGGGGATGGAGATCTCCACCTAGGGTATCATTAAATGAACCACTTCTTTATCTGAGGTATATGATACCAAGATATGGATCTATCATATATGATATGTAAGATCCACAAAGAAGTGATGGCCTTTGTGAAAGGACCAAGAAAGAAGTACCCATCATTGGAGCAAGTGTTGCTGCCATAGACAGAAGTATCTTTTAGTTTATTTCAGCATAAAGGGCACGAAATAGAGTTGAAAACTGCAATTTCATATATTGCCAATAGATAGAAACACTTTATTTTTTCATATTGTATGACAATGATGGCAATTAATAAAGTTGATGTTTCAATCTTTTTTTTTAGTCGGTAAAACTGTTGTTGCTTTTTTTGTATTTTTGTTTGTAGTAGTTACAGAACTTGCTGGTCCCAAATTAAGAACCAACTAAAAGGAAAGGAAAGAAAAGTTTCTATACACCATATACAAATGTAAAAGAAACGCAGGCCCTGAAGCATAGATGGACATAAGATCCAAGAAAAATATGCAAAGGTCACCGCCACCAGGGATCACCAGAAGAAATATCCAGAAGAAAGCAAGCTCAAGTCTCACTTAGAGACAATCAAGAGGGCCTGAGAGCAACAAAAACCAGAACAAACAAGCCGTTATCATAGCAACCAGAGGATCATCATGGTGATGTTTCAATCTTAAAGATATGATCTTTGTGGCAATGCCTTGTTTATCTTGTGATACATGGTATGCATAAGATAAAATGATACCTAAAGTTATTGATAACTCAAACAATCAAATTAGCATCAATCATGAGAAATTCATTTCTAGTTTCCATGTGATGGATAAATCTAGACTCTTTTGGTTAGAGAACCAGTAAGAGACATGAATCTCTTATACATTATTAATCAATCTTCACTAATGGTAGTGGGAGAATGATTATCCAATTAGTTATAATACATGTGATGTATTTACATACCTATTGGAGTAAATGCTAATAATTCAAAAGGTGTTTAGAGAAATACCAATATGAATATCTTGAAGTGTTCAAGAATATCATAGATGAAGTATGAACTTGGTAAAGTGTTAATTCTTGATGAGATCAATGAATGAAATACTTAGACCAAAATGTTTGAGATCCTTATGAGTGATTATGATAGTGTATCATAGTGAGCTCATGATTAAGGCATAGTGATGTCTAAATCAAAAGGGAGTCATACTCTAAGGAGTTAGAGAATGATTATCAAATAACTAAATTCTTCTTAAATAAAGAATACCCTACACTAATAAAGGACATTAAGAATCACAAAGATTGTGAGTTCTTATATCCTTGACAGATACATCTCGATCATCTATATGATGAGTTGGTCATGTGATGAGTCAACTATCTAGATGAATGAGAGGAACTGGATTTTGAGTTATGGTAGATGACCATTACATCCTAAATGACTTCCATGTAAACCATAAGGTATGACCTTGATGGTAACACTCATTGGGATGAAATCCATAAGTGTGAATAAGTCTTAAGTGTTAAGACACATGGATAACATTTTGAGAAGGATGATGATTGTTTATTGCAACTTAATGACTAAGACATTTGGCATATGGATACTAAAACTGTATTCCTATGAGGAATAAAACAAGGATGTGTACGTCACACAACCTATAAGGTTTATGAATCCACTAATGCAAATGAAGTCTATAAGTTACAATGGACTAATCAATGTGATTGATTGAGTACAAACAACTCAGAATTGGATCTTTACTTTGATGATATAGTCAAAGGGTTTGACTAATATGTCAAAGATAAAGAAGGGATCTGTGATTTAGTGGGAGCGTGTTCACATTCTACATGTTGATGTGAAATGGAAATGTTCTAGAATGGAAATCTAAAAGTGGAAATTATCTTTAAGGAAGATAGAGATATTTCATATGTGATAGGAATAGAGATCTATAGAGATAGTTCTCAAAAACCTCTTGACCTGAAAAGAGAAAGCATACATTGGCAATCTGTATTGAAGGGTTCAGTATGCACAGATTCAGTGGGAGAAAACATGTCCATGTTACATGGAGTTAGTATCCCAAGGCCAAGTGTCAAATTCTTATGAAGAATGGGAACACTAAGAATAGATATGGATCTATCATGTATGTAATCATCCCATTATCTTGCATGTATCGACATGGCAAGAACAAAATGCATTCATCATCTTGTATGTATGACATGGCAATATGATGTGCTCATACTAAAAACTCGTATGTGGGACATGACGAGTGGATGTCTGTCTACTTCCAGTAAGGGTTACTGGAATACCATGAGAACTTGATAAGTACTTGGGAAGTACTAGTTCTATGGAGATAAGGAAGAGTTCAATGTAAAGAGTTACATTGATGCGAACTTCCGGAAAAGGATAGAAAATTAATCACAAAATATATATAGGATATATAAAACTGAAAGTTTGTTGATAATTGGAAGTGTTCCAATAAAGCCATTTAAAAGGAAATGCCGAGTATCCGTGTGTTAGAGAACAACAGTGGATACTATATGGATCTGGAAGTTCATGAGATGAACTTATAGATATTCCGATCATTGATGACAAGTATGGAATCCTTGATCATGCAATGTGGCTAAAGGTTAGCAAAGGAATATTGGATCTCATATTATGGCAACTCCATCTCATACGTGTGACGTACAGCGAAGAGATGTGAGACATGCAATTAATACTGACTTTGGCAAGGTGTTTCCATAACTCACTATGTTGGCATAAGAGCACAGTAACATGTGGGACATGTTTGAAGATCACTATGAATATGATTCAAGGGCGATTGGCTCACAGTGCAAGTGAGAGTCTGTTGGTATGTACGCCCTGAGAGACAATCATGGGATGATTGATGGGATACATTAAGATTGATTTGATAAATATCAAAGGCAAGCTTCCAATTCTTTCTGGTTCAGTCATATGAGATAGTGATAGAACAGATTGAATGTCTAGAGAATGACAATACTCAATGACGTATGCTTTCAGGTTGAGGACTTGAACGATGAGACACTACTACAGAAATGGCTTATAAAGTCACTTTTCAAGGTGTCGGTTGTATACATAAACGGACACCTAAACTCTACAGTGTCAGTTTATAACATAAACCGACATACAATCTGTGAAGGTCAACCAGACACGGGTACCGCTTTTATTAAGTGTCGGTTAATTAATAAAAAACTGACACCTAAAATCAACCGCCAAAACTAAAATTTCAGCGAAAAAATTACCTCCAAAATTTGACATATGTCGTCGGTTCATAAATAAATAACCGGCGACTAAAGGGTATTCGCGAGACATGAATAGGTGTCGGTTGACCTTTAGTTAAAAACCGACGACTATAATATAGTATAGGTGCCGGTTTTTGGAATAGAACCGACACAGTTGGTTTATTTGTCGGTTTATTAGAATAACCGACGCTTATTGTCAACTTAATAGCTCACCAGCGTGAGCTTCTCTTCCCCTTTCCCAGTTTCATTCCCGATTTCAGTTAGGTCCGACAATTTCTTGCTCGCCCCCGCCGGTCGTTGCTCCTCTGCCGCCGCTCCGTGCTCCTGCTCCTGCCCTCGCCGCTGCTCCGTGCTCACCGGCGTCCGTGCTCCTGCTCCTGCTCCTGCCCTCTGTGCTCACCGACGGCCGTTCGTGCTCCTGCTCTGTGCCCTCGCCGCTGCTCCGTGCCCTCACCGCCGCTACTCTGTGTCCTCTCCGGCGCTTCTCCTCTCTTTGTCGCCGCCTCCGCCGGTGGTTGCTGTGCTCCGGCCACTGCTCTCCTCTGCCCTCAAGGTATTCCCGCCCGCCCTGCCTTCTTCCTTCTTCCTCTGCTCCGGCGGCTGCTTGGGCGGTGCCAAGGCACGCCCAAGCAGCTGCTGGGCGTTTTTTTTATTTTTTATTTTTAAAGTTATTTACTTATTTGTGTTTAGGGTTTAGGTACTGATTTTGTGCTTCTACTGAGTTGAATCCTCTATTGTCTATACAATATATGTAATTTTGATCAAGTGATGATATGTAAATGTAGAAATAAGTTAGTAAGGTATCAATGATAAGTCTGCTGTAATGTGATGCAAAATAGTTATTGTATCATGCATATCTTAATACTTTTTTGTTTTATAGTTGTATAGGGTGTTTTATGTGTGACAAGTCTATTGTTTTATATATAGTTTTGCATACCTGCGAGTTATCAGGAACACCTAAATGAATGTCTAACACCTAAATGAATATCTAGTTGTGTATTTTCCTAGTATCGTGAAAGATTCTCAATCGTGTGTATCACATGGGATTCTTATCTGAACACAATGGACTGCAATATATGCATCTAATGCCTTAAATGGAAGACTCGAATGTTATAAAATCCCATCAAAGTAGGTAGAAACAACTTATATATATTCAGATCTTAATAATTCCATGAAGTGCACATTATCTTACTCAGGAAAAGTATGTGTATAATGTTGGATTAGTTCCATATAATGGTTCTATTTTAGTAAGCACCTAGAAACCCGTCCAAGATTTACTCATTAGGAGTAAATCTTGGATAGTCCCCGGTTTGGGACTGTTCTTGAACACCTAATCTCACTTAGGATGTAAGTGTATAATGTGTATTGGGTTTTCGAGAAAATTTCGGTAGCATTTCCTCGTTTGTTCTCTAAGTACATATGTAGACTTCTTTTCAAGCTATCATGTCTACCACAATAAAGTTGGTTATGACAAGCAATAAAAGGTTAACTGATGTTATACAACTTTTTCTGAAAATATATAACATCGTTATATGTACTTACACTTTGTTAATACTAATATTATGCAGTCTCTGTCCACCCATAACAGTCACTATGAACTGGGCCTCTATGTCAATGTTAACGTTCCCTATTGAAGAACAATTGGACATCATCCTAGATGATCGTTCCTTAAACCAATTGGTCATACCCAAACATTGGTGTTTTCTAAAAGGAAGACACTACATGCCTGGTAAAGTGACCCTAACTTTTGGCAATTATTCACATGTTATCGAGGTTGAGTATGATTTGGCGGGAAATCTTGTATCAAAATCCGATTGGCGTGATTGGATTGGAGAGATGCATGTGGTCTGTTGCAACAGGCTTTTTCTCCGTCCAGTTGGCCATAATTCCATCAAAGTTTGGATAACCAACAGCAACTGCGAGACCCCCGATCATCTACTGCGGTATGAGTGCACGTCGTCACATATCAGCTCGGACGAATCTGAATCGGAGGCCCCTGTCAATTCAGATTCATCTAAATATAGTGAGGAGCTTCGTGACACAGCTTCATCATCAAAAAGACCACGGTAAGTCCAATTAACAAATATAATTGTCAACACAAAAAATTTGTGTTTACACTTTTTATTTGAAAGCAATCAATACTCATAGCTGCTTTCTATTCTGAACTTCAGGAGAAGATCGCCACAATGATAAGTCCTCGAAGTTACTGATGCGGGACCATGTTGGTGTAGTATTTAGTTGTCTATCTATCTAGACTTGTCTGTATTAATATTTTTTTTAATTATGCGCATGTTTAGGGGTACACCAACCCCTTTGTTTAGTTACTGTTTAGGGGTACACCCCTGTGTGTGGATGTAAAAAGAGATTAATGAATGGAACTGAAAGTTGCTACATGAATGCTTATAACTGAAGTGTGTGTTCCCATGAATGTTCCCATTTGCATGATTACACTACTATTTTCTCATATTGTATAGTCTATTTTAATATGACATACTCATATGGTATATGTTGGGTAAGTTTACTTTACTTATATCTTTAACTTAAGTATAGTATATATGCATACATGTGCATTTTTTTTATAAAATTGTATAGAAAATCAAAACCCGTTCTTGGTGAGAATCCTAATCACCCTTCTTGCTTAATGATGAACTGTAAAGACATCAATAATCACCCTAACTTGAAGAACTAGGATTTTAGGTATAAGAATGACAACACATTATTTGTTGGCCAAGAAACCCGTCCAAGATTTACTCATTAGGAGTAAATCTTGGATAGTCCCCGGTTTGGGACTATTCTTGAACACCTAATCTCGCTTAGGATGTAAGTGTATAATGTGTATTGGGTTTTCAAGAAAATTTCGGCAGCATTTCCCCGTTTGTTCTCTAAGTACATATGTACTTGGAGAACAGCGGGGAAATGCTGCTGAAATTTTCTTGAAAACCCAATACACATTATACAGTTACTAGTGAGATTAGGTGTTCAAGAATGGATAGGTGGTACACATTTATTATATATAATAATGACATCACATGTATTTGTTAACCCTAGACCCTAATCTTGTTCTAATATATACTTGTTTTATCTTTGATCATAGAATGGATAGATCATGGATGTCCGTTCACAATCGCTGCACCCCAGAGTTTATTTCTGATCTTGACCAGTTCATTAGATTTGCCGAGGAACATAGGAAACAACCTGGAGATAGGTTCTACTGTCCATGTAGGCATTGCGGTAACAACTTGAAAGTCAACACTGGTGACGAAATCAAAACTCATGTCATGTGCAATAGGATTATACAAGGCTATACATAATGGCACTGGCATGGAGAGATTTCAAACCCGAAACCAATGGATGTCGATAGCAGTGCTTGTGTGGAAGAAGAAATTGCCTACAATGACATAGATGTGAATGAACCAGTTCCAGTAGACATCGTTGATGCGATGCTGGATAGTTGTGGGGTAGAGCACACCGATCCACCTCCCATTTTTAGAAACATTGTGCATGATGCTGAGATTCCGTTATACACAGGTTGTACTAAGTTTACGAAGCTTAACACTGTGTTGAGATTGTATAAGTTGAAAGCTAACAATAGATGGAGCGACAAAAGCTTCACGTCATTGCTGTCTTTGTTGAAAGAAATGCTTCTTGAAGGAAACGAGCTGCCAATCTCAACATACCAGGTAAAGAAATTGTTGTGCCCAATGGGAATGGATGCCAAGAAGATACACGCATGCCCGAATGATTGTGTATTATTTCAAAAGGACTATGCGGATTTGAAAGATTGTCCAAAATGTGGTGCGTCACGGTATAAATTGACGACTTCGGGGGAGTCCAAAACTGGTTCTCCTGCCAAGGTGATGTGGTAAATACCTATAATATCACAGTTTCAACGCTTGTTTGCCAATCCGATAGATGCGAAGAATTTGAGGTGGCATGCAGATGTTAAAAAAAATAATGATGGGATCCTACGACATGCGTCTGATTCCCCACAGTGGAAGAAGATTGATGTATTGTACCCTGAATTTGGTGAAGAAGTCAGGAATCTAAGACTTGGGCTTTGTATAGATGGGATGAATCCGTACGGGACATTGAGCAGCCAACATAGCACTTGGCCAGTCATGCTTGTTATATACAATCTTCCTCCCTGGCTGTGTATGAAAAATAAGTATGTAATGCTGTCATTGTTGATATCGGGCCCTAAACAACCTGGAAATGACATCGATGTTTATCTTGAACCTCTGATTGATGACTTAAAGAAACTCTGGGGTGAAGGTGTGATGACCTATGATGCTTCACGAAGAGAGACATTTCGTTTGCATGCTATGTTGTTTTGCACTATTAATGACTTTTCATCATATGGGAATTTGTCTGGATATAGTGTCAAAGGAGCTAAAGTGTGTCCTATATGTGAAGAGAACACTGATTCAACAAGACTAAAACATGGCGGTAAGAATGTATATCTCGGTCATCGAAGGTTTCTTCCAAAATTCCATCCGTATCGTAGGAAGCGCAAAGCATTCAATGGATTGAATGAGGAACGCAGTGCACCTAAACCTATACCAGGGGAGGTTGTTTATGAAAGAGTAAAAGACTTTTTCAATGAATTTGGTAAGAGATCACAATGTACTACACAGAGTGACAATTCTTCATTCAAGAAGAAGTCAATATTTTGGGATCTTCCTTATTGGAGTTCTTTGACAGTCAGACATTGTATCGATGTAATGCACGTTGAGAAAAATGTCTGTGATAGCATCATTGGTACTCTGTTAAATATACCAGGTAAGACTAAAGATGGGATAAAATCCAGACTGGACCTACGTGAAATGGGAATAAGGTCAGAATTAACAGAATTACGTGAAATGGGTAATAAAAGAACATACTTACCTCCCGCTTGTTACACGTTGTCTAGAAAGGAGAAGAAAGCTTTTTGTTAATGCTTGGTAAATGTTAAGGTGCCACATGGTTACTCATCCAACATCTGTAGATTGGTATCAATGAAAGATCTAAAGTTGATAGGTCTTAAATCTCATGATTGTCACACTCTAATGCAACAAATATTGCCCGTGGCAATTCGATCTATATTGCCGAAGCATGTAAGGTTTGCAATCACCAGACTTTGTTTCTTTTTCAACAGTCTCTGCAGCAAAGTTATTGACCCTGAGACTCTCGATAATTTGCAAAGAGAAGTGGTTGTTACCCTATGTCATCTTGAGATGTATTTCCCTCCTTCGTTCTTTGATATCATGGTACATCTTGTTGTCCACTTGACTAGGGAAGTGAAAATCTTGGGACCGGTTTTCTTGCATTGGATGTATCCCTTTGAATGATACATGAGTGTTTTTAAAGGTGATGTTCGAAACCGTTATCGGCATGAAGGGAGTATTATTGAAGGTTATGTGGTGAGAGAGGTTATGGATTTCTGCAATGAATTTCTCAGTGGTAATGACACTCCTGATAATGACAAGAATATTGACGAGCTATTTGGCAAAGGAATTTTGGGATCACGTGTGAAAGTAATCAGCCGTAAGCAGTTGGAACAAGGTCATTTGTATATTTTACACAACATGGACGAAGTGAACGTTTATATCGAGGAACATACCAATTTCATCAAAAGACAATATCCTCGAGCCAATACAATGTGGCTTGCTAGAGAGCATAACAAGACTTTTATTAAGTGGTTTGAAGATAAAGTCTTACATCAACTATCTCAAACACCAGATGATATTACTGAAACTATCAAATGCCTCGCCTTTAAACCAAAGTTGACTGTTATGTCTTATGAAGGGTATGACATTAATGGATTCACATATTACACAAAGCGCCAAGATGATAAGAGTGTCGTCCAAAACAGTGGGGTCACCCTTCAAGCATCGACTATGTTTTTTGCAAGTGCAAAGGATAAGAGTCCACGTGAAGCTAAAATGTCATATTACGGTGTCATTGAAGAGATATGGGAATTTGACTACATAGATTTCAGAATTCCGCTCTTCAAATGTAATTGGGTTGATAACACCAAAGGAGTTATAGTGGATGAATTGGGTTTCACTTTAGTGAACTTTGAAAAGATTGGTGATAAGGCTGAACCATTCATATTGGCATCACAGGCGAAACAAGTATTTTATATCGATGATCCTGCAAATGATAAATGGTCGGTTGTTCTTCATGGTAAAAGACAGTTCATTGAAGATCCTATAGATGAAGAAGAGTACTATGATAAATATGATGACTCCAGTCCATTCTCAGTTGGGTTGCCAACTCCACAAAATATTGAAGCTAATGATGACTTGTATGTGCGCGGAGATCACAATGAAGGATTGTTAATTGATAAAAGATCACAATTTTAGAGGCATGCATGTTTATATTTTTTATTGAAGCTAAATGTTTACTTTTTTAATATCAATATCATTTTCTGATTTGATGTTTCATTATCTTCTAGTTAATACAAATGCTAAACATTGTGGGAGGGTGCTAAAGAACTATAGGACCAATCTCACCCGAGATTACATACGCGATGCTGAGAATAGGTTCTTGATTGATTCCAATTCTAGACATTGATTAGTATTTCACTAACTCTACACTAATAATTTTTGTTTGTATTCTCTTTGAAAAATAAATATAGGAAGAAGGAAGCCACACAACAATGGAACTACTTGGACCCCAAAGACTGGGAGGAGTTTGTTACCCAAAGAAAAACAGATGAATTCAAGGTATTAAGCGCCACTCCCAATTTAATTAATATACGTTTTTATGTATTCACCTATTCAAGATTAACCTTTATTGTTACTAACCAAATCAATGTGCAAACTAACTAGGCTATCAGCGATGCTCAATGACAACTACATGTTACGACCACACAATGGGTCCAAGAGGATATGCAGGCGTTCGCCAAAGGTTATATAGATATATAGGCAGCAAGCCATGAAACAGCAAAAGAAGCCCCAATGAAGAGAAGCAGGATACAGATACAATACATAAAGTGTAGCACACACAAGTGCTTCAGATTCATATAACAACATGACAGACTAACACATATATAGTGCATAACAACAGCAGCTCCGAATTTACATACAACACTAGCTTAGTATATATATAGTGGGACTAAGGTGACGATCCCACCTGCTAAAAAAGGTTACCGACAACTACATGTTACGACTGGGAGGTCGTGATTCAGCAACCGTATGCATTAGCAGGTGGATCTGTTTGTCCTCCTGCTAATGAATACGGTTGTTGAATCACGACCTCCCAGTTGTAACATGTAGTTGTCGGTAACCTGTTTTAGCAGGTGGGATCGTCACCTTAGTCCCACTATATATGTACTAAGCTAGTGTTGTATGTAAATTCGACGATGTTGTTGTTATGTACTATATATGTGTTAGTCTGTCATGTTGTATGGACATCGATTGTATTGCTCAGGTATTATATAGTCTCATTAGATAATATGAAATATATCAATCTTATTTATAGCTCATTAATTATATATATACATCATTCTCTTTACAGGTGTTTAAAGCTGACCCCACTACAGGAACGGACTTACCAGATGTACATGCTCCCTATACGATGGGAGAATTAAATGAAGTAAGAGAAGAATGGGCAACAACCATACAAATTGTGGGGGTTTTAAAATATAATTGGGATGTTGATAGCGAATAATGACTAAAGAATGATATTTTGTAAATGAATTTCTGAATTATAATATATGTGTGAATGTTTCTACATGTCTAGATGTTTCTACATGTGTCTGAGTGAAAATGAATGGAAG
Organism: Alisma plantago-aquatica; assembly: GCA_963693085.1. Lineage (NCBI taxonomy): Eukaryota > Viridiplantae > Streptophyta > Magnoliopsida > Alismatales > Alismataceae > Alisma > Alisma plantago-aquatica. The sequence goes on from OY856412.1 coordinate 1,207,952,203, forward strand.
TGTTGGTTGCTATATGAATGTTTCTACATGTGTGAATGTGAATGAATGTAACTATATATTGCTAGCTACATGAATATTTCTAAATGTGTGAAAATAAAATGGAACTGCAGGTTGTATTGCTAAACGCATGTGTGAATATTTTTGTTGTTAAATTTGCAGGTTTGTGGCATGTTGTTGGCTGATATCAATGGATGTCGTAAAACCTGCAGTTAACTACAGATTTCTCATCCTGTGACCAGCCACAGCAGGACTGCAGACTGACAGAAAAAAAAACAAAATAATAGGCGTTAGTTATTTGTATAACACCGACACAAAGTTATAGTGTCAGTTTTATATAAATAACCGACGCCTGTTTCCTGTGGCGCGAAGGTATATGGCGTCGGTTTATTATCTAATAACCGACGCTGATAGTGGCCAAGATGGCATCCTTTCTGTGGCGCGAAGGTATATGGTGTCAGTTTATTATCTAATAACCGACGCTGATAGTGGGCAAGATGGCGCCCTTTCTGTGGCGCGAAGGTATATGGTGTCGGTTTCTTATCTAATAACCGACGCCTATACCTTCGCGCCACAGGAAACAGGCGCGATTTCGGTGGCGCGCGAAGAGTTTGGGCGTCGGTTTTGGAACCGACGCGTAATGGGTGAGCTTTTAGTGTCGCCCACATAGGTGTCTCTTAGAAACCGACACTAAAGGCCTTAAATAACTGACACTAAAGGTAGGTTCTGTAGTAGTGAGATCATACGGATGCTAAGACTTTGTACATTCTTGTTATGTCCCTAGTCAGATGTCAAGGTAGATAGACAGCAATGACACACAAGACTAGATTGTGGTGTTGGTTGATGATAGAATCTCATTAGTCATGATATAGAGATATCAAACCAAACACATAGATACTTGTTAGAGAACAAGTGTACCGGACAGACCCACCGTGAGTTTGACACATGGAACCATGACATGGTAGTCACAGTCAGTACTCACAGTGATGGTGGTGAGTGTGATTCTTTGACCTGAAATCATTACACTCAACACATGTCGTTGGGCACACTTTGACATCATCAAATGCAGTCCTAAAACATGGGTTGTTATAAAGGTGATGATTGGGTGGCTTTGACACATGGGGCTTTTGAGGGGTGAGTGATAGATATGGGATTTGTCCTTCTGAGGGAGTTTGATATCCAAGGCCACTTGATGATTAGGATTGAAATAGGCGTATGCACGCATGTGTGAACCAGTATGTGATATTGATGTCATACATATCTCTTCCAATCTGCTCTGAGATCAAGAAAGTGAATGAACGTTGACAGGATGATTGTTCCATGCCTCGAGTTCATTCGGGATTTCAGTGACAAAGGAATTATACATTCACTGTAACACCATTCACTGATTGTAGGATTGAAAGTTGTTCTCCAACTTTCTATTTCACTTGGGTAGCACTGATGTGTGACTAGGCACCGCTCTTTGCTTGTGAAGTCATAAGTGTTATGGACTTTCACTGCCAACGTGAAAAGGACCTGTAGGGTCACACACATAGGATTTAACCTGGAAAAGGAGTTTTGTCCACAAGCAATGTTTAGATTGATTACTAAAGGAGTTTAGTAGTTCAATTAAACACTCAATTAATTGATAGCTCAAAATCATAGTGTTCAAGGTGTTAGACAGATTGATTAGAGTATCAGATTGATTGAAACTGCAATTGACTGATTCTGCACAATCTGCACTCCCAACCGATCGGCTCATGTGATGAATCGATCGGCTCAGCTTGGTGAACCGATCAGATCAAGTTGTGATTCGATTGGCTCATGATCAGGGTGAAACGATTGTTTCAAGTGTTGAAACGATCGATTCAACTGGTGCAACTGAGCAAGTTGGGAAAGTAGGATTGGTGAGAATTTTCCTTTCATTTCACTTGCCCAATTTGATTGGAACAAGGATTGGTATTTGATACCAATTAGAAACAAAAGATGGAAAGTCAATTGGGAACTGATCAGGACCACGAACCGATCGGTTCAGAAATGAACCGACCGGTTGAGGTGTCCCAACCGATCGGTTGAGGTGTCAACCGACCGGTTCAGGTCCCCAACTGACCGTTTCAGTTGTGAAATGATTGGTTCAGGTTGCAAGTTGGTTGTTTTGTGGAAAATCTCGAACCCTTCTACTCCTGCTTTTAGTGTCGCATTGCCCGGGATGGAGAACCCTGTCCCATGACCCTCCTATATATATAGGGGTATTGGGGGCTTCTCAAAGTACAACTCAGTGGAACCAGTTGCTCTGTGAAGTTGTCGTTCTCTCTGGTTTTGGTAACCGAGAGAGCCCGAGCAAGTGCTACCCGATAAGGGAGGCACAACAAGGGAAATACAACTGTAGTTGCGACTGGTGGCAGGAGAGTGTGTTGGCGACTAGTATGCTGACAGGAGGGTGCGACTCCTTCCAATTCCTTGTGGGACAAGGAGATTGGAGTTCTAGGTGGGAGGCAGGAGCTTTCTGCCGCTAGGAGGACAACCTTCAATCCCGTCAGTCTCGGTGCGACCATGAGGTGCACAGACACCGTCCAAGACAGGAGGTGAAGACCACGCAAGGCGCGAGGTATTGTCACCGAGCAAGCCTTGAGACAAGGTATGATTCCACAAACCATCCTTTCCTATTGTATAGACGTTGATGCGTTTCCTTGTTCTGGGTCTGGGGAGGAGAATTTTTTTTTTGTTTCCGCTGCCTTCTCTACCTCCCCTAAAACCCAACATAAAAGAGTCACAACAAGAGGATTACTCCCACCAAGACATAAACATGCATAGCTCAATTTATATGTGATTGAGAGAGACTATGGTCGTAACACATATTTGAGGATTGTATACCCTAGTTTCTAGTGCCATGACCCATGTAGCCAGGGCGGACTAGGCTGTTTAGTAGTTGGGCCTATGTGCCACTACAATTTGCACTCATACTGGCCGAGGGGAAGAGGCCTTAGGAGTCTGGTAATCTTAAGATCTTATATGAGGTTGATTGTGACTTTGCAATGGTTAACTAATAGTTTGAGCGGTATTCCTCAAACTACCTATGGATTAATAAAACATGTAATCCAGCCATTTAATATATCTAGCTAGGATTATATTAGCAAATAACTTTAGATGTTACTATTGTGCTCTTATTATCTACAAGTTCTATTATGCTTTATGAATTCTCCATAATTTCAGGGATGGCCCAAAGCACTATAAGTAATGTTATATTTATTGCATTCAAGATGATGATACTGTGAGAATTTTTTTGTTATAATACAATATGGCTTATACTCTTGTCTTCTATATGCCTTAAACTAAATTAAGGGGTGATTTAAATAATGTGAATTTGGAACAAATAGTAAATTTATCTATGTTATTTGTTTTCCATCATAAGTGAGATTAGGATGAGAGAGAAAACCCTCCTTGCACCCATAAGTATACAATTCTAAGATCCTTTTCACAATATGAGATTGCTACAAGGAAACTCAGTTTTTTATCCAGAAAACCCTGAAACTGAGACAGCTTTACGATCATAGGGCACTACATAATTAGGGTTACACTTGATTAGTTAAGTCAATTACTCATATTTTAATTGCATTAAACAATTTACAAACAAGGCATGGAGAAATTAATTAAGTCTAACTATTGCCTTAGACATAAAATGTATCCACATATTCTGAACTAGTTATAGTTGCATTCATATTCCGTCCTTGGCCATATCAAGGCTTCAAATCACCAATTATAAGGCACAACAAGAACCAAAATATCATTAAGGTCAAAATAGGAATAAGTACTAGTAGGGATCTCATATCTACATGGAATTTTGCACATATCATCAAAATGCATTAATCAAGCGTACTCCAAAATTTTAGATCAATATTCCAAAGGGCATAAAAGTTATGATGAATTCATGATAGGGTGCATCAAGGCCAAGACTAAGAATACATGAGGTAAATCAACTTATCAAGTCTATTTCAAACTAGCTTCCAACAACATAACTATTAATTAAAGTCAATAAAGTGATACAATAATAGTCATTTACATTAAGTGTATCACATAGATTTTTCCTTCTAAGAACACTTAATCCAATGATATTCATATCACATCACATATAGCTTATAAGGCCTACTAAATTGTTTATAAAGTATATCTCATTTTCTCAAGGGAAAGTGTATCAATGCAGACTTCAAAGAACCCCATACTAAGTACCTGATAATATTTCTCATTAGTTTTTAATTAATTTATATACAATCATGGATGAAAATCTAACCATCGGATCCTACTATTATCCCCATAACGGTACCCACATCATTACCTTCAGGGCCAAAGCCTAAAGGCATCAAGACTACTTCTAAATCATGTATCTAAAATGCATCATATAAGGTCACATTATTCACATTATTATAATTATAGGATGATAAAAGAATATAATCATGGATATCAATTTGAGATGATGAGATATTCCATTTGGTGGCATCTTTCAATGAAGGTTGCCCTCAATTACATATAGTTTGTTTTTGTTTTGTAAACCCACAAATCACTTCATGTTTACTTCATAGTTATGATATTGTAATAAGAAGTTATACATGTAAAATGATTTGCTTCTAAAATTATTTTTAACTTAGTATGGACATAGAAAATATTTAGAAGATTTAAAATATCCTAAGAATATATGTCCAAGCACCCATTTGGTACACAAATATCATAATAAGGTTTAAATAACCATTTAGGCCATACAAATGCCAAGTTAACAAAGTAACTTTAGATTAACTTTCAAAGGTTGAATAAGTTATAGAGTGTATCACTATGAGGGTTATGTATATAAACTCATGGGTTTCAAAGAAGGTTCATAACATCCCTCAAAGTACCCATTTCATGCACAAAATGCCATTTTTGACCATAAAGAGGTTCGGCATTAAGTATTCATTTTCACCACCAAAAATACACTTCTATTCATATTACAGACATGAAACATCACATAAAATTTCAAATTGAAAAGTATGAACAAGTTGTGGTTAAAATAAGATTAAACATGTATATGTCATTTTGAAGTTTAGATGAGCTACTTATATGTATATGATATACGTTCAATATATTTTTAGAAGTATGAAAGTTTTAGAAACACATTATATACTACCTTGATAATCTACCATATAGAAATAAATATCACATTTTTTCATTATTATAGTATCCCAAAAGCTATACGTGAGCCATTTTATTAGGGAAAAACCACACATATTTTGGATTTTCAACCATAAGGCTACAAGAAGACAGTTATTAACATTATGGATCAGTATTAAAACATAAATATAAGAAATAAATTCTGAGATACTTCCATAGGGATGCAAACCAATCTACAATAATCATGCATTTAATCATATAGAGCAAGATCTGGGTATGTAAAGTAAGTTTCAAGCATTTCTTTATGAATTAGGGTATGAATTCATTAAATCAAGGAAAGAGTAAGCAACCTACCTAAAATGTGTGGGAAGGATCCTCCTCTTTGAGGTCAGGTGTATCGGCCATCAAACATCACCATAAACCTCCCAAAGCTCCATCTAGGCTCCATGTCAAAGAGAGCAAAAAGATGGTTTTTAACTCTAGGAAGCTAAAACCACCATGGGTCACCATCGGGTTCGGACAATAGGAAGAAGAAGTAAATAAAATCAAGAAAAGGAGAGAAGAAAGGGATGATCTTACATGTTCAAGTCTAGAAATGAAGCCAACAAGCTTGGGATGTCCCATAGAAGCTTGATCATAGGTATGCATAGATATGCATACACATATAAGAATATACAAGCTCCTTCCTCAAGATGATGATCCTCCATGTAAGATTACCTCGAGATCCACTCCAGAAAACTAGGAACTCATCACCACAATTCATGGACATCCTGCAAAGGTCCCAAAGAAGCTCCTTTATGCAAGATATAGGGCAAATCTTGGACAAAAGAGGATAAAAGAGAGTGATTTAGTTGTTTGGAGCAAGAAACACTATGGAAAGATATGGATCTTGGGGCAAGGAAGAAGAAGAAGGATAGAATATAAAGGGGGACGAATAAAAGGAATTATTTTACATGATTTGAGCATGGATGAGGTTATCTATCCAAGGATAATCCCAAAAGTCTTAATTCTTCAACATGCATCAACAAAAGCATAGATGGATGACTTTCCCTCTAGCCATGGTTGTCCCTATTCCTCCAAGCTCATTCCAGAAGTTTCCCAGGTCACCAAAAGTGTACACGAATAGAAAGGACCAGAATACAAAGGTCTCATATACAATCATAAAGAGAAAAGACTTATATACCCTCACCCCCTCCCCTTTCAAAAGACACCAAATCATTGTATATTCCACATCCTTGGTCTATAATCACTCAAACAAGGTTCAAATTCTATAAAATTTCATGAAACATTGTTAACATCCAGAGACTGATAATACGTAATTAAATTCATAGTTAAAACCTCAATTAGGGTGAAATTGCAAACTAGTCCACAAATGTACATGTAATTACAAAATCAAAGTAAACATTATTGAATTGAAGTCTAATTAAATAATCTTTTAACCAATTGATTTGAAGGCTCAAACATGCACGAGTGTGAAGTAGAACACATGTTTGAATATTTTTCACATAGTTTGCAATTAGGTCCTGATACTATATTTAATTTACAATTAAGCCACAGCTTGTAAGGAAACTTGAAATTAGGGCAATCAACGTGCAAATTGAACCATATGAGAGATACCTCTTAATAAATTGGTATCAAATATTGATAAAACACACAATTATTATAAATAATCAAGATTAGAGGAAGGCTAGGATAAATCTAGGTTCATGGTTTCACAACCATAACCCCTCAAACATATTTCACCCCTGAAATCTTAATCATGCGTAGAGAACAACAACCAACAACGTATAAAGTTATCTAGAAGAGCCTATGAACGGCTTATGCTATACCATCATTAGTGCATGACTATCATGAATTTTCTTTTGGGATTCTAGGTGCATTAGATATTACCAATTTTTAGCTTCTACTTTTTGTGTCATTTATTGTTTTACCCAATTTTCTTGGAATTTGCTTAGGAATTAGTGAGATTATCATACTCTAATACTCTTGTTGTTTGTTATACATTCTTTTTTCTCTTTTCTTATCATTGTACTTATCATATTTCTTTTAAGGGTTGAATTATCATTTTCTATGTTCATTTTTAAGAAATTATTTTGCTTATCAAATATTTATGTACATAATCCCTTACAACAAGGTTATTATTTGATGTGTTCTTAAAACTCATACAATTAATGAACACCTCTTATGTACATATACATTATTATATTCCAAGTAATAGATTTAGGTATGTTATTGATCCATACAAAACTCACCATGCATGGGTACATGCCATGTATTCTTACCTTCCTTTTAAACACTACCATCTTGGCTTCCTTATATGGCTTGAGCATGTTCTTGTCAAGAAAGCCTACTTTGAAAATATATGATTCATGCTTATGTCATCCTCAAATGTTCCAAAGGATCTGGAAAACATCATATTCATCTATCAGTTCATCACTTATCCTCATTTTTTCTTGGTACCAACTGGCCAATTTCATAATTATTACAACAAAATATTCTAGTTTCCCCTATTTATTTCTTTCCAACTCAATTGTCCTCTTGATTATCACCATGCATCCTAGATATGATTCTTATTCTATACTATATTAGGGCTTCTATCTCCTCATCCTTGTTTATATTCACTTTAATCCCTCATGATATTCACACTATTATATTCACAAGAGATCATTCCTTAAGTAACATCACCAATATCCTTGTTATATTATGACTATTTACTTGCAGACTATCTTAACACACATTGGTTGGACTAAGGTTATTACAAGATCCATTCTACTCATCTAATATTTGACATCTTTATCATCTCAACTCAAGCTCATAATATGAGTTATCCTTTACTTCTATGGATATTACACCTTCAATTCCTCCTTATTACATACATTCTACATAATCTCCAATGTACACATTGCACATACTATATCTAAATTTGCATATTACGTACACTCTTCATAAGCTTCACGTACTGAGTTATCTCTCCATAATATCATCATTTCATGGAGTATCAGCTTCAAATACTTGATTTCTATTCATACAAGGTGTCTTTTCTAGTTTTAGGAATTCCTTTTTACATAATTTATTTCCATGTTAAGCATCATAGGATCATGTCTTGTCCTGTTGTAGTCAAACTCTTAGATTTGATGAGTTAAAATATTAATTTTATCATTATCCAATGATTAGTTTAGCATATACTATCAATGGTTATACATTGTTCTTGATCAACATCTCTGGATTTAATAAGAGTTCCACACTATTGTTGTCACACTCTAATTTCTCAAACTTGGTTGAGTCCATGACAATGTTCTTGATGAAATACTATTAGGTTAAAATCGAAGCATTTGATCACATTATCATGCTATTTTGGGTTAAATCCAGTCGACTGCATAGCTTGAAAATTTTGTAAAGCAAAAGTACTATTAAAATACCCTTTGCTATGGTTTTACAGCTTTGAATCTAAGTGAATATGGCCAAGTAAGTGCATGGTCAATGGGTGAGACACCTGCAATACATTTTCATTAGAGACGAATAATTTAGTTAAAAGAATATTATAACAAAGGGACCAAATTGTGAAGTCTAGAGAGGACAGGACTCTAAATTCATAAATGACTAAACACAGTGGAGTGTCTAGGACCATGAAGCAGCATTTTTGTAGTCTGACTAGAATCCCAGTTTCATCAGGAATAGTAAGAAGAAATGTCCTTTGGTGGTGGAATCTTCCAAGTAAGGTATTTGATCCTATAAAAGAGGACATAAATGGAGTACGGAAGGAGCACTAGACCCATTAATGTTAGGGAAAACAAAGAATAAAATTCAATAGAGAGGTAAAAGGAGAAGTAACGGTTGTGAGGGCTACTCTATGAGGACATTCAGTCTCATCCACCCAAGCCACAGAGATAGCATTGCCTTAGTCAAAGAACGTCAAACGAAGTCTTCACTGGTCCTAGTTTGGGTAATAATTGCTTACAAAATGAGGTTCTCGTCATTGGAGAGGAGGTGCGCTCGGCGGTCATGCTATGTAAAATGAGCAGCCATCACTTGTGAGGCCCCTAGGATTTGTTGTTCCTAACTTAACAAGGAGCAGGCCCAGATGGAGAAGGCATTGGATGGTCGGACCAGTTCATGAGCTAGGCAGCGATGTGACACCTCGATCTTGGAGCTTTGCGGGCAGGGAGGCAGTCGGAGTGGTATATGCGACAAACTTCTATTCCCCCCCCAGAAATAGTTTGTGTGCGGAGTGTCGGGAAATATGAAAAAGAATGGTGCATGTTATCATATATGAGATCTCTTATAGGTGGAACCAAACTAAGATCCATGAGTATAAGTAAAAGAAAAGAAAATAAAGGGAGCTAGGGTGGGATTTGGCCCTCTGGATCAAGAATAGACGGCCCACATTGGCAAAGTAAGTATTTTCTTGTAAAGTTTTTATCTTGGGATTTCTGACTCTGATCGAAGAGTGTAAAATATCATTGGAAAGATATTTGATAGTAGATTTGTATAAAAATACTATCTTGAGGATATATAGAGATTTATGAGGCCAAGGATTTGTAGAAGTACATATATATAACAATCATCTATATGACATACTTTTGGATAGGAATATTCAATTTTGATGAACTAGCCTTTGTGATTGTATCTTGAGGTCAGAATACAAATAAAATCTCTGATCATAATATTTTGATGAATATGATTTATCATGTTGATTTTATGAATTAGGGGTACATGGGTAGTTTAAGGTGTCAAACAATGATATAAAATTGATAAAATTATAAGAGTTCCTATTTGAAGCTATGAATCATTCTTGTATTGTTGGATTTAAGTCTATTTAATGGTTCATGAATCATGAGGATTTTTATGTCATAGAAATTATGTTATCACGTTAACTAGTAAGATATTAGAATCAAGGATAGTAAATGTGATATACATCTTTGTGGAGATGATATAAGTTGAGGATTGATGATCATATCAGAGTTTTTAGAGGATGGGATTGTATGTAGGACAATAACTTATAATGAAACCTAATACACATAGGAAAAACTTATAGGATTGAATAGAATGATGTAGGGTTTTTGGTTTTGATATTGTATATTTATATCATGTTTATTTCCAGGAAAGCTTATAGTTGACCAAGACTTGAAGGTATGGTAGGGTTTATCAACCCTTGGATGATTATTAGGATTTTCTTCAAACTTAGGTAAGTGGGTCCATGCACTTTGAGTATTAAGTAATGGTTTTCAATTGCTTTAAGATTTTTGTATCGTGATGATTAAGTTAAATTATATGCATAGTTATGTATTCAAATTGTAGTAGTTCTTGCATTAATGTCCCTAAAAGTTATTGAATGATGCTTATGCTTTCAAGTTCTATTTTGGATATTCATGTCATGATCATGTGACGATTAAGTTAAAAAGATAATTATTAAGTTAATGATGAATCATGTAATGGGTTGTATTATTTTGTACTCGTCATGTTAATGTTGAGCCCTTGGGCCTTATGAGTTCAAATGTAACATAGTCGCACATATGTACAATCATGAGCTCAAGTGGAGCATAATTAATGACACTTAGGTGCAAGTCATGAGTTCTAGTGGAACATCAGTTGAGCCTACATGCCTTATGAGCACAATTGGTGTATAAGACTGGAGGACATTATAATAAACCACTAAGAGCATAGTATTAAGTTAATTTCATGTTTCCTAATTGCGAAGTCATTATTTTACTATAACAATACTCAATGTCACTTACTCTAACATGTTTTCTATTTCGAATTCATGGTTGGGGATGTGATATCCGCAAGATGAAAGAATAAGGGAGATTAAACAAGGATCATATATCTCAAACACAAATTATGAGTTTACTCCTGGTGGGGTGCCAACTATTCTAAGGCATTTAGTTTAGTTTTTCAATTAGTATCAAGATTATGTACTAGTTTATCTTAGTTCAAAGTTTAAATTTTTTGTTGTGGAACTTGTGACATGAGATTTGCAATTATTTTTCTTAATTGGTTGAATTAAATTATATTTTTGTGAAATGATTATCATTTTGTAACATCCCAATGCAAATTAAGCTTCCGCTCACTGGTGTATGTGATTTAAAAAATTGGGATGTTAAAATGTGGTACCGGAGTTAAAAATATAATTGGCCACCAGACTTTTCTCATGATTTCCTAGATATCTCTTTCATCCCTCCCTTAATGATAGAAAACATATATTTATAGGATAACAAGTTAAGAAGTTAAAATATAGATCCATGTTACTTAAGAGGTAGGAACCATACAAGGTATACAAGTTTGGAGAGATGTCCATAGACATATGTGTTAGGGATGGTAGTTTATCTAATTTGGATTTTTGGGTTAACTCTAACATTGATAGTGTCATATCCTCTCTTCTTATCAATAGTGGTGGTCAACTAATTGAGAATTTTAGATGATATGTCAAGAGCAAAAAGATTTATTATGCTTATTTTCTTCTTGTTTCTAGCATATGTGGTATGGGGCATGTATTCTACTAAGATCTTGAACATTAGTATAATGAGTTCTCACACCTTTAGATTTGTGTTTGGTCAACATAGATCCGGAGGTGCCACCAAAAGTGTTGATATAAAAGATCTAAATTGGGTAAGCGCCTAAACCTAATGCATACCCATTTCAAGAATTGAAGACTCTGACTTTAAGGGTTAAGTTGAGGATGAAGTTAATGGATGTATGCCCTAGTTCAAATCCTAGCTTGAGTTACATGGAAGTGTTTATATCATGAATGTATGTCACAATTTGAGAATAGGTAAAATTCTAAGGTGGGTAATGCCTGGAAATTTTGAGGACAAAATTTGATAAAGGTGGGTAGTATTGTCACAATCTAATTTCCGGAACCTGGTTGAGTACGTGACAATGTTCTTGATGAAATACCTATTGGTTTAAATCGGAGCATTTGATCACATTATCATGCTATTTTGGGTTCAATCCAGTCGACTGTGTAGCTTGGGAAAATTGTAAAGATAAACTATTATTAAAATACCCTTTGTTACGATTTTACAACTTTGAAACTAAGTGAATAGTGACTAAGTAAATGCACGGTCAATCGGCGATACACCTGCAATACATTTTTCATTATAGCTAAATAATTTAATTAAACGAATATTATAAGAAAGGGCCCGAATTGTGAAGGCTAGAGAGGACAAGATTCCAAATTCATAAAGGACTCAACACAGTAGTGTATCTAGGACCGTGAAGCAGCATTTTTGTAGTCTGAATGGAATCCCTGGCGGTGGAATCATCCAAGAAAGTTCAAGAGAGAGAGGGAAGAGGAGCACCAACGGCTGTGAGGGCTACTCTATGGGGACCACCTGTCTCATCTACCCAGGCCACGGAGATAGCACTCCCTTAGTAAAAGAACGTCAAAAGAAGCATCCACTGGTCCTAGTTTGGGTAATAATTTCCTATGAAATGAGGTTCTCATCGCCCGAAAGGAGGTGCGGCCGGCAGTCGTGCTCTTTAAAACGAGCATCCATCGTTCGTGAGGAGGGTCGATCGGGCGAAGCGCACCCAGATGGAGAAGAGCCTTGGGCGATCGGACCATTTCGTGAGCTAGGCAGCGATGTGGCACCTTGATATTGGAGCTTGCGGCGGCACTCTATTTTCCCTCAGAAACAGAGTTTGTGTGTGTCGAGCGTCGGGAAAGACGAAGAAGAAGGGTGGGGGCTATCGGATCTAGGCTCTCTTCTAGGCGGACCCAAGCTAAGATCCGTGAGTATAAGTAAAAGAAAAGAAAAAGCAAGGGAGTTAGGGCGGGAGATTTGACCCTCCGGATGAAGAATAGACGGCCAACATTGACAAAGTAAGTAGTTTCTGTAAACTTTATATCTTGAGATTTCTGGCTCTGATTTAAGAGTGTAAAATGTCATTGGAAAGATATTTAATATTAGATTGGTATAAAAATACTATCTTGAGGATATATAGAGATTTATTAGGCCAAGGATTTATAGAAGTAAATACATAGAACAATCATATATATGACATAATTTGGGATAGGAATATTTGATTTTGATGAACTAAGCTTTTGTGATTGTATTTTGAGGTCATGAATACAAATAACATGTCTAATCATAGTATTTTGATGAATATGATTTATCATGTTGATTTTACCAATTAGGGGTACGTGGGTAATTTAAGGTATCAAACAATGATAAAAATATTGAGAAAAATTATAGGAGTTCCTATTTGAAGGTATATATTATTCATGTATTGCTGGATTTAAGTTTATGTAATAGTCCATGCATCATGAGGATTTTTATGACATAGAAATTATAATATTAATTGTTAAGATTTTGGAATAGAGGATAGTAACAGTGATATAACTCTTTGTGGAGGCGATATAAGTTGAGGATCGATGATCATATCAGAGTTTTTAGAGGATGGGATTGTATTTAGGACAATAACTGATAACGGAACCCTAATATATATAGGAAAAACTTATAGGATTGAATAGGACAATGTAGGGTTTTTTGGTTTTGATATTGATATATTTTATCATGTTTATTTCTAGGAATGTTTATAGTTGACCAAGACTTGAAGGTATACTAGGGTTTATCAACCCTTGGATAGTTATTAGGAGTTTCTCCAAGCTTAGGTAAGTGGATCCATGCACTTTGAGTATTAAGTAATGGTTTTCAACCGCTTTAATATTATTGTATCATGATGATTAAGTTAAATTATATGCATAGTTATGTATTCAAATTTCAGTAATTCTTGCATTAATGATCCCTAAAAGTTATTGAATGATGCTTATTCTTCCAAGTTCTATTTTAGATATTCATATATTGATCATGGGACAATTTAGTTAAAGTACATAATTATTAAATTAATGATGAATCGTGTAATGGGTTGTATTATTTTATCATCGTCATGTTAATGTTGAGCCATCGGGCCTTATGAGTTCAAATGGAACATAGTGACACTTATGTGCAATCATGAGCTCGAGTAGAGCATGTCAATGACACTCGGGTGTAAATCATGAGCTCAAGTGGAACATCACTTGAGCCTACGGGCCTTATGAGCACAATTGGTGCATAAGACTAGAGGACAATATAATCAGCCACTAAGAACATATTATGAGAATCCAAATTTACTATTCAGTTTTTCATGTTTCCTAATTGCCAAATTATTATTTTATTATAACAATATTTAATGACATTTACTCTAACGTGTTTTTTATTTTGAATGCATGGTTCACAATTGGTTCATAAGACTAGAGGACAATATAATCAACCACTAAGAGCATATTATGAGAATCCAAATTTACTATTCAGTTTTTCATGTTTCCTAATTGCCAAATTATTATTTTATTATAACAATATTTAATGACATTTACTCTAATGTGTTTTTTATTTTGAATGCATGGTTGGGAATGTGATGTCAGCAGGACGAAAGAATAAGAGAGCTTAAACAAGGAGCATATATCTCAACGACCAAATTAAGAGTTTAGCCCTGGTGGGGTGCTAGCTATCCTATGGCATTTATTTCAATTTTACAATTAGTATCAAGACTATGTACTAGTTTATCTTAATTCAAACTTTACGTTTTATGTTGTGGAACTTGAGACATGAGATTTCCAATTATATTTTTATGAAATGATTATCATCTTGTGACATCCCAATGTGAATCAAGATTCTGCTCAATAGTCTATGTGATTGAGAAAATTGGGGAGTTAAAATCATCATCTTTTATCTCATTATTTTCATCATTATTCAATATTCTATTATGCTCTTCAGGCTATTTTCAACTCACTACTTGGTCAGAGTACTCAAAAAGATAATAGCCAAAGAGTTCCATACTAACTCTTTCCTTAATGTTTGAATACCTGACCAAGGTATCCAAACACTGAGTTCTAGTAGTATGCATTGTGATTTTATCATGTTCATCACTTAGTCATCATATTACTCCTAATTCCTATTGTCCATGTAGACTCAGCTAACCAATGGTTTGATACCACTTTTTTAAGGACTTGTCCCTTGATAAAACTCTTAAGTGATCATTCAAACAAGTCCCTAGACAACTTGTTATGGTGGTAACGATGTATTGCTACTCTAAATAAGTTAGTCTATTGTACATGCATAGTATGTAACGGTAAAATACAAGTTTAGTCAACATTAATTTAGTCCAAGTAAAGAGAATGAGATCATCCATATATTTTATATGAATAGGTCAAAGGACCTTTAGTCATACGATCTCATGGATTTAGTATCAAAATAGAAAAATATCATCAAAGAATAGGAGTCTCAAAAGGATTCATGGTATCTATTTAACATAATGTCAAGTTAGAATCTAGTTTTTTAACATTATGTCAAGTTAGAATCTAGTTTTTTTTGTCAATTTTTATAATCTATTTATATCACAAATTGAATTATATCAAATGCTTATAGGAGGAACATTTGTTGATATTCATGGTATCTATAATATAAAAATATTGTTGAATTTGTTTTAAATTGAATGATGATGAATTTCTTAAATTGAAAATTTTCCATGTTCGAAGAATTGCATAGGAAAGAAATAAGTTTGTAAGAAAAGCATGCAAAAAATGTTATTTTAGTTTATCAATTGGTAAACATTTTTCATTATTTGTGATTTATGAGGCAACATATTCTAATGGATTGTAACTTCATCATGGGAGTCTACTTTCTTTACAATATGCTAGAGATGATAATTCTTCATACACACTATTTTTATATAAAAGAGAGAGAGAGATACTAAATTAGAATTGTGTGTCTTTTATTAAGTCATACATTATATTAAATGCAATAATGTCATTGAAATCGATATACAATCTCCATGGAAATGATAATTTTATTGGAATTTTTTTTATGATGATAGTAATTTAGCACATTTACCACACATAATAATACATTACCCTCGTAAAGCAATTTGTTAGCAGAAAGCAAGTTAAATTGTCTTGCTTGTATAAAATACCATTAATATTTTTAGACACTTATGTATGTTTTGATATTTATATATATTCATTATATCGATTGCTACATGCCTTCTATGTATTATTGTTTGTTAACTTAATCATGGAGTACTTGTACGTGTGTATCTCACTACCCATGCGGGTAACTAATTTTAGTTACCAGTGGATTCATTTTTATAATAGAAATGTACCTGTTTGTAATGAGACAGACCACGTTTGTAATGAGATGATCAAATTTGTAATGCAAACACTCTTTTTGTATTACAATGTAAATTTCTGTCATAAATATCATTTTTATTGTAATAAGACGTGTAATACAAAATGAGTATTTGTATTACAAGTTTTGTCATCTCATTACAAACAATGTCTGTCTCATTATAAATATGTATAGATGCACGAGTAACTAAGGTTAGTTACCCATATGGGTAGAGAATGAATGGCATATATATATATATATATACATATATATATAGCGAGAGAGAGAGAAAGTCAGGCTAGAATACACTTGAGTGTATTCAGAGCAGAATACACTCAAGTAGTTTTTCATGATGCAATGTTTTTTTCAAAAATCTAATCTGTTGATCTTCTTAATCATCTTGTGAATAACTCATATAAAGAATTTGAGCACATTTGGACATTTATAGGTCATGTTATAAAGACCGCAAAAATTATGTATTTCAAATTAATTTTGTGTGTTAATTTTATTGCCCTCGGATGAGTGACTTACACTCATCCAAATGGGCTCAAAATTTGTATGTAGCCTAATTATAGTATGACAATGAAGTTCAATGCTTTACATCTGCAAAAAATAGTCTTGATATGCAAACACACTTGAGTGTATCTGTGTGATCTGTACACTCGAGTGTATTCTAACCCGACTATATATATATATATATATATATATATATATATATATATATATTAAAATTATGTTTAATTATTTTGTTACACGTTACTAAAAATATAAAAAACTTATATTTCTTTTCATGCAAATTTCCACTAGCAATTTTATTGTTGTAATCCATCTAGGAAATAGCAACTTAAGTTTCCCAACTTATGTTGATTTTCTCAATAATAAGAAACCAACTTCTATGTCCAATAAGAAATGAGAAAACTACTTATCTCATTATTTCCCACTTTTGGTATTTTTAATATATTACATACATATATAACATGTCTTGTGGGTGTGTATACTTTTAATGTATTATCTTTTCCTTTTATTCATTAAATTTTCAATACTCATCCTTTACTCTCTTTTTCTCTTTTTTTTTACTTATGGGAAAACTTTAGAGAATCAATTTTAAACTAAATTCTATTATAGTGGTAAAATTATAATCCTAACCCTTATTAAAATATTATTGTAATTCATGCACACTAAAGTGTCAAAATATTTATCAACTAAAACATTGTATTTCTTGGTCTGTATAAATCCTAATAAAGTCAAATCTAGGCTAAAGATTATGAAGGACCATCATTTGAAAAGAAAGGTAACATGGAGTAGTCTAGATACCCAAAGTTGGGTATGTTTCATCACCCACCCTTAAAAAGGATTTTGTCCACAAAATCCAAGTGACCATAACTTTGTGTAGTGAGTCACCTATTGGCTAAGATGTACCTATGTCGATCCTAGACTCGTGTCTCCACCCCCCCCTTTTTCCATGCTAAAAGATGAGCTAAGAGAGTTAAACCAAGACCTACGATTTTCTTAATGTTGTCACACTTCTTAGGATTACATACTTTTTTATGGTAGTTTCATCATTTTTTAATAAGTGGGCAGGTACATGAAGAGTAATTCCTTAGTACATATCTTATTTTCATTAGATTGTTAGTGATAACTCTTAGGTTGAGTATTTTAACAAATTTTACTAAAATTACTTGATCATCTTATACCACATGATCAAACCATGTCTTATATTTCATTAGGCAAATTATGACTAAGGTGTAAGATTAGTATTTACAATTCAAGCACATATCATTGTCCATAATTAAGCATTATAGTGTATTCTATGTAGCCAATTAAATTAATTATCCATGTTGTTGGTGCACACATTAACCATAGATAGTAAGATTATGGTACTTAATTTCTTTTCCCTTTAATTTATTATGATCATGTGGGTCAAGGTTACACATTCATAAAGTTTCACATTCGCATAGTGTTTAACCTAGGTTTATTTGCTTATAGCAAGTCAGGGTAAAGTGGCCTCAATTTCAATCTTAACTGCTAATTACATCATTTATGTTCACCATTTTGATAAGTGAAAAATCAATTTGCAAGACTGATTTTAGTTGTTCAAATAACAATCATGTGGTCAACACTTAGCAGTGTTCATTTATCTATATTTGTTAGGGAGACATTAATTGGGGAAGTTACTCAAAAGTTAGTTAATGCTTTCATTTTTAAGTTCGAATATCCTGAAAGTTGTATTAACAACTTGGAGTCTATAGGTTACAATATTCCACCCCTTAAAAGGATAAATATAAAACTCAACCAGCAATGTAAAGATGAAACAAGGGGTAAGCCGATTGAGTCATACCAGATCCAAAACTTCCTCCTACTTTATTTTTCATGCTTTGATCTTAAGGTTATCAGGTTGAGCTATCAAGTCATGGAAATTTTCTTCCAAGAGTTTTCTCACTACATAAAATCCTTAAGGGTGACTTGGTTTATGAAACCATCTATAGAAGCCAAAAAATAACTTTTATTTTGTACATGTATATCATAATGAAAATAAGTTTATGAGGAAAACTTTATGATGTAAAACTAACATTGGTGCCCAAATTTATGCAAAGACACATCACCAACTTGAATAAACTAACTAGGATTTTACCATCACATACTTACAACAAGAGGATTGATTTCTCTTATCATCTAGGATGATATACTAAACATCTCTAATTTAAGCAAAAGGATAGAGGTAAGGGTTTCCTATTACACAACATCAACTCAAGATAAAATTCTTATAGGTCACATCAACCGCCAAAAACATTTCATCATAAAAACCTAACTTATATTAGAAAGTAACATAGATTCTCATCATGATACAATTGGGAGTCACAAAGAGACCCATCCTGTAACATCCCTGACCTGGGTTATGAGTTAACCCTAGGTGTTGTGCCTAAATATATAATTAAATCCTTGTGATTAATTTATGGCATGTAATTAAGTTTCTCAGAAACATATATTTCAGATTTTGCTCCTTTTTATATAAAATTGTAGCATTGTTTTGTTATACATGGACCTATGTGCAATTTACCCAGTTAGAAGGGTTAACTTGCAATTTGCACATGTTGAGATGTTCCTCTGATGTTGATACATCATGAGAATGATGATGGTAAGGTTTGAGGGATTTCCCAAGCTTGGGCACCAAGATGCAGCTGTGGAAGCAATCCATGTGCTTGAAAACCCTAAATTGGAGTAAAGTGCAATTTACCCAATTTGAGGGGTGCAACTTGTAATTTACACCATCAAAAGTATTTATTAAGACTCTTGTCATCATTTAGAGAAGAAATTATTAAGAGGTCACTTTAATTGAATAACCATATAATGAAAAACACCTTTGTGATTGAATAATCAAGGTGTATGTGCTATAGCCCTTTTATGTGTATGCTTAACTAATAGGTTGATCTTCTTTGCCCTCATTTCTTGACCTTAGAAGAAGGTTTGTCCTTAGAATTAATATGAAGGGACGAGCATAGAAGGATGGAGGGACTTAGTTGAAAATATGGAGAACTTATGAGCTTATGTTGAAAATCTCACCCCAAGTATATATACTCTCCACCTCTCTAAGCAAGGGAACTTTCCCTTCGTATCTTTCACTGTTCTATTCACCCAAACCGACTAAAAAGGAGCTGTGGAGCTCAGGTGGACGACCAAGGAGGGCAAGGTAGGTTTGAATCCTCCCTTTTGCTTAAGTTCATGGTTAGAACTCGAATTCAAGGTCAAATTGATGGCTAGCTCACATAGCTCTACCTTTCTAGCCATCTCTTCTCGACTTTCCCTGGAGGTTTCACCTTGGCCGACCTGTGGAATCTCAAGGACGCCATTAAAAGCTTGGAGCTCGAAAGCTTGGAGCTCAAGGAGCAAGCTTTAGGCGGGTTTTATAACTCTAAACCCATGCTTGTTATATACATCTTGTTTATGCTTTTAGATGCTAGTACTTCTTCTTCTCTACCTTCCTTTGCTACTTTGCAAGCAAATCCATGAGAAATCCTTGCTGTTCTTGAGCTAGGAGATGAAGACGTTATTTCCAAAGTTAATCCACTACTTTTCACTTTACTAAACGGTCTCCACCAAGTGCTCACACGGTTTGCAAAACCGTTTGGTGAGCAAACGGTCTCAAGACCGTGTAAGGGCAAACGGTCTTCAAGACCGTTTAGCCGCGTTTACCGAGCGTGGAACGTATACGAAATCTGTTCATAATTATGTAGGCTAATCACCCACAAAATTTGAGAGGTTAGCTCCAAAGGAATCGTGAGATATGGTCTTTTTAATCAACAACTTTAATTGAATTTACTCCTGATTTTCCAATCTGTTGAAATCGCCCTTTTTGGGCAAACGGTCTCAAGACCGTGTAAGAACGTTGACCAAGCGTTGACCGTATGAGATTACTGTTCAAAATAATGTTGATTAACAACTCACCAAATTTTATGGACTAATTCCAAACGAGCTAAGAGTTGAAGGATGATTACTAGGGCAAACCCTAATTGAAATCAGTACTGAAATCTCAATGAATTGATTAAGTGTTTTTGGGTTGATTAACCCAAACGGTCTCAAGACCGTTTGGGGATCAACCAAACGGTCTCAAGACCGTGTGGGGAATCACCCAAGACCGTATGGAGGTCTGGGGTCAAGTATAGTTGACCAATTGAAGGTATAAAGATACCAAATTACATTGCAATTAAGTACTGATATGATAATCAACTCAATAGATCCAACCTTGAAGAATTTTCACTAAGATCCAAATGATGGATGGGCAAACGGTCTCAAGACCCTTTGGAACTCATCCAAACGGTCTCAAGACCGTGTGGTGACAACCCAAGACCTTTTGGAGGTCTAGGGTTAAGGTAATTTGATCAATTGAGGGCCCAATTGCAATAGGTTATTGAATTAATCAAAATACTGATTTGAGACTCAATCAAGGTTCAAATCCTATCAAATCACATTATATTTTGATGAAATCTTGGGAAAACGGTATCAAGACCGTGTGGAGTTCATCCACACGATCTAAAGACCGTTTGGGCCAAGTTTGGGCCCATTTGGAGCTCAATTGAAGGGTTCAACCTTGTGTTGATTCACATTGTTGAGTGTTGATGGTTGAACATTGATGGACCTTAATTGAACCAACTTCAACCCTAATTGAATAAAAATTGAGGGTCAATTGAGTGACCAATTGGTTAAGCATAACCCTAATTAACTCAATCTATAATAGGTTACCATGGCTTTGACCATTTGGAGGCTTCAACATTGATAATCATAAACGATTGCAATCATTGAACCATGTTGGAGGTCCAAACGGTTTGAGACCAAGTGGACCAAACGGTCTCAAGACCGTTTGAGGTCACACGGTCTCAATACCGTGTGAGGCCTCACGGTCTCAAGACCGATTGAGGTCACATGGTCTCAAGACCGCGTGAGGTCTCACGGTCTCAAGACCGTTTGGGGACCGTTTGGACTCAAACGATCTCAAGATCGAGAGACATCAAACGGTCTCAAACCGTGTAAGCCCTCTCGGTCTTGAAGTCAAACTTGTTAAACGGTCTACACCCTCACACGGTTTGGGCAAACGACCTTGAAGGTCACACGGTCTTGGAGTCAACCATAGCAAACGGTCAACTCATCCAAACGGTCTCAAACCGTTTGGAGGTTGAAGGTTGAAACCGTTTGAGGTTTTCAAAGGTTGTTTTCACTTAATCACTTGAAGATGTAAATGGTTCAATGATGCTCTAATCTAAACCCAAATGATAACCTAGGACATTAGGAGACTAAGTGACTAATGAATTGAACCATGATGGTGATCAATGGGGTGAATTACCAAAATACCCTTGAGGGGTTCAATTGAGTAAAACCTTGTTCAAATCAAACCCTAATCACATGATAGTGATGTTTTGGCTTATGTTAGCCCATGAGGACTTAACCCAACCTGATCTAGAGTGGTGTTATCACCATCTACTGGTATGAGGAGAGAGAAAGTATCTTAAGAGAGAGAAAGTACCCTTTTTGGGTGGAAATTCAAGTAAAGAACCTTCAATACACATGAATGTGCATGATTAGGGTATGATCCACCTATGTGAGGTCATGGAAACCCTAATTATGATATATGATGAATCTTAAACTAATCTAAGAGCATCAATGATGATGTTCCTCATACATGATGATGTTATGAGTTCAATTCACCATATGATGTGAATAGTAAACCCTAATTCAAGGGTAATGACATGTGATGTGAATAGTAAACCCTAATTCAAGGGTAATGACATATGATGTGAATAGTAAACCCTAATTCAAGGGTAATGACATGTGATGTGAATAGTAAACCCTAATTCAAGGGTAATGACATATGATGTGAATAGTAAACCCTAATTCAAGGGTAATGACATGTGATGTGAATAGTAAACTCTAATTCAAAGGTGATGACATGTTATATGAGTATTAAACTCTATTTGATAAGAATCAAAGAACTTAGCTCTTATGACAAGAGTGGAAAGTATAATCATTGTTTTGAATTACCTTTATTAGCTGAATTAACCATGCAGGTTCTGATATGGAGGTGATCATATCCAGGTATGGATGATGATACTATATTCATTAAAGGCATATTGATAGCTTTATGAATAAGTAAAGTATCTTGATGCTTTGTCAGTGGCATTCTATGATAATAATGGGTTGTGAGAGCCATGAATACCATCAAGGTCATGCTTTAGAGATGACTTGTGATGAGTATAATGAGAAATGATGATTGATGTGAGTTAGGCTTGTTACATTTAGTATTCTCCTTTTATAGCTGTTATGCTACTATTATTGTTTGAAGAACAATGTGTGATGTTAAATGAATATTGAATGTACCTAACTAATCAAGTATAATGTAGAGCCCTGATCATAGACCCATCATTGTCAGAGATCAAATGATGGTGAAACAGGTTTTCCTAAGGGAACTCCTGGATCACATACTATTTGAGTATGTGGGGTACATGGATGTGTAGAACCTTACATCCTAGTGTAGGGATTTGATGTAGATATGTAATCCGTTAATCCTTCACTACTTTTCCATACCGTATCAGTAGTAGGTAAACATGAAACCTCCTGATGATGAAGAAAACATAGATATCCGTATCAGTGGAGATAAACATGAAATCTCCTGATGACGAAGAGAGTACAGAACGCCACTGTAACTCTAAAATAGCGAAGGAACAGTTTACCCTGGTGAGCTATAATAGTAGAGACACAAGATGTCCTACAAGTGATCCTCTTACTGACTGAGGAAGGTGAAGGTCATGAGAATCCGGTTCTCTTAATGACCTATGTATGCCTCATCTCCACAGGGCATAATATTGTTTGTAAAACATAATCAACCGCGTAGTATACCTGTTAGAGATAACTACAAGTTAGTTGATTGATGATACACTGTAATAGTGTTTATATTCTTCATGTATCATAAATGTTGAGCTCTTGTTTATAGCTGCAACTGTTATTGAATACTTTGAAAGCTTTACTGTTTAAGATATTCTTTGATGTTATAATAAAGCTTCTGGCAGAGAGTTATAACTCTCGCTGGGACAATTATGTAAAATTGTCTCACCCCGTAGACTTCAACTTTTTAGGTGGACGTCGGAGACAGAGGAACCGGTCTACAGGTGACCAGTCCCAGCAGCAGCAGCAGCAGCACCAGGAGCAGCAGTAAATCTCAGGTGGAGATTTAGCCTGCCATGTGGTGTAGTTAGAGTCAGTCCTATGTATCCTTTGTACTCTCAGGTCTTGGAGTCTTTTGTTATGAGTTCTTGAGATTTTGTGTCTTGTTGTATATAATTACTCAAGAAGTAATTATCATGAAATGTAAACAGTTTATCTCTTGTTATGAAAGAAGCTTGTAAGGATTCAAGCTCTTGTCTCGAAAAGTTTTTATTTCCCGTGATTTTTGTCTTCCGTTGTTAATCGAATCGCTTCCGCTCATTTTGAATTGTGTTTATATCGTGGTTTGGAGATCAGAGCCCACAATTAGTGGTATCAGAGCTCTAGGTCAGTTGAGTCTACAGAGGCATAGGACTTAGGATGTCGAGTCTATCTTTAGTACTCCTTCCTTATCTAATAGAATCTTCTACTCCTCAGGAGAAGAAGATACATAAGGATGGCTGAGCCTCATGATGAGTATGTGGCAGAGAGTAGTGCTAGTGCACCTCAAGGCGGTGCAAGGGTTTCAGAAATTAAACAACCTGCACCTGAGCCACCCCAGTTTGACCCAGCTGATATGGGTAACTCAGCAGTTCAGACGATGTTTGGGCAGTTTATGACTGCCATGACACACATCACCGACAGGATGCCCATGCCTGCACCTAGGGCACCTGCCCAGCCCAAAGGACAAGGTATCGGTAAGACGTTCGAGCGACTTCGTCGTGTCGGAGCTACCGAGTACTTTGGGACTGTTGATCTCGCAGATGCTGATCTGTGGTTAACAGAGTTGGAAAAGGCTTTCAGGATTCTTATTATCCCGGAGGCTGAGAAGGTTAGACATGCTGTCTATCTTCTCAAAGGCAGTGTTGGTCACTGGTGGAACATGGAAGAGTAGAAGAGACCTGGAATAGAGTTCTCGTGGGAAGAGTTTCGTCGGGAATTTATCAATAGATATTTTCCAAATACCTTCCTAGATGAGAAGATCTCTCAGTTTGAGAGATTGAGGCAGGGCATGATGAACATTAGTGAGTATGAAGATAAGTTCATGGAATTGCTGCGGTTCTGTCCGCACATGGCTGCCACAGATGAGGAAAGAATCAGGAGATTTGAGAAGGGTTTGAATGCTGATATGTCAACCCCTATGTCTGCCTTAGAAAACCGAGAGAGATTCTCTACCTTTGTTGAGTCAGTCCGAAGGATAGAGAGATCTGTGGTTGAGAAGAGGCAAACCCAGAAAAGATATCCACAGTTCCAGGGTTCTTCATCTAGGGATTTCAAAAAACCTAGATTCTCTGCACCTAACCCTCCACCACCCAGATCGAGTTCTCAAACTCAGTGGTCACCAAGAAGAGGTAGAGGACGGAGTCAACCGCTTCAAGGGACTCACAGTTCTGCATCGATGTCAGTTATTGTACCACCCCGACCACAACAGCAGGAGAGGAGATGCTACAACTGTGGTAAGGTGGGACACTTGATGAAGGATTGTCGTTCTAGGTCTGTCAGTGTGACACAACCTCCGAGACATAATCGACAAGGATCTCAAAGAATGCAATCTCAAGGAGCAGCTCGAGGACGTGGACAAGCGTCTCAAGATGGATCATCAGCACCACCTCAACACCAGGCGACATCGAGGTTCTATGCTATGAACCCACCAGATGCAGTGGTCAATCCACGGGTAGTGGCAGGTCAGATGGAACTTTTATATCCTGATATGTCTACATCTTGTGTTGTATCTGTTCTGATTGACCCGGGTGCTACGCACTCTTTCATCACTCATAGAGTGATTCATAACTGCAATGTGACTGTTAGTCATAGGGCAGATAGTTTGTTGTTGGAGACTCCGTTGAGTGGGCCTACCGTTTTGCAGGAGGTATGCTCTCCCTGCATCCTCTTCTTTTCTGACCATCGCATTCAAGTGGATCTTATACCGCTTGATATGCAAGGATTTGATAAAATCCTCGGGATGGATACCTTAGAGAGGTATAGAGTTGTCTTGGATTGTGAATCCAAGTTGGCTGTGTTTGCTGATGAAAGCAACACATGGATCTTTCAAGGAGAAAGAAAGATTCTGCCCACCTGTCTTGTGTCAGCTATGGTTGCTGATAAGTTGTTGAGGCAAGGATGTTATGCATTCTTAGCCCATGTGGTAGATGTTACCAAGGAAAGGTCCAATCCTGCTGAAGTTCCCATAGTCAGGGAATTCGAGGATGTGTTTCCTGAAGAACTTCCTGGTATACCACCACCTCGGGAGATTGATTTTGAAATCAATCTGATCCCAGATACAAAACCCATAGCCCAGACTCCGTATAGGATGGCGCCTGCCGAGATGGCAGAACTCAAAAACAGCTTCAAGAGTTACTTGAGAAGGGTTTTATCCGACCGAGCACTTCACCTTGGGGTGCTCCGGTCTTGTTTGTTAAAAAGAAAGATGGATCAATGTGGTTGTGCATCGACTACAGACAACTCAATAAAGTAACAATAAAGAATAAGTACCCTCTGCCGAGGATTGATGATCTCTTTGACCAGTTGCGTGGTGCAACAGTCTTTTCCAAGATAGACTTGAGGTCTGGATATCATCAACTTCGTATTAAGGATAGTGACATATCCTAGTCTGCCTTTAGGACAAGGTATGGTCACTATGAGTTCACGGTTATGTCGTTTGGACTAACCAATGCACCATCTGCATTTATGGAACTCATGAATAGAGTTTTTCGACCTTTCCTTGATCAGTGTGTTGTAGTCTTCATAGATGACATTCTGATCTATAGTAAGGATGCTCAGCAGCATGAGCGGCATCTTCGCCAAGCTTTGACCTTGCTAAGAGAACACAAGCTGTATGCTAAGTTTAGCAAGTGTGAGTTCTGGCTGTCGGAGGTATCTTTTCTTGGACATGTGATATCTGCCTCGGGAATTCGTGTTGACCCTACAAAGGTAGAATTTGTCCTACAATGGGAACAACCAAAGACACCGACGGAGATTCGAAGTTTCTTGGGGTTAGCTGGCTATTATAGAAGGTTCATTAAGAACTTTAGTTCTATAGCCTTACCTTTGACCAAGTTGACCCGGAAAGATGTTCCTTTTTCTTGGAGTGATAAGTGTCAACAATCTTTCCAGTTGTTGAAGGAGAGGTTGACAAGTGCACCTGTGCTTGTGCTACCTAAACAAGGAAAAGGATATGTAGTCTTCTGTGATGCTTCCAAGAATGGACTAGGATGTGTGTTGATGCAGGATAAACAAGTGATTTCTTTTGCTTCCCGACAGCTTAAGAAACACGAGGAGAATTATCCGACACACGATCTGGAGTTAGCTTCCGTGGTTCATGCCTTGAAAATCTGGAGACATTATTTCTACGGAGAAACATTCCAGATTTTCACAGACCACAAGAACCTTAAGTATATCTTCTCTCAGCATGAGCTTAACATGAGGCAACGTCGCTGGATGGAGTTAATCAAGGACTATGATTGTACAATTGATTACCATCCGGGCAAGGCCAATGTTGTTGCAGATGCCTTGAGTAGGAAATCAGCAACATCAACCATGGATAGAGCACAACTAAACTCTTTAGTATGCTCTAAGAGAGATATGCTTATCTCTTTAAGGCAAGACAATGTACAGTTGAAGGTGTCATTGTTAGCCGGGTTGATGGCTGAGATGCATATTAAACCTACCCTAAGAGAGAAGATTAAGGAAGCACATCTAGGTGATGCTGCAGTTCAGCAGATTAGATCTGAGTATGGAAATGAGAAGCGAGATGGTTTCCATGACTCAGATGACCAAGTAGCCTGTTATAATGGAAGGATGATAGTGTTGGATGTGGATAACTTGAGGAAGTTAGTCCTGGAAGAAGCTCATTCTTCCATGTATGCTATGCATCCAGTGAGCACCAAGATGTATCGGAATTTGAAAGATCTTTATTGGTGGCCTGGAATGAAGAAGGATGTTGCAGAGTTTGTTCTGAGGTGTCCTGTGTGTCAGCAAGTTAAAGCTGAACACCAGAAGCCTGCAGGAACAATGCAACATTTACCCATACCACAGTGGAAGTGGGACCATGTGACCATAGACTTTGTTGTTGGCCTACCCAGGACAAGCAAAGGACATGATTCCATTTGGGTAGTTGTAGATAGGTTGACAAAGACAGCGCATTTCTTACCTGTCAAAACAACCTATTCTACTGAAAGGTTATCACAGTTGTATGTACAAGAGATAGTGCGGTTGCACGGAGTTCCTGTCACAATAGTTTCTGACAGAGGTCCTCAGTTTACAAGTCATTTTTGGGAACAGTTACACAGAGCCTTAGGCACCAAGCTAAGGTTTAGTACGGCCTTTCATCCACAGACTGATGGACAGTCAGAAAGGACCATACAGACTTTCGAAGACCTGTTGAGAGCATGTGTTCTCCAGTTTACTGGGAGTTGGGATCTACACCTAAGCTTGATAGAGTTTGCCTATAACAATAGCTATCAACATAGTATTGATATGGCACCTTATGAAGCCTTGTATGGTAGACGTTGTAGATCGCCTTTGTGCTGGTATGAGACTGGTGAGCGTCAGTTGTTAGGTCCTGATCTTGTACAGCAGACCAAGGACAAGATCAAAGTAATACAACAAAAGATTAAGACTGCACAGGATAGGCAGAAATCTTATGCTGACAAGCGTCGTAGACCCTTAGAGTTCCAGGTTGGAGACAGAGTGTATCTCAAAGTCTCGCCTTGGAAAGGAGTCCTTCGTTTTGGGAGGAAAGGGAAGTTATCTCCTAGATATATGGGACCTTATCCAATCATTGAACAGATTGGAAAGGTAGCATATAGACTAGAGCTGCCACCAGAGTTACAGAGGTTACACCCTGTGTTTCACATTTCTATGCTGAAGAAATGTCACCCAGACACCGAGTCAGTTCTACAACCTATGGAAGTAGAATTGAATGATGATATATCTTATGAGGAGGGACCAGTGTCAATCCTTGATAATAGAATTAAAAAGTTAAAGAAGAAAGATATAAGTCTTGTGAAAGTCCTCTGGAATCACCGTGGTGTTGAAGAAGCCACTTGGGAACTAGAGGATGAGATGAGAAGGAAGTATCCTGCCCTTTTCTCTTAGTATGTTTTATCGATTTCGGGGACGAAATCCTTGTAAGGGGTGGATAATTTGTAACATCCCTGACCTGGGTTATGAGTTAACCCTAGGTGTTGTGCCTAAATATATAATTAAATCCTTGTGATTAATTTAGGGCATGTAATTAAGTTTCTCAGAAACATATATTTCAGATTTTTCTCCTTTTTATATAAAATTGTAGCATTGTTTTGTTATACAGGGACATATGTGCAATTTACCCAGTTAGAAGGGTTAACTTGCAATTTTCACATTTTGAGATGTTCCTATGATGTTGATACATCATGAGAATGATGATGGTAAGGTTTTAGGGATTTCCCAAGCTTGGGCACCAAGATGCAGCTGTGGAAGCAATCCCTGTGCTTGAAAACCCTAAATTGGAGTAAAGTGCAATTTACCCAATTTGAGGGGTGCAACTTGTAATTTACACCATCAAAAGTATTTATTAAGACTCTTGTCATCATTTAGAAAAGAAATTATGAATAGGTCACTTTAATTGAATAACCATATAATGAAAAACACCTTTGTGATTGAATAATCAAGGTGTATGTGCTATAGCCCTTTTATGTGTATGCTTAACTAATAGGTTGATCTTCTTTGCCCTCATTTCTTGACCTTAGAAGAATGTTTGTCCTTAGAATTAATATGAAGGGACGAGCATAGAAGGATGGAGGGACTTAGTTGAAAATATGGAGAACTTATGAGCTTATGTTGAAAATCTCACCCCAAGTATATATACTCTCCACCTCTCTAAGCAAGGGAACTTTCCCTTCGTTTCTTTCACTGTTCTATTCACTCAAACCGACTAAAAAGGAGCTGTGGAGCTTAGGAGGACGACCAAGGAGGGCAAGGTAGGTTTGAATCCTCCCTTTTGCTTAAGTTCATGGTTAGAACTCGAATTCAAGGTCAAATTGATGGCTAGCTCACATAGCTCTACCTTTCTAGCCATCTCTTCTCGACTTTCCCTGGAGGTTTCACCTTGGCCGACCTGTGGAAGCTCAAGGACGCCATTAAAATCTTGTAGCTCAAAAGCTTGGAGCTCAAGGAGCAAGCTTTAGGCGGGTTTTATAACTCTAAACCCATGGTTGTTATATACATCTTGTTTATGCTTTTAGATGCTAGTACTTCTTCTTCTCTACCTTCCTTTTCTACTTTGCAAGAAAATCCGTGAGAAATACTTTCTGTTCTTGATCTAGGAGATGAAGACGTTATTTCCAAAGTTAATCCACTACTTTTCACTTTACTAAACGGTCTCCACCAAGTGCTCACACGGTTTGCAAAACCGTTTGGTGAGCAAACGGTCTCAAGACCGTGTAAGGGAAAACGGTCTTCAAGACCGTTTAGCCGCGTTTACCGAGCGTGGACCATATAATAAATCTGTTCATAATTATGTAGGCTAATCACCCACAAAATTTGAGAGGTTAACTCCAAAGGAATCGTGAGATATGGCCTTTTTAATCAACGACTTTAATTGAATTTACTCCTGATTTTCCAATCTGTTGAAATCGCCCTTTTTGGGCAAACGGTCTCAAGACCGTGTAAGAACGTTGACCAAGCGTTGACCGTATGAGATTACTGTTCACAATAATGTTGATTAACAACTCACCAAATTTTATGGACTAATTCCAAACGAGCTAAGAGTTGAAGGATGATTACTAGGGCAAACCCTAATTGAAATCAGTACTGAAATCTCAATGAATTGATTAAGTGTTTTTGGGTTGATTAACCCAAACGGTCTCAAGACCGTTTGGGGATCAACCAAACGGTCTCAAGACCGTGTGGGGAATCAACCAAGACCGTATGGAGGTCTGGGGTCAATTATAGTTGACCAATTGAAGGTATAAAGATACCAAATTACATTGCAATTAAGTACTGATATGATAATCAACTCAATAGATCCAACCTTGAAGAATTTTCACTAAAATCCAAATGATGGATGGGCAAACGGTCTCAAGACCGTTTGGAACTCATCCAAACGGTCTCAAGACCTTGTGTTGACAACCCAAGACCGTTTGGAGTTCTAGGGTTAAGGTAGTTTGATCAATTGAGGGCCCAATTGCAATAGGTTATTGAATTAATCAAAATACTGATTTGAGACTCAATCAAGGTTCAAATCCTATCAAATCACATTAGATTTTGATGAAATCTTGGGCAAACGGTCTCAAGACCGTGTGGAGTTCATCCACACGATCCCAAGACCGTTTGGGCCAAGTTTGGGCCCATTTGGAGCTCAATTGAAGGGTTCAACCTTGTGTTGATTCACATTGTTGAGTGTTGATGGTTGAACATTGATGGACCTTAATTGAACCAACTTCAACCCTAATTGAATAACAATTGAGGGTCAATTGAGTTACCAATTGGTTAATCATAACCCTAATTAACTCAATCTATAAGAGGTTACCATGGCTTTGACCATTTGGAGGCTTCAACATTGATAATCATAAATGATTACAATCATTGAACCATGTTGGAGGTCCAAACGGTTTGAGACCAAGTGGACCAAACGGTCTCAAGACCGTTTGAGGTCACACGGTCTCAAGACCGTGTGAGGCCTCACGGTCTCAAGACCGATTGAGGTCACACGGTCTCAAGACCGTGTGAGGTCTCACGGTCTCAAGACCGTTTGGGGCCAAACGGTCTCAAGACCGTTTGGACTCAAACGATCTCAAGATCGAGAGACATCAAACGGTCTCAAACCGTGTAAGCCCTCTCGGTCTTGAAGTCAAACTTGTTAAACGGTCTACACCCTCACACGGTTTGGGAAAATGACCTTGAAGGTCACACGGTCTTGGAGTCAACCATAGCAAATGGTCAACTCATCCAAACGGTCTCAAACCGTTTGGAGGTTGAAGGTTGAAACCGTTTGAGGTTTTCAAAGGTTGTTTTCACTTAATCACTTGAAGATGTAAATGGTTCAATGATGCTCTAATATGAACCCTAATGATAACCTAGGACATTAGGAGACTAAGTGACTAATGAATTGAACCATGATGGTGATCAATGGGGTGAATTACCAAAATACCCTTGAGGGGTTCAATTGAGTAAAACCTTGTTCAAATCAAACCCTAATCACATGATAGTGATGTTTTGGCTTATGTTAGCCCATGAGGACTTAACCCAACCTGATCTAGAGTGGTTTTATCACCATCTACTGGTATGAGGAGAGAGAAAGTATCTTAAGAGAGAGAAAGTACCCTTTTTGGGTGGAAATTCAAGTAAAGAACCTTCAATACACATGAATGTGCATGATTAGGGTATGATCCACCTATGTGAGATCATGGAAACCCTAATTATGATATATGATGAATCTTAAACTAATCTAAGAGCATCAATGATGATGTTCCTCATACATGATGATGTTATGAGTTCAATTCACCATATGATGTGAATAGTAAACCCTAATTCAAGGGTAATGACATGTGATGTGAATAGTAAACCCTAATTCAAGGGTAATGACATATGATGTGAATAGTAAACCCTAATTCAAGGGTAATGACATGTGATGTGAATAGTAAACCCTAATTCAAGGGTAATGACATATGATGTGAATAGTAAACCCTAATTCAAGGGTAATGACATGTGATGTGAATAGTAAACTCTAATTCAAAGGTGATGACATGTTATATGAGTATTAAACTCTATTTGATAAGAATGAAAGAACTTAGCTCTTATGACAAGAGTGGAAAGTATAATCATTGTTTTGAATTACCTTTATTAGCTGAATTAACCATGCAGGTTCTGATATGGAGGTGATCATATCCAGGTATGGATGATGATACTATATTCATTAAAGGCATATTGATAGCTTTATGAATAAGTAAAGTATCTTGATGCTTTGTCAGTGGCATTCTATGATAATAATGGGCTTTGAGAGCCATTAATACCATCAAGGTCATGCTTTAGAGATGACTTGTGATGAGTATAATGAGAAATGATGATTGATGTGAGTTAGGCTTGTTACATTTAGTATTCTCCTTTTATAGCTGTTATGCTACTGTTATTGTTTGAAGAACAATGTGTGATGTTAAATGAATACTGAATGTACCTAACTAATCAAGTATAATGTAGAGCCCTGATCATAGACCCATCATTGTCAGAGATCAAATGATGGTGAAACAGGTTTTCCTAAGGGAACTCCTGGATCACATACTATTTGAGTATGTGGGGTACATGGATGTGTAGAACCTTACATCCTAGTGTAGGGATTTGATGTAGATATGTAATCTGTTAATCCTTCACTACTTTTCCATACTGTATCAGTAGTAGGTAAACATGAAACCTCCTGATGATAAAGAAAACATAGATATCCGTATCAGTGGAGATAAACATGAAATCTCCTGATGACGAAGAGAGTACAGAACGCCACTGTAACTCTAAAATAGTGAAGGACCCGTTTACCCTGGTGAGCTATAATAGTAGAGACACAAGATGTCCTACAAGTGATCCTCTTACTGACTGAGGAAGGTGAAGGTCATGAGAATCCGACTCTCTTAATGACCTATGTATGATACTGATGTGACTTCTTAGCAATCAGTTGGAGTATGAGTGGTATGCCTCATCTCCACAGGGCATAATATTGTTTGTAAAACATAATCAACCGCATAGTATACCTGTTAGAGATAACTACAAGTTAGTTGATTGACGATACACTGTAATAGTGTTTATATTCTTCATGTCTCATAAATGTTGAGCTCTTGTTTATAGCTGCAACTGTTATTGAATACTTTGAAAGCTTTACTGCTTAAGATATTCTTTGATGTTATAATAAAGCTTCTGGCGGAGAGTTATAACTCTCGCTGGGACAATTATGTAAAATTGTCTCACCCCGTAGACTTCAACTTTTTAGGTGGACGTCGGAGACGGAGGAACCGGTCTACAGGTGACCAGTCCCAGCAGCAGCAGCACCAGGAGCAGCAGTAAATCTCAGGTGGAGATTTAGCCTGCCATGTGGTGTAGTTAGAGTCAGTCCTATGTGTCCTCTGTACTCTCAGGTCTTGGAGTCTTTTGTTATGAGTTCTTGATATTTTGTGTCTTGTTGTATATAATTACTCAAGAAGTAATTATCATGAGATGTAAACAGTTTATCTCTTGTTATGAAAGAAGCTTGTAAGGATTCAAGCTCTTGTCTCGAAAAGTTTTAATTTCCCGTGATTTTTGTCTTCCGCTGTTAATCGAATCGCTTCCGCTCAGTTTGAATCGTGTTTATATCGTGGTTTGGAGATCAGAGCCCACACATCCCTAATGGAAAGAGATTAAGTTTTGCCTTTATTGGTGATTCACTACCATGAGGTCATTGTAGGACAAGCGTTAAATATAAAGTTTGACACTCTTATCATCTATATCACTAGGTAATCACATGCCCCATGGAATTAACTAGGCTCACAAGTACACTAGAAGAGTAAGTGGAAAAGATCTTCATTGGATTCTACCTTGATCCCCACATAAGACTAATATAGGTATAATTTATAAGGAAAACATAATAAAGAAAAATTTTGAGACAGTCAGTTTACCAACAACAAATAAGATCTAATACCGTCTAGTAAGGAGTGGGACTCGAGATGGGTCCACTCCTTACTTGATTTAAGAAAATTGAACATACAACCCCATTCATTCACAATCACAAAATAAAAGCTCTCAAGCAAAGGGGTGCAAAATATTTTTTAAAATAGATTGGTAAAGAGCATACTATTATAGCAATGGAAAGGTAAATCTACTATAACAAAATTTTGTCCAAGTTCAACAATGGGGCCACAAGGGGCATTCAACTAGATAAGAAATCTAGCCTAGCAAGATCAATTTTCAATGGGCAACCTGTCCATCTTAGGATTCTTCTTGAAACTAGTCCTAAGAGATGCCTCATACTACATGTCCCCATGTTGTGCAACTACTAAGTGGGTTGGAGGCAATACCTAGAAGAGGAAACAAAAGAAAGGATGACAACATGAACTGGGTATGTGCAATATTATAACATATAGGCATTACTTAGAGTAATGAGAGATCGGAATAGGAGATTTCAATAATGGGATGTCAAAAAGAGAAAAGTTCCAAAAGAATTAAAATGTTAATACATGAGGCATTTATCATCAAGAATGTGATTTTCAAAAATAATTCTTGCCATATTATTACACCACAACATCATCAAAATCATAATCAGTGCATGTCAAACAATCAAACTAATTTTATTTAAGGAGGTCCAAGACCTATAAATCTCAAGTATAATATATATGGGTGGAAAATGCACACCTTGGGTAGAATACGTCTGCTGTTTAGATATATATGAGTCAAATACATGCACTCGGGATGGAATATGCACATCAAAATGTTATGGTGGTACATATGTATTGCTACTCTAAATAAGCTTAGTCTATGTACATGCATAAAATGTATAGCCATGATATAAGTTTAATAAACATCAATTTAATTCAAATAAAGAGGATGAGATCATCCATATATAATAGGAATAAGTCAAAGGGCCTTCAGTCATAAGATGTGATGGATTCATAACAAAATAGGAAAATAATCTCAATGTAATAGGAATCCCAAGAAGATTTAATATTACACAAGGATTATTCAAGAGATGCCTCATATGGGATACAATTTAGTAGTAATTTTAGTCATGCCTAGATAAACCAATAAGATGCAAATACCTTAGTTGAAAGCCTATATATCCATTGAACCAATGAGATTAGGGTCACAGTCAGGGTCACACCAAACCTCCCACTAAACTCCCCATAGCCCAGCATGCAACCACAACTTTTGTAGAACAAACCCCCAGACTTTTGAGGTTGGGAGTCTCCAAGCAGAGTAGTGGAGCACACCAATGTCAACCTAACTCCAAGAATCAGAAAAAGTTTCTCATTATGGTGAGGAAGTCTCCTATCCAAGGATTTAGAAGGAATGTCCTAAGGACAAAGAAATAGACCACATGTCCTCGAAGATCAAAAAACAACATGTTCAACCAGTATCTAACGTATCTATGTATTTCTTGAAGGCCTTTGATTCTCACATGGTTTTTATTTTATAGGAAAGATAGTAAGGACATCTGTAGTTTTGGGGAAAGAGAACCAAAAAAAGAATGATTCATGCGTTTCTTTCTTATTTAATTTTGGAAGCAATAAGATATTTTCTCGTACATAAACAAATAAGGAACCACTAAAGTATAAAATATCAAGAGAGGAGATGAGATATATAATAAAAATAATAATGAGTGTAGGGGTTTTTGTTCAATTGGTTTTCTTTTGTAGTTATAAAATTTATGATGATAGGAAGATCTTTAGGGAAATATAACCTGACTAAAATAGAAATATTTTCTTATATCCTAGTAATCTTATCTTTTACTATATATTTTCCTTAAGGAAACATACATCAACTATACAATTTAAATTGACACTACTTTCTTGTTTTGAGATTGTTTAGTTGATTATTTAATATATAAAAGTGTTTTGGTATTATTTATATTGCTATAATGTATATTGTGTTACTATATTTAGTATTTATGACCCTTTAGATATCATCCAATGATGAGGGAGTTATATCTTATTTTATATTTATTAAATACATATTTTAACATTAATTTGCCATCAAGTATGAATAAAACAATTTCCATCTAAGAAAAGGCATCTATCTAAATAGTCATGAGTTAGATTCTAATTTTGATTTCCAATCTTTTCAATTTATTCCTACCACAAATTGAATTATATCAATTGCTTATAAGAGGAACATTTATTGATATTCATGGTATCTATAGTATAGCATTTATGTTCAGTTTGTTTAAATTTAATGATGATGAGATTATTAGACTGACAATTTTCCATGTTCAAAGACTCGTAAAGGAAAGAAATAAGTTTGTTAAGAAAAGCATGAAAACATGTTATTTTCATTTATCAATTGGTAAATATTTTTTGTTATATATGATTTCTGATGTAGCATATTCAAATGGATTGTGATTTCATCATGGGAGTCTACTTCCTTTATGATAGACTCGAGAGGATAATTGTACCTACATGCCATTTTTATGTAAAAGAGAGAAACAAATAGTAAATTAGAATTGTGTGTCTTTTATTAGGTCATATATTGTAAATTCAATAATGTCATTAAAATCCATATACAATCACCGTATTTGTATATTAGAATTTTATTGGAACTCTTTTAGCATGAGAGGAATTTAACACATTTAGCACACATAATACATTTGTCTTTGTAAAGAAATTTGTTAGACAAAGGCAATATATATTGTACCATTTGTATTTAATACTGCTAATATTTTTCAGACATTTATGTATCATTTGAATATATATATATATATACACATATATATATATCAATACATATCAATATATTTATTGCTACATGTCTTATATGTATTATCAAGTGTGTTAAATTAATCATGACGTTCTAATATATATAAATAATTGTAAATTATACAGTATGTTTACTTATTTTGTTAAATGTTACTTAAAATCCCAAAAATTCTTATATTTCTTTTCATTTCAATTTTCACTGGAGTTTGTTTATTATAATCCATCTAGGAAATAATAACTTAGTTTCCCACTTATGTTGACTTTATCAATAATAAGGAACCAACTTCTATGTCAAATAATAAAGGAGAAAACTACACCTCTCATTATTTCCTTTTTTTGATATTTTAGTTTATATATATGTATGTATATATATAAATGTCTTGTGGTTGATGTATACTTTTAATGTATTTATCTTTTCTTTTTATTCATTAAGCTCTCAATACTCATATTTGACCCTCTTTCTCTTTTTCATCTAGTAATAGGAGAACTCTAGAGAAACAATTTTAAATTAAAATATATTATAGTGGTAAAATTATAATACCCCCTATTAAAATATTATTCTAATTAGTTCACACTGAAGTTTTAAACTAGTTATCAACTAAAATGCCATATTTCTTGGTTTTTATAAATCCTAATAAAGTCAAATTTAGGAAGAAGGTTATTTAGGACCATCATTAGAAGAAGAAAAAGGTAGCATGGAATAGGCTAGATACATAGATTTGGGTCATAATAGAGGTCCTTTGTGATATCAATGATGATGTGAAATAGGTTCATGAGTGGTATGCCTACATGATGGTTTTAATAATGATGTGTAGATAGTGTTTTACCGTGAGAATGAGACTTTTTAAGATGATACTAGAAATTAGTGTACATAGAATATGTAGACCCCAAAGTGGGTAGCCTAGTAGAATTTTGAGGATAAAATTCATATAAGGTGCGTAGAATTATAACATCAAAAATTCCAACTAATATGTTTAGAAGTCTCTTAATAAGAATTTTCCATAAATAATATTTAAATTTTAAATACTTACACAAATTGTTAATGAGAAACCTTAATTTTGTAACATGTGTTAGAATATGATGTGAAGTAATTGAAGCATGATGAAGCTTGGAATAATATGAACAAAATCGAGTAACAACCCAAAAAAAGGATGCACTTACAAAAGAATAAATAAATAGATACACGTGTTATAATTGCTTAAACTGATCAATTTTGGGTTTGAGATAGTACATGGGATCAGGGATGTTCCTTTGGTGAATAATATATTGGAGATAAGGGATGATGCCACTCTCCATCCTAAGAGTATTGGATGCAAGCACGAAACCCATCATATCAGGAGTCCAAGAACTATAGGAAGTCATATGACCATGATTTGGGAAAATGGTTTCAATGTGCGTAGTATATAAGGGAGAGGTTTGATGGGAAATAAAGGAGGGATGGAGAGAAAAGTTGATGGTGATTTGCCTGATCGAGGACCACAATGGTAAGGAGTCAGGGAGTTTTACAGAGCCAACGTGTCGTGAGGAGTTTGTGCTAGGGCTTCATGCTTTACGAGTGTTGCTTGAAGGAGGCAAGTAGAGGACAACACTTTATGAAGACATCCATGGTCCATGATCTTCACACCTGCAGCCGCCCTAGCATAATGAGAAAATGTTTTCCCTCTACAAGCTAGAGATCATAGCCGGCATAAAGGAGACGAGGCACTGTGAAACTGTGTAGAGGCATCCCTATCTCAGGAACAGACAGACAAAAAGAAGTTGATGGAGTCGAGCCTCAAGGGAGAGAGAGTTTAACAGTCAAATCTGGCTACGATGGTAGCAAGGTAGGCCGTTAGGAATCTATTTCATCGATGGATGGGAAAAAGAAGGTACGAGATGAGGAGGTGGAGAGATCGAGCACCATTGGCGACACTCTATTTTTACAGAGAAACAGAGTATGTCGCACGAAGAAAAGGGGGACAAGAGGTGGGCTTATCAAGCCAAGCAGATCCAGATATAATCTGGAGACCACTAGCTCAGATCTTGGGAACCCTGGTGTAGCGTCATGGCGCATCCTTAGCTGCCAAATCTAATTTAGCCGCCAAATCTAATTTGGACAACCTAGATGAGAAAGAAAGGTAACATTTTGTAAAAGTAATATCTCCTAAGTTACATGTCTATTGTCAACAAATAATATATTACTGAAAAGGATTTTTGATTGAATATTACAAAAAAATATTTTTAACATATGATTTGACCATTTAAGAATTTATATATTTAGTGTATCAAAATGAATATGATTTTAATGTTTGATGTTTTTATATAGTAATAGTTATCAAAAAATCGTGATAAATTTATAGAAGATGTATTTCGGTAATTTTCTTTGGAATTTGGAGCCTGGTCATCCTAAGTTGATATTTCATATGGATTTTTTATGTAAACCCTAATAGGGGTATTTTGGGTTTTTTACATATGTTTTGACTATGAAACGACATGAAAATTTTATCAAGATCTTAATGTATAATATTCTTACTTCTTATAATGTTTTATATAATTTCATCTATATGCATATTAGTCTATAATTTTTGTGCCTAAGTGGTCATTATGTAGATAATTGATGATTATTTGGGACAATATATGATATGTGTAACATCCCTGACCTGGGTTATGAACTAACCCTAGGTGTTTTGCTTAATTATGTAATTTGATACTTGTGATTATCTTGTGGCATGTAATTAAAGCGCCTGAGGAACATAAGTTTCCATTTTCTGTCCTTTTTAAACAATGTTGTAGTATTGTTTTGTAATATAGGGACCTATGTGCAATTTACCCAATTATAAGGGTTAACTTGTAAATGACACATGTTAAGATGTTCCTTTGATGTTGAGACATCATAAGAATAAATATGATGAAGTATGATGCATTCCCCAAGCTTGGGCACTGAGATGCAGCTTGTGGAGCAATCCTTGTACTTAAAACCCTAATTTTGGTGTAAAATGCAATTTACCCAAAATGTGGGGTGCAACTTGTAAAATACACATTCTAGAATATCTTTTATGACACTTGGAATCATTTAGAGTAATAATTATGAAGGGGGCACTTTATTTGAATAAACATATAATAAGGAACACCCTTGTAATTGAATAATCAAGTTATAAGTATAATAACCCTTTTATATGTGCACCTTAGTAGTAAGTTGACCTTCTTTGCCTTTAGTCCTTGGTTTTAGAATGAGTTTTGCTTTAGAAATAAGGATTAAGGACGTGCCTAAAAGGGGGAGGGACCTAGATGAGAATAAGAGAAATAGTTATCATTATCATGGAAATACCCCCTAAGGTATATAGTCATCAATCCTTTACAACTACACGATCGTTTCTTCACTTCCATCACTTATCCCCTTGCTAAACGGACTGAAGGCAGAGCTATGGAGAAGAGGTGATCGACCAACTTTTTCTAAGGTAAGAAGAGACCATCATCTTTCTCAGATTCATGGAGGAAGTTGGGTTACAAGGTTGGTTTTATGGTTTTCTTACTTAGCTCTTTCTTTCTAGCCGATCTTTGCCAACCTTTCCTTGGAGAAACACCTTTGGACGACCTGTACGTGGAGCTCAAGATGCCATTAAAGGCTTGAAATCT
This sequence comes from Alisma plantago-aquatica, assembly GCA_963693085.1. Lineage (NCBI taxonomy): Eukaryota > Viridiplantae > Streptophyta > Magnoliopsida > Alismatales > Alismataceae > Alisma > Alisma plantago-aquatica. The sequence continues at coordinate 1,207,993,175 of OY856412.1, forward strand.
TGGAATCTTGGAGCTCTAGTAACGACCATAAGGCGGGTTTTATAACTCTAAACCTTTTGCTTTCTTATGCATATCCTTGTTCTTGCAATTAGTAGTTAGTTCTTCTTCTTCCCCACTCTTCCTTGCACTTTTGCAAGAAAAACCACGAAGTAACTGACCTGATCTGAGGTTGAAGATGATGGGCTTGATTTCCTAGGTAACTTTACCAAACGACCTTGGACCATTTGGTCTAAACGGTTTGCAAGACCGTTTGAAATCAAACGATCTCAAGACCGTTCAATTTCATGCGGTTTGCAAGACCGTTTAGATTCAAATGGTCTCCAAGACCGTTTGGAAAGTTTGACCAAGTGAAGACCATTTATAGGTCTGCTGAACACATATTGAATTAATCATCTACAAAGAATCATAATCTAATTGCAAACAAATCACAAGTTGAAGGTACTTCAATCCTCTAAACCCTAATCGGGTTCAATTGATGATTTCAAGGACCAATTTCGTTGAAGTTTGTGTTGAGTGGCCCAAACGGTTTCAAAACCATTTGGGATTCACCCAAACGGTCTCAAGACCGTTTGGTGACCACCCAAGACCGTTTGGAGGTCTAGGATTAAGGAAATTTAATCAATTGAAGGTCCAATCACAATAGGTTGTTGAAATAATTGAAAGTGCTGATTTTAGACCTAATTAGGGTTCAATCCTTAACAAATGAACTTAGATTTTGATGAGACTTTGGGAAAACGGTCTCAAGACCGTTTGGAGGATGTACAAATGATCTCAAGACCGTTTGGGCCAAGTTAGGACCCAATTGAATGACAATTGATGGGTTCAACTTCAATTAGATCCATGTTGATCAATGTTGATGGTTAATCGATTACAAACCCTTATTCAATCGGTCTCAACCCTAATTGGCTATCAATTGAGGGTCAATTGAGTGTCCAATTGGTTAAGGATAACCCTAATTGACTCAATTGATAAGTGGTTAACACATATGAGGACAATTAAGGGGTTCAACATTGAAAACCCTAATCGATTATAAGTGTTGATGTGCTTTTTAGGTCCATGCGGTTTCGAGACTTTTGGACCAAACGGTCTCACGACTGTTTGAGTCCAAACGGTCTCCAGACCATTTGGGTCCAAACTGTCTTAAGACCATTTGAGCTCAAACGGTTTCAAAACCGTTTGGAGCTCATGCGGTTTTGCTCATGCGGTTTGAACCCATGCGGTTTGGTCATGCGGTTTGGCCATGCAGTTTGGTCATGCGGTTTGATCAAACGGTTTCAAAGTCAACTATGTTCAAACGGTCAACAATTTGAAACAGTATCAAGACCATTTAGATTCAAATGGTCTTATGTGTAACCTAATCCATGCGGTCTTGAAGTCAACCCTAACTAAACGGTCAACCCTTTCAAACGGTCTCAAGACCGTTTGGAGGTTGAAGTGTGTAATCGTTTGGGGACTTTTAGGGTTAAGATTTCTTAATGCCTTGAAGGCTTAGATGGTCCAATGGTTGTCTAACCTAAACCCTAATGATACCTAAAGACATTAAGGGGTTAAGTAATTAGTATATTGAACCATGTCATGACTAATGATACACATTATCAAGGTACTTATGAAGGGTTCAAGTAGTCAACACCCCTTGGTTAAGCAAACCCTAAGGACATGATAAGTGGTGACTTAACCTATGTGATCGAGTTGAAATGACCTAACCTAATCTAGGATGATGTAAACATCACCTAGTAGTGAGAGGAGAGAGAAGGTTCCTAATATGATTGAGAATCAATTAACATACCTTCAATATGTAAGAATGTACATGATTAGGGTATGATCCATTAAGGTGAGATCAAGGAAACCCTAATTATGATGATTGATGAATCTTAACCTAATTTGAGGGCATCAATGATGATAATTTCATACATGATGATGCTATGAACTCAATTCGCTATGAAGTGAATAGTAAACCCTAATTCTAGGGTAATAACATGTAATGTGAATAGTAAACCCTAATTGAGGGTGATGTGTTGAAATGTACAATAAACCCTAATTCCAGGTTATGCTTTTAAGCATGAATCTTCATGATTATAAATAAGGTGAGGAATCATTATTCCTAATCATAATGAAAGGGATTGGATAACCCTAATTGATGTAAATAAGGGAACCTAGCCTTAATGAAGGCATGAGGGTACAACCCTTGAATTGAAAGATTATTTTTGCTTTATAAATTGCTGATCTGGAAATGAATTGTTTATTGTTGTCAATTAAATTAACCATGTAGGTTCTTATAAGAGAATGATCATAGCCAGGTAAGGGTTATGATATCATATTCATTGAAAGCATGTTATAGCCTTATGAATAGTGACATACTATGTTGCCTAGTTTAAGTGGAATCATATGAGATTGATAGGCTGTAAGAGCCATGAGTAACATCAAGGTCATGTTGATAAGATGACTTATGATGTAATGATTAAGAATTGATATCCATATAATAACTGATGTGAGTTAAGCTTAATACATTTAGTATTCTTCTTATATAGCAGTGTTTTAATAGTTAAATGTTTGAGAACATGCTTGATGCTAAAAGAATGCTGAAATGTACCTAACTAATCAAGTATAATCATACCATGTAGAGCCCTGATCATAGATCCATCATTGTCAGAAGCTAAATGATGGTGAAACATGTTTTCCTAAGGGAACTCCTGGATCACATACTTTTGAGTATGTGGGGGGAATATGGATGTGAATATCCTTACATCCTAGTATAGGAGTTAATGTAGATGTACCTTAATATATCAACCCTTCACTATATGTTTATGTCAGGGTGATGTTTCTCTATTCTCCCAAGGGAATCTTTAATACTGCATTGTTGAGAGATGTTCTGTATGTTGATCCTCATACTGACTGAGGAAGATGAGGTCATAAGAATCTGGCTCTTTTGATGACCTAGGTATGATACCGATGCGACTTAGTAGTGATCCATTGGAGTATGAGTGGTATACCTCATTTCCGCAGGGCATAATAATGTTTGTAAAACATAATCAACCGCGTAGCATAACTGCTTAGGTTGAACTATGAGAAACAATGATTGATGTTACATTGTTTACATTAGTATACATGTTCTTCATATTCCTTGATGAAGTGATTGCTTAAGTAATTGTTGTTTACTTATTATCAAACCTGCTGTTGAAAGGATTTAAATTACCTTGCTTATGTTATTCCTTAATTGCTATAACAAAGCTTCTAGCGTAGAGTTATAACTCTCATTAGGACAATTATTCAAATTGTCTCACTCCTGTAGGTTTCAACTTTTTAGGTGGACGTCGAGGATGAAGAAACCAATTCGAGGGTGAGCAGTACCAACAGTAGCAACACCAGGGGCAGCAGTGAATCTCAGGTGGAGATACTGACTGTTGAGTCCTGGAGTTAGTTGGTCTTATGTCGTCTTTGTACTCTCAGGTCCTAGGAGTCAGTAGGTATGAGATTTTGGTTTTTAATCTCGAGATTTTGTATCTGGATGTATATAATCACTCGAGAGGTGATTTAACATGATGTAAACTATTTATCTTATTTATTATAAAAGAGTTTTCTGCTTTCAAGATCTTTGCTTAAAAAGTTTTAAATTTCCAGTGATTTTCAGTAATTCGCTTCCGCATTCGTTGATCTCGTTTTGGCGAATCAGTCATCTCAGTTTAGTGGTATCAGAGCTCTAGGTTCGCTGAGTCTACAGAGACATAGGACTTAGGATGTCGAGTCTATTCTTAGTGTTTTCCAGTATATCTAATAGTGTCTTCTGCTCCTCAGGAGAAGAAGATAAGTAAGGATGTCTGGACCACACGAGGAGTATGTAGAAGAAAGTAGTGTCGCTGCACCCCGAGAAGGTGCAAGGAACCCAGAGATAGAACAGCCTGTACCTGAGCCACCCATGGAGCCACCTCAGTTTGACCCAGATGATATGGGAAACCCAGCTGTTCAGACTATGTTCAGGCAGTTTATGACTGCCATGAAACACATCACAGATAGGATGCCTATGCTTGCACCTAGGGCACCTGCCCAATCTGAAGGACAAGGTATCGGTAAGACGTTCAAGTGACTTCATCATGTCGGAGCAACCGAATACATTGGAACAGCTGACCTTACAGATGCTGACCTGTGGTTGACTGAGTTGGAGAAAGCTTTTAGAATCTTGAACATCCCAGAAGCTGAGAAGGTTAGACATGCAGTCTATCTTCTCAAGGGGAGTGCTGGTCACTAGTGGATCATGGAAGAGCAGAAGAGGCCTGGTGTGGAGGTTGCCTGGGAAGTCTTCCGTCGGGAATTTATCAATAGATATTTCCCTAAGACGTTCTTGGATGAGAAAATCTCTCAGTTTGAGAGGTTGAGGCAAGGTATGATGAACATTAGCAAATACGAAGCTAAGTTCATGGAGTTGTTGCGGTTCTGTCCGCATATGGCTGCTACTGATGAAGAGAGGATAAGGTGGTTCGAGAAAGGGATGAATGATGAGTTGACTACTCCCGTGTCTGTCCTAGAGAACTGGGAAAGGTTTGCTACCTTCGTTGAGTCAGTCTGAAGGATAGAAAGGTCTGTAGCTGAGAAGAGGCAAACCCATAAGAGATATCCTCAATTCCAGGGATCTTCATCTAGAGATTTCAAGAAGCCTAGGTTTTCTGCACCGACACCACCACCACCTAGACCTAGTGCTCAGACACAGTGGACACTAAGTAGAGGTAGAGGACGAAGCCTACCACTACAAGGGGCTCACAGTTCGGCATCGATGTCAGTTACATGACCACCAAGACCACAACAACTGGAGAGAAGTTGTTACATCTGTGGAAAGGTGGGACACTTGATGAAGGACTGCAGGGCTAGACCTGCAAGTGTGACACAGCCACAGAGGCAGAGTCAGTAAGGTTCTATGCAATGAACCCACCTGATGCAGTGATCAACCCTTGGGTTGTGACAGGTCTGATGGAGTTGTTATATTTTGATATGTCTACATCCTGTGTTGTATCTGTTTTGATTGACCCGGGTGCTACGCACTCCTTTATCACTCGAAGAGTGATTCGTAACTGCAATATGACCGTCAGTCATAGGGCAGATAGCTTGTTGCTTGAGACTCTGTTGAGAGGGTCTGCTGTGTTGCAGGAGGTATGCTCTCCATGCATCCTTTTCTTTTCTGATCATCGCATTCAAGTGGATCTTATACCACTTGAGATGCAAGGATTTGACATAATCCTTGGGATGGATACCTTGGAAAGGTATAGGGTTGTTTTGGATTGTGAATCCAAGCAAGCTGTGTTTGTTGATGAAAGCGACACATGGATCTTTCAAGGAGAGAGAAAGATTCTACCCACCTGTCTTGTGACAGCTATGGTTGTTGAGAAGCTGATGAGGCAAGGATGTTATGCATTCTTGGCCCATGTGGTAGATACTACCATGAAGAGTCCCAACCCTGCTGAAGTTCCTGTAGTCAGGGAATTTGAAGATGTGTTTCCTAAAGAACTTCCAGGTATACCACCGCCTCGGGAAATTGATTTTGAAATCAATTTGATCCCAGATACACAACCTATAGCACAAACACCGTATAGGATGGCGCCTGCTGAGATGGCAGAACTCAAGAAGCAACTTCAAGAGTTTCTTGAGAAGGGTTTCATCCGATCGAGCACTTCACCCTGGGGTGCTCCGGTTCTTTTTGTTAAAAAGAAAGACGGTTCAATGCGTTTGTGCATTGATTACAGACAACTAAACAAAGTAACAATAAAGAATAAGTACCCTCTGCTGAGGATTGATGATCTCTTTGACCAGCTGCGTGGTGCAACAGTCTTCTCAAAGATAGATTTGAGGTCGGGATATCATCAACTCCGTATTAAGGATAGTGACATATCCAAGTCTGCCTTCAGGACAAGGTATGGTCACTATGAGTTCACAGTTATGTCGTTTGGACTAACTAATGCACTGGCTGCATTTATGAAACTCATGAATAGAATCTTCCGACCTTTCCTCGATCAGTGCGTTGTTGTCTTCATAGATGACATTATGATCTATAGTAGAGATGCTCAGCAGCATGAACAGCATCTTCGCCAGGCTCTAACTTTGCTAAGAGAACATAAGCTATACACTAAGTTTAGCAAGTGTGAGTTCTGGTTGCCCGAAGTATCTTTCCTTGGACATGTGGTATCTGCTTCGGGTATTCGAGTTGACCCTAAAAAGGTAGAATCTGTTCTACAATGGGAACAACCGAAGACACTGACAGAGATCCGTAGTTTCTTAGGGTTGGCTGGCTATTACCGAAGGTTCATTAAGAACTTTAGTTCTATAGCCTTACCCTTGACTAAGTTAACCCGGAAGGATGTTCCTTTGGTTTGGAGTGATAAGTGCCAGCAATCTTTCCAACTGTTGAAGGAGAGGTTGACAAGTGCACCTGTACTTGTGCTACCTGAGCAAGGCAAGGGATATGTGGTTTTCTGTGATGCCTCCAAGAATGGACTTAGATGTGTGTTGATGCAGGATAAGCAAGTGATTTCTTTTGCTTCCCGACAGCTTAAGAAACACGAGGAGAATTATCCGACACACGATCTGGAGTTAGCTGATGTGGTTCATGCTTTGAAGATCTGGAGACATTACCTCTATGGAGAGACATTCCAGATTTTCACTGATCATAAGAACCTTAAGTATATCTTCTCTCAGCACGAACTTAACATGAGGCAACGTCGCTGGATGGAGTTAATCAAAGACTACGATTGTACAATTGATTACCATCTAGGGAAGGCCAATGTAGTTGCAGATGCCTTGAGTAGAAAATCAACAACATCAACCATGGATAGGGCACAACTAAACTCTTTAGTATGCTCTAGGAGAGATATGCTTATCTCCTTAAGGCAAGACAATGTACAGTTGAAGGTGTCATTGTTATCCGGGTTGTTGGCAGAGATGTATATAAAACCTACTCTAAGAGAGTAGATCAAGGAGGCACAACAAGTTGATGCTGCAGTTCAGCAGATCAGATCAGAGTATGGTGATGAGAAAAGAGATGGTTTCCATGACTCAGATGATCGAGTAGCATGTTATCATGGAAGGAAGATAGTGCCATATGTGGATAACTTGAGAAAGTTAGTCCTGGAAGAAGCTCATTCTTTGATGTATGCTATGCATCCAGGGAGCACCAAGATGTATCGGAACTTGAAGGATATGTATTGGTGGCCTGGAATGAAGAAGGATATTGCAGAGTTTGTAATGAGGTGTCCTGTGTGTCAGCAAGTTAAAGCTGAACACCAGAAGCCTACAGGAACAATGCAACCTTTACCCATACCACAATGGAAGTGGGATCATGTAACTATGGACTTTGTTGTTGGCCTACCCAAGACAAACAAAGGACATGATTCCATTTGGGTAATAGTTGATAGGTTGACAAAGACAGCGCATTTCCTACCTGTCAAAACAATCTATTCTACTGAGAAGTTAGCACAGTTGTATGTTGAGGAGATAGTACGACTGCACGGAGTTCCAGTCACTATAGTTTCTGACAGAGGTCCTCAGTTTACGAGTCGTTTTTGGGAACGACTGCACAAAGCTTTAGGCACCCAGTTAAGGTTTAGTATATCCTTTCATCCACAGACTGATGTATAGTCGGAAAGGACTATATAGACCTTGGAAGACTTGTTGAGAGCATGTGTTCTCCAGTGTACAAGAAGTTGGGATCTACACCTAAGCTTAATAGAATTTGCCTATAACAATAGCTACCAACATAGCATTGATATGGCACCTTATGAAGCTTTGTATGGTAGACGTTGTAGATCACCCTTATGTTGGTATGAGACTATGAACATCAGCTGTTAGGTCCTGATCTTGTGCAGCAGACCACAGAAAATATTAAAGTAATACAACAACATATTAAAACTGCACAAGATAGGCAGAAGTCATATGCTGACAGACATCATAGACCCTTAGAGTTCTAGGTTGGAGACAGAGTGTACCTCAAGGTCTCACCTTGTAAGGGAGTTCTGAGATTTGGAAGGAAAGGGAAGTTAGCTCCGAGGTTTATGGGGCCTTATCCAATCATTGAACGGGTTGGAAAGGTAGCCTATTGATTAGAGTTGCCACCAGAGTTACAGAGGTTACATCTTGTGTTTCACATTTCCATGCTAAGGAAATGTCACCCTGATACTGAATCAGTTCTACAACCTATGGAGGTAGAATTGAATGATGATATAACATATGAGGAAGGACCAGTGTCAACCCTTGATAACAGGATTAAAAAGCTGAAAAAGAAAGATATAAGTCTTGTAAAAGTCCTCTGGAATCACCGTGGTGTTGAAGAAGACACTTGGGAACTAGAGGAATAGATGAGAAGGAAATACCCTGCTCTTTTCTCTTAATATGTTTTGTTGATTTCGGGGACGAAATCCTTGTAAGGGGTGGATAATTTGTAACATCCCTGACCTGGGTTATGAACTAACCCTAGGTGTTTTGCTTAATTATGGAATTTGATACTTGAGATTATCTTGTGGCATGTAATTAAAGCGCCTGAGGAACATAAGTTTCCATTTTCTGTCCTTTTTAAACAATGTTGTAGTATTGTTTTGTAATACAGGGACCTATGTGCAATTTACCCAATTAGAAGGGTTAACTTGCAAATTACACATGTTAAGATGTTCCTTTGATGTTGAGACATCATAAGAATAAATATGATGAAGTATGATGGATTCCCCAAGCTTGGGCACTGAGATGCAGCTTGTGGAGCAATCATTGTACTTAAAACCCTAATTTTGGTGTAAAATGCAATTTACCCAAAATGTGGGGTGCAACTTCTAAAATACACCTTCTAGAATATCTTTTATGACCCTTGGCATCATTTAGAGTAATAATGATGAAGGGGGCACTTTATTTGAATAAACATATAATAAGGAACACCCTTGTAATTGAATAATCAAGTTATAAGTATAATAACCCTTTTATATGTGCACCTTAGTAGTAAATTGACCTTCGTTGCCTTTAGTCCTTGGTTTTAGAAGGAGTTTTGCTTTAGAAATAAGGAGTAAGGACGTGCCTAAAATGGGGAGTGACCTAGACGAGAATAAGAGAAATAGTTATCATTATCATGGAAATACCCCCTAAGGTATATAGTCATCAATCCTTTACAACTACACGATCGTTTCTTCACTTACATCACTTATCCCCTTGCTAAATCGATTGAAGGCAGAGCTCTGGAGAAGAGGTGATCGACCAGCTTGTTCTAAGGTAAGAATAGACCATCATCTTGCTCAGATTCATGGAGGATGTTGGGTTACAAGGTTGGTTTTATGGTTTTCTTACTTAGCTCTTTCTTTCTAGCCGATCTTTGCCAACCTTTCCTTGGAGAAACACCTTTGGCCGACCTGTGGAGCTCAAGACGCCATTAAAGGCTTGAAATCTTGGAATCTTGGAGCTCTAGGAACAACCATAAGGTGGGTTTTATAACTCTAAACCTTTTGCTTTCTTATGCATATCCTTGTTCTTGCAATTAGTAGTTAGTTCTTCTTCTTCCCCACTCTTCCTTGCACTTTTGCAAGCAAAACCACGAAGTAACCGACCTGATCTGAGGTTGAAGATGATGGGCGTGATTTCCTAGGTAAATTTACCAAATGACCTTGGACCATTTTGTCTAAACAGTTTGCAAGACCGTTTGAAATCAAACGATCTCAAGATCGTTCGATTTCATGCGGTTTGCAAGACCGTTTAGATTCAAACGGTCTCAAAGACCGTTTGGAAAGTTTGACCAAGTGAAGACCGTTTAGAGGTCTGCTGAACACATATTGAATTAATCATCTACAAAGAATCATAATCTAATTGCAAACAAATCACAAGTTGAAGGTACTTCAATCCTCTAAACCCTAATCGGGTTCAATTGATGATTTCAAGGACCAATTTCGTTGAAGTTTGGGTTGAGTGGCCCAAACGGTTTCAAAACCATTTGGGAATCAACCAAACGGTCTCAAGACCGTTTGGTGACCACCCAAGACCATTTGGAGGTCTAGGGTTAAGGAAATTTAATCAATTGAAGGTCCAATCACAATAGGTTGTTGAAATAATTGAAAGTGCTGATTTTAGACCTAATTAGGGTTCAACCCTTAACAAATGAACTTAGATTTTGATGAGACTTTGGGAAAATGGTCTCAAGACCATTTGGAGGATGTCCAAACGATCTCAACACCGTTTGGGCCAAGTTGGGACCCAATTTAATGACAATTGATGGGTTCAACTTCAATTAGATCCATGTTGATCAATGTTGATGGTTAATCGATTACAAACCCTTATTCAATCGGTCTCAACCCTAATTGGCTATCAATTGAGGGTCAATTGAGTGTCCAATTGGTTGAGGATAACCCTAATTGACTCAATTGATAAGTAGTTAACACATATGAGGACAATTGAGGGGTTCAACATTGAAAACCCTAATCGATTATAAGTGTTGATGTGCTTTTTAGGTCCATGCGGTTTTGAGACTTTTGGACCAAACGGTCTCAAGACCGTTTGACTCCAAACGGTCTCAAGACCACATGAGCAAACTGCATGAGCTCCAAATGATTTTGAAACCATTTGAGCCCAAACGGTCTCAAGACTGTTTTGGGCAAAACGGTCTTAAGACCGTTTGGGCTCAAACGGTTTCAAAACCGTTTGGAGATCATGCGGTTTTGCTCATGCGGTTTGAACCCATGCGGTTTGGTCATGCGGTTTGGCCATGCAGTTTGGTCATGCGGTTTGATCAAACGGTTTCAAAGTCAACTATGTTCAAACTGTCAACAAGTTGAAACGGTCTCAAGACCGTTTAGATTCAAACGGTCTTGAGTGTAACCTAATCCATGCGGTCTTGAAGTCAACCCTAACTAAATGGTCAACCCTTTCAAACGGTCTCAAGACCGTTTGGAGGTTGGAGTGTGTAATCGTTTGGGGACTTTTAGGGTTAAGATTTCTTAATGCCTTGAAGGCTTAGATGGTCCAATGGTTGTCTAACCTAAACCCTAATGATACCTAAAGACATTAAGGGGTTAAGTAATTAGTAGATTGAACCATGTCATGACTAATGATAAACATTATCAAGGTACTTATGAAGGGTTCAAGTAGTCAACACCCCTTGGTTAAGCAAACCCTAAGGACATGATAAGTGGTGACTTAACCTATGTGATCGAGTTGAAATGACCTAACCTAATCTAGGATGATGTAAACATCACCTAGTAGTGAGATGAGAGAGAAGGTTCCTAATATGGTTGAGAATCAATTAACATACCTTCAATATGTAAGAATGTACATGATTAGGGTATGATCCATTAAGGTGAGATCATGGAAACCCTAATTATGATGATTGATGAATCTTAACCTAATTTGAGGGCATCAATGATGATAATTTCATACACGATGATACTATGAACTCAATTCACTATGAAGTGAATAGTAAATCCTAATTCTAGGGTAATAACATGTAATGTGAATAGTAAACCCTAATTGAGGGTGATGTGTTGAAATGTACAATAAACCCTAATTCCAGGTTATGCTCTTAAGCATGAATCTTCATGATTATAAATAAGGTGAGGAATCATTATTCCTAATCATAATGAAAGGGATTGGATAACCCTAATTGATGTAAATAAGGGAACCTAGCCTTAATGAAGGCATGAAGGTACAACCCTTGAATTGAAAGATTAATTCTGCTTTATAAATTGTTGATCTGGAAATGAATTGTTTATTGTTGTCAATTGAATTAACCATGCAGGTTCTTATAAGAGAATGATCATAGCCAGGTAAGGGTTATGATATCATATTCATTGAAAGCATGTTATAGCCTTATGAATAGTGACATACTATGTTGCCTAGTTTAAGTGGCATCATATGAGATTGATAGGTTGTAAGAGCCATAACATCAAGGTTATGTTGATAAGATGACTTATGATGTAATGATTAAGAATTGATATCCATATAATAACTAATGTGAGTTAAGCTTAATACATTTAGTATTTTTCTTATATATCAGTGTTTTAATAGTTAAATGTTTGAGAACATGCTTGATGCTAAAAGAATGTTGAAATGTACCTAACTAATCAAGTATAATCATACCATTTAGAGCCCTGATCATAGATCCATCATTGTCAGAAGCTAAATGATGGTGAAATAGGTTTTTCTAAGGGAACTCCTAGATCACATACTTTTGAGTATGTGGGGGAATATGGATGTGAATATCCTTACATCCTAGTGTAGGAGTTGATGTAGATGTACCTTAATCTATCAACCCTTCACTATATGTTTATGCCGGGGTGATGTTTCACTATTCTCCCGAGGGAATCTTTAATACCGCATCGTTGAGAGATAAACAAGAGATCTTTCGATAGAGAAGAGAGTACAGAATGCCACCGTGACTCTAATAGTGAAGTGCCAGAATACCCTGGTAAGCTATAGTAGCAGAGACACTATATGTTATGCATGTTGATCCTCATACTGACTGAGGAATATGAGGTCATAAGAATCCGGCTCTTTTGATGACCTAGGTATGATACCGATGTGACTTAGTAGTGATCGGTTGGAGTATGAGTGGTATACCTCATCTCCGCAGGGCATAATAATGTTTGTAAAACATAATCAACCGCGTAGCATAACTGCTTAGGTTGAACTACGAGAAACATTGATTGATGTTACATTGTTTACATTAGTATACATGTTCTTCATATTCCTTGATGAATGATTGCTTAAGTAATTGTTGTTTACTTATTATCAAGCCTACTGTTGAAATGATTTAAATTACTTTGCTTATGTTATTCCTTAATTGCTATAACAAAGCTTCTGGCGGAGAGTTATAACTCTCGCTGGGACAATTATTCAAATTGTCTCACTCCCGTAGGTTTCAACTTTTTAGGTGGACGTCGAGGACGAAGAAACCAATCTGAGGGTGAGCAGTACCATGAGTAGCAACACCAGGGGCAGTAGTGAATCTCAGGTGGAGATACTGACTGCTGAGTCCTGTAGTTAGTTGGTCTTATGTCGTCTCTGTACTTTCAGGTCCTAGGAGTCAGTAGGTCTGAGATTTTGGTTTTTAATCTCGAGATTTTGTATCTAGATGTATATATTCACTCGAGAGGTGATTTAACATGATGTAAATTGTTTATCTTATTTATTATAAAAGAGTTTTCTGCTTTCAATATCTTTTCTTAAAAAGTTTTAAATTTCCAGTGATTTTCAGTATTTCGCTTCCGCATTCGTTGATCTCATTTTGGCAAATCAGTCGTCTCAATATGTATGTCTATTTGGTCAGTTATTCATAAATTCATTATAATTCAATCAATGATCTGAAAATTATGAATAAATACTCTTTGGAAAGGATTTTTCAAGATCTAGATAATAGCTTAGGTTTCAAGACCTACTTTGGCTTTGTTTTAAAAAGATTCAGATATTTGTATAATTAGGGTTTTAGGATGGAGTATAAGGTGATATTAATAGAAATCATGTAATTTTCAGGGAACTTAGGACTTACTTGATATCAGAGAAAAATAAATGCTCCAAGTAAGCGGGTCATGCCACTATACATAAGTACCTTGGTTGAATTGAATGATATGTATGGTTTATGAATTATGCTTCCAATTTCAAGTTCAATGCTCAAATCATGTTCATCATATAAATTGATTGATGTTTGCTATATCTTATGTTTTTTGTTTATCATGTTAATTCATATTATAGATTATGATTAATGATCAATGACTAATGGATTTAAAGTTCAAGTTTCAAGAGGGAGAAATGTCATCATGTTAAAGATTAAGTTCATGTTTATGGTGAAGTTAATGTCAAGATAAATGTAATTGAATCACTTTTATATGCTTCTTGAATCATGGACCTTAAGGGGTCGGTATGGCTTTTTATAGCCAAATCATGGGCATTTGTGCCAATCATGGGCTTTCTTAGCAATCATGTGCTCTTAAATGGGTATCATAGAGAGATGCATATATTAATTATTCAATTATTCAATTCTTCATGTTATAAGATTTATGTAATCAAGAATGCTTAAGTCAAATTCATGTCAAGGTTTTCTCTCAAGTCAAGTATATATGCTTACTTTTTAGTTCTTATAAAATGTATTTCTTTTCAGTTCTTATAAAATGTATAGTTTCACATACTGATGTATGTATTTGTTTTCGCATGGTCATGGGACGAGATGTCCCTAGATCAAGGAGAAAAGTAATTTGAAGTGAGTGCTTCAAACTAGAAGTTTCCACGACATAGCTTGGTGGGGTACCATCTACATCTTAGAAGATCTAATATCAATTTTTCAAATAAGACTTATGCCATAGATATGTTCTACAATTTATGTATTAGATATTAGATCAAAGATAGGATAGTTTACATTTAAAGTTTTCTCTTCCAAAGAACAATGTATGAATCTATATTTTCAAGTAATGCATGGTGTTTCGTTTAAATTTTTCTATGAATATCATGTTTTGTAATGTTCCTCCGAGCCAAGTGACCCATGTTGTGGACAACATTTCTCTGACGTATATATGTGCTTGGAGGGGCATTACAACATGGCATCAGTGCAACGAGTAGATAGCCACTAAACTAAAGATTCATATGTTCTAACCCTATGTATAGAAGAAGTAGGCAAAAGATATTATAAATCAAAGTAGAAGTCTAGATAAGAGACATAAGTTCAAATGAGTATTAGGGTTATGTGCTTAGAAGTTATGAATTTTTATGTTAACTCTAGAATTTTATATAGTATGCTCTCTTTTTCCCACATGTTTGTGGTATGGGACACAGGTTCATGGGGTTTTGCAGAGAGAATGTTATATGCATAATCATGCATGTCTTGTCCTTTCAAGTGCATGTAGTATGGGACATGTTATGAGGGAGGTACTAAGATAAGTGTGATAAGATAAGTCACCTCTAAATATATGACCGACCGAAATGTATCCAAAGGAAACAAAGAAAATAAGAGTTGCACTAAAAGTTTGAGACATGTAGTCACCTAAACCTAACCAGACACATGATAAGACCAAGCATGCATACAAAGAGTAGATTTTTGATAAGTAAGTAAGATCCATGATAGAATAAGAACCCCTAGAAAAGAGGTAATAGAGGTCCTTTGTCATGTCAATGGTGATGTGAATTAGGTTTATTAGTGGTATACCCACATGTTGGTTTTATTAATGATGTGTAGATAGTGCTTTACCATGAGAATGAGACTTTTAAGATGATACTAGAAATTAGTGTACATAGAAAATGTAAACCACAAGATGGGTAGCCTAGTTGAATTTCGAGGACAAAATTATTATAAGGTGGGTAGAAATGTAACATCCTAAATTCCAACTAATATGTTTAGAAGGCTCGTAATAATAATTTTCCATAAATAATACTTAAATTTTAAATCCTAACACAAATTTTTAATGAGAAACCTTAATTTTATAGTATTTGTTAGAATATGATGTGAAGTAGTTGAAGCATGACGAAGCTTGGAGCTAATATCATCAAAATTGAGTAAAAATCCCAAAAAGGATGTCCTTATAAAAGAATAAATAAATAGATATACATGTTATAATTGCTTCAACCGATCAATTGTGGGTTGGTGATAGTACATGGGATCAAGGATGTTCCTTTGGTGAATATTATATTGGAGATAAGGGGATGACACCACTCACCATCCTAAGAGTAGTGGATGCAAGCATGAAGCCCATCATATCAGGAGTCCAAGAGCTATAAGAAGGCATATGATCGCTATTGGAGGAAAAGGTTTTAATGTGTGTAGTATATAAGGGAGAGTTTGATGGGAAACAAAGAAGGAAGGATGGACAGAAAAGTTGATAGAGATTTTCCTGACCAAGGACCACGACAATAAGGAGTCAAGGAGTTTTATGGAGTCGATGTGTCACGAGGAGTTTTTGCTACGGCTTTTGGCTGACGAGTGTTGCATGAAGGAGGCAAGTATAGGACAACACTTTATGAAGATGGCCATGGTATAAGATCAGCATGCTTGCAGCCACCCTAGCATAAAGAGAAGACATGCTCCCCCTGCTAGATAGTGATCATATCTGACATGAAGGAGACAAGCCATCAGGAACATGTGTAGAGACATCCCTATCTCAGGCACGGACAAACAGAAAGAATTTGATGGAGTCGAACCCTGAGGGAGGGAGGGAGAGTCCAATAGGCAAATCTAGGAATGACAGTGGCAAGGTAGGCCACTGGGAATTTATTTCATTGATGGACGGGAGAAAGAAGGTATGAGATGAGGATGTGGAGAGAGCGAGCACCACCAATGGCACTCTATTTTCGCAGAGAAACAAAGTATGTAGCACGAAGGAAAGGGTGACGATAGGTGGGTTTCTCAGGCCAAGAGGATCCGGATCTCATCTGGATATTGTGAGCTCAGATCTTGGGAACTCTAGTGTAGCGTCATGGAGCATCCTTAGCCACCAGATCTAATTTGGACGACACATATGAGAAAGAAAGGTAAGATTTTGTAAAATTAATATCTTCTAAGTTATATGTCTATTTTTAACAAATAAGATATAACCGAAAAGGATTTTTTATTGAATATTACAAAATAAATATTTTTAACATATGATTCCAACTTTTAGTGTATCAAAATGTATATGATTTTAGTGTTTTGGTGTTTTTTATATAGTAATAGTTATCAAAAAAATCTTGATAAATTTATAGAAGATGTATTTTGATATTTTCTTTGGAATTTGGAGCTTGTCATCCTATGTTGATATTTTATATGGATTTTTGATGTAAACCCTAATAGGGTTATTTTGGGTATTTTACATATGTTTTGACTATGAAACGACATGAAAGTTTTATCGAGATCTTAATGTATAATATTCTTATTTCTCATAATGTTTTATATAATTTCATGTATATGTATATTAGTCTATAATTTTTGGGCCCAAGTGGTCATTATGTATATAATTGATGATTTTTTGGAGCAATATATGATATGTATGTCTATTTGGTTAGTTATTCATAAATTCATCATAATTCAATCGATGATCAGAATATTGAGAATAAATACTCTTTGGGAAGGATTTTTTGAGATCTAGCTAATAGCATGTGTTTTAAGACATGTTTTGGCTTTTTTATACAAAAATTTAGATATTTGTATAATTAGGGTTTTAGGATGGTGTATAAGGTGATATTAATAGAAATCATGTAACTTTCAGGGAACTTAAGACTGATTTGAGATCAGAGGAAATTAAATTAGGATTTTCTTTGCTCTAGGTAAGTGGGTCATGCCACTATACATAAGTACCTTAGTTGAATTGAATGATATGATGGTTTATGAATTATACTTCCAATTTCAAGTTCAATGCTCAACTAAAGTCCATCATATAAATTTCTTGATGTTTGATATATCTTATGTTTTATGGTTATCATGTTCATTAAGATTAGAGATTATGATTAATGATCAATGATTCATAGATTTTAAGTTCAAGTTTCAAGAGGGAGAAATTCCAACATGTTAAAGATTAAAGTTCAAGATTAAGTTCATGTTTATGGTAAAGTGAATGCCAAGATAAATGGAATTGAATTAGTTTTATATTCTTATCGAATCATGGACCTTAAGGGGTCGTTATGGGCTTTTATAGCCAAATTATGGGCATCCATGCCAATCATGGGTTTTCTTAGCAATCATGTGCTCTTAAATGGGCATCATAGAGAGATGCATATAGTTTTTTTTTTGTCGGTCCAAAAAGCGTGTTACTATTAATACCAAAAACTTTGGGCACTAAGACCCGATTACATCAACTTGAGCTAAAAGCTCATTACAACCAAGATGCAAAGCACCCAAAGAACAAAGCAAAACAGAGCTCCTAATGAGCCAACAAATTGGACAAGATAAGGGAGGGGACAGACCAGCCAACCATACGGCAGTCCAGAGAATACCTAACTAACCAAGGCATCAATAGCAATAACCACAACCTACTGAAGTTATGATGCATAGGAAAGCAGGTAATCAAGAAACGGCAGCATAGCAAGTAGGTCCAAAGCTAACCAAAATTTATGTAATCAAGAATGCTTAAGTCAAATCCATGTCAAGGTTTTCTCTCAAGTCTAGTATATATGCTTACTCTTCAATTCTTACAAAATGTATAGTGTTGCTTACTCATGCATGTCTTTGTTTTTGCATGGACGTGGGACAAGATGTCCCTAGATCAAGGAGTAAAGGAATTTGAAGTGAGTGCTTCAAACTAGAAGTTTCTAGGACATAGCTTGGTGGGGGTTCCATCTACATCTTAGAAGATTTAATATCAAGTTTCCAAAGAATACTTATGCCATAGATTTGTTCTATGTTTTGTGTATTAGATTTTATATCAAAGATGAGATAGTTTACATTTAAAGTTTTTTCTTCCAAAGAATAATGTATGAATATATATATTCAAGTAATGCTTGGTATTTCATTTATCTTTTTTCTATGAATATCATGTTATGTAATGTTCCTCCGAGCCAAGTGACCCATGTTATGGACAACATAGGGTTTGCCTCTGCAGATGTATGTATGCACTTGGAGGGACGTTATAATAAGAGTGGGCATACACTATTATATCGTCTATATTTTCTATGGATAGATATTAAATTGTGTAAGAATTTGTCTAAACAGTAGGTGTCAAGTTCCATTTTACTTCACATACAAAACATGTATTAGCCTACTGAAATATATCTAAATAACAAGAGGTATATATCATAAATGAAAACAAGATCTCATAGGATAAAGATCTCATCAACAGTGGTAGGGATTTTTTGGTACCTATTGATAGACAAGGGCAATGAGCGGAAGGGCGATTGAGGGGGTGACGGTCGAGGGGAAAGAGGTGTCTAACTTTCTAGATCCCAACATTGTGGAGATGATGGTGGCTCGAAACATCCCAAAGGGTGAAGTGGGGAAAGTCTCATATGCGGAGGAATCTAGACAATGGTCAGGTCTTTTCAAGAAGGATAGTGTTGGTCATGTAGGCTTGAACAATATTGAAGTTCATTTAGTGGATGGGAAGCTATTGTATCCTAAGGCCATTGTTGTGGGCTCCGATCTCCAAACCACGAATTAATCCCGAGTTAAACATGTGCGGAAGCAATCGGTAAACAGCGGAAGACAAAAATCACGGGAAATTAAAACTTTTCGAGACAAGAGCCTGAAACCACAAACCTTTTCCATAGAAAAAGGATTTAACTGTTTACATCACTGACAATTACTTCTTGAGTAATTTTATACAACATGATACAAAAATTCTCAAGAGTTCATACTCCAAAACACTCCAGGACCTGAGAGTACAGAGGACATATAGGACTTGACTCTATCTACACCATGAAGCAGGCTAGATCTCCACCTGAGATAGTTACTGCTCCTGATGCTGCTGTTGCTGGGATTGGTCACCAGAGTTCTTGTTCCTCCGTCTTCGACGACCACCTAAAAAGTAGAAGTCTACGGGGTGAGACAATTATACATAATTGCCCCAGCGAGAGTTATAACTCTCCACTAGGCTTTATAAGCAAAGTAAGGAATAACTAAAGCAATAAGAGCCTTCAAGATATTCACTAGCAGTTCTGATGATAAGCAAGAGTTCAATCAATATTAACATATGAGAACATCTATGCTATTGAAGGTAACATCAATCAAATAACTCGTAGATAACTTTAACAGATATTCTACGTTGTTGATTATGTTTTTCAAACATTATTGTTATGCCCTGTGGAGATGAGGTATACCACTCATACTCCAACCGATCACTATTAAGTCGCCTCGGTATCATACTAGGTCATTAAAAGAGCCGGATTCTTATGACCTCATCTTCCTCAGTCAGTTAGAGGATTGATTGTTTGACATCTGGCGGGATGTCTTTGTAATAGCTCACCAGGGTACTCTGGTCCTTCGCTATTTTTAGAGTTACAGTGGCATTCTGTACTCTCTTCGCTATCGGAAGATTTCTTGTTTATCTTTCACCGATACGGTATTTGTGTCTTTAAGGGAGTGTAGATATACATCTCACCTTTAGGACTTTATGGTGGGGTCTGATGGACTACTAGAATCTACATCATCCTCTCACCTTTTCTTTTATAGTGAAGGTATGACGGACTACAAGAATCTACATCAAATACCTACACTAGGATGTAAGGTTCTACACATCCATGTACCCCACATACTCAAAAGTATGTGATCCAGGAGTTCCCTGAGGAAAACCTGTTTCACCATCATTTAGACTCTGACAATGATGGATCTATGATCAGGGCTCTACATTTCACATGATTAGTTAGGTACATTCAGTATTCATATCATCATACAAAAACATTAGCATCACAGCTATATATGAGAATACTAAAATGTAGTAGGCCTAACTCATTTCAATTACCAGTTCTCAATTATCTCATCACAAGTCATCTGTCAAGCATGACCTTGATGGTGTTTATGGCTCTTACAGCCCATAAACCACAAAAGATGTCACTTAGCAGTGCATCAAGATGATTCACTATTCATAAAGCTTAACACATGCTTTCAATGAATATAACATGGTATTTCATACCTGGGTATGACCATCATCTCATAATAACCTGCATGGTTAGTTCAACAGATAATAGTAAACAATTCAACAATTTAGGGTTTACTATTCATCTTTCAAGTTATCACCCTAAAATTAGGGTTTACTATTCACACCATGGTGAATGGTACTCATTACATCATCATGTAAGAGAAACATCATCATTAAGACTCTTAATTAAGATTAAGATCCATTACATATCATATTTAGGGTTTCCATGACCTCACATAGGTGGGTCATTCCCTAATCATGCACATTCATGTGTAATTGAAGTATCTCACTAGAGTTTCCTCCTAAAAAGGGTACTTTCTCTCTCTAGGATACTTTCTCTCTCTAGAAATACTTTCTCTCTCCTCTCACTAGTAGATGGTGACAACACCACTCTAGATCAGGTTGAGATAAGTCTCCATTGACTAACATGATCCAAAACATCAACATCATGTGATTAGGGTTTGATTAGAACAAGGTTTTACCCTTTTAGACCCCTCAAGGGTATTTTGGTAATTTGCCAAATGATTACCATCATGGGTTAACTCACTAATCACATAGTCCCTTAATGACCTAGGTTACCATTAGGGTTTAGATTGGATCATCATTGAACTAATTACACCATCAAATGGTTAAGTACAAACCATCACCAGTCTCCAAACGGTTTCAACCTTCAAACGGTTTCAACCACCCAAACGGTCTTGAGACCGTTTGGAGGTGAAGACCGTTTGGAAGGGTTGACTTCCAAACCGTTTGGAGCTTCAAACGGTTTGAAACCGTTTGATCAAACTTGCTTGAGATCGATTGGACCAAACGATCTTGAGGTCGTTTGAGCCCAAACGGTCTTGAGACCGTTTGGCCCCAAACGGTCTTGAGACCGTTTGGTCCAAATGGGCTCAAACCGTTTGGACCTCCAAAGGGGTTCAAAGGTCACCAATGTTCATGGATATGTGTGTTGAAGCCCTCAATTGGTTAAAGCTATGCTAACCACTTATAAATTGAGTCAATTAGGGTTAGCCTTAACCACTTAGACATCCAATTGACCCTCAATTGCAAGCCAATTAGGGTTCAATCCTCCTCAATTAGGGTTTCAAATCGATTGGTCATCAATGTTCAACAAGGTGAATCAATTCAAGGTTGAACCTATCAATTGACCTCCAATTGGGCTCAAACTTGGCCCAAACGGTCTTGAGGTCGTTTGGACATCATCCAAATGGTCTTGAGACCGTTTGCCCAAAGTTTGACCAAAGTCCCAGTCGTTTTGACTAAGGTTGAAGTCCAATTAGGTCAAAATCAGCAACTTTCATCAATTTCATCAATTTCCTACAATTGGACCCTCAAACCATTAGATTAACTCAACCCTAGACCTTCAAACGGTCTTGGGTTGTGCCCAAACGGTCTTAGGACCGTTTGGAGGAATCCCCAAACGGTCTTGAGACCGTTTGGGTCCTTCAACCCAAAACTCAACAAGATCTATGTTCCAAATCAGCACTTTTTCACCCGATTAGGGTTTCATGTTGAAGTGCCTTCAACTCTCAATTGGTTAAGAATTAGACTTTGATTCTTTGCAGAGATGAAATTCAATATGTTAGGAACAGACCCTCAAACGGTCGTCCCTTGGTCAACTCTTTCAAACGGTCTTGAGACCGTTTCAATCCAAACGGTCTTGCAAGACCGTTTGAGAGCAAACGGTTTGGAACCGTTTGAACCCAAACGGTTTGCAACCGTTTGGACCAAAAGGGTCCATGGTCGTTTGAAAAAGTAACATAGGGAACCACGCCCCTCATCTTCAACCTCTAGCAAGGTCGGTTTCTCCACTGATTTGCTTGCAAACGTGCAAGGAAGAAGGGTGGTAGAAGGAGAATTTACCAAGTAAATTGCAAGAATTGAGCATACATATAAAGCATAAGTTTAGAGTTATAAAACCCGCCTAAAGGTTGATCTTAGAGCTCCAAGCCTTCAAGCTCCAAGCTTTAATGGCGTCCTTGAGCTTCCACAACTTGGTCAGAGGTGAATTCTCCAAGGAAACGTTGCTTTGGTCGGCTAGAACAAGAAGACTAAGTAAGCTAACCATAAAACCAACCTTAGAAAGTGAATTCCTCCATGAATTCGAGCTAGAAGGTGGGGTTTTCTTACCTTGAACAGGTTGGTCGTTCCCCCCCTGAGCTCCAAGCTATCCTTGGTCGTTTGAGCAAGAAAGGAAAAGAAGTGAAGGAAAGAAAGTTCGTTCACTTAATTGCAAGGGAAAAGGGCTTATATACTTTAGCCTCTTTTACACCCTAAGGACCTCACAAGATTGGAAATCACATCTAGGTCCCTCCTTGCTCAAAGGCACGACCAAACCTATCTATCCTTATGCAAATCTCATGAAATCTCAAGATCTAGGGGTAAAGGAATCCAACCTTCAACTAGGGTACATACATGAAAGGGTTTCATACCCATTTTAGGTGATTTCTATCACAAAGATCATTTTTCTCATCTATTATTAAATGATGTATCCATTTCATCATTTCTACTCTAAATGATGACAAGAGTCATAAAAGATGTTCTAGATATTAAGAATTACAACTTGGACCCCTCAATTTGGGTAAATTGCACTTTACCCCAAATTAGGGTTTCTAAGCATGGGAATTGCTTCCACAGTTGCACCTTGGTGCTCAAGCTTGGGAAATCCCTCAAACTTTACCATAACCATTCTCATGATGTATCAACATCAAAGGAACATCTTATCTTGTGAATTTTGCAAGTTCAACCCTTAAACTGGGTAATTTGCACATAGGCCCATGCATACAACACAATGCTACAACTTTATACAAAAAGGAGCAAAATTGAAAGTAAATGTTCCTGAGGAACTTAATTACATGCCAGGGAGTGTTCACAAGTATATTAATTACATATTTAGGCAAAACTTCCAGGGTTAGGTCATAACCCAGGTCAGGGGTGTTACAAATTCTTTACCCCTTCAAAAGGATTTCGTCCCCGAAATCGATAAAGCGTATTATAAGAAAATAGCAGGATATTTTCTTCTCATTTCATCTTCTAGTTCCCAAGTGGCTTCTTCAACACCACAATGGTTCCAGAGGACTTTTACAAGGCTTATATCCTTCTTCTTTAACTTTTTAGTTCTGTTATCGAGGATTGACACTGGTCCCTCCTCATACGTTATATCTTCATTCAATTCTACTTCCATAGGTTGTAGAACTGACTCAGTATCTGGATGACATTTCCTCAGCATGGAAATGTGAAACACAGGGTGCAGCTTCTGCAACTCCTGAGGTAACTCTAGTCTATAGGACACCTTTCCAACTTTTTCAACAATTGGATAAGGTCCCATAAATCTAGGAGCTAACTTTCCTTTCTTCCCAAAATGAAGGACTCCTTTCCAAGGTGAGACCTTGAGATACACTATGTCTCCAACCTGGAACTCTAGGGGTCTACGACGTTTATCGGCATATGACTTCTGTCTATCTTGTACAGTCTTAAGCTGTTGTTGTATTACTTTAATCTTTTCTGTAGTTTGCTGCACAAGATCAGGGCCTAACAACTGGTGCTCACCAGTTTCATACCAACACAAGGGTGATCTACAACGTCTACCATATAAGGCTTCATATGGTGCCATATCAATGCTATGTTGATAGCTATTGTTATAGGCAAACTCTATCAAGCTTAGATGTAGATCCCAACTCCCGGTAAACTGGAGAACACATGCTCTCAACAGATCTTCTAAGGTCTGTATAGTTCTTTCTGACTGTCCATCAGTCTGGGGATGAAAGGCTGTACTAAACCTTAGCTTGGTGCCTAGGGCTCTGTGTAACTGTTCCCAAAAGCGACTTGTAAACTGGGGACCTCTGTCAGAAACTATAGTGACAGGAACTCCGTGCAACCGCACTATCTCTTGAACATATATCTGGGATAACCTCTCAGCAGAATAGGTTGTTTTGACAGGTAAGAAATGTGCTGTCTTTGTCAACCTATCAACAACTACCCAAATGGAATCATGTCCTTTGTTTGTCCTAGGTAGGCCAACAACAAAGTCCATGGTCACATGGTCCCACTTCCACTGTGGTATGGGTAAGGGTTGCATTGTTCCTACAGGTTTCTGGTGCTCAGCCTTGACCTGCTGACACACAGGACACCTCAGAACAAACTCAGCTACATCCCTCTTCATTCCAGGCCACCAATACATATCTTTCAGGTTTCGATACATCTTGGTGCTCCCTGGATGCATAGCATACATCGAAGAATGAGCTTCCTCCAGAACTAACTTTCTCAGGTTATCCACATCTGGCATTATCATCCTTCCATGATAGCATGCCACCTGGTCATCTGACTCATGAAAACCTTCTCGCTTCTCATCTCCAAACTCAGATCTAATCTGCTGTACAAAAACATCTAATTGTTGTGCCTCCTTTATCTGCTCTCTTAAGGTAGGTTTAATCTGCATCTCAGCTAACAGACCAGCTAACAATGATGCCTTCAACTGCACATTGTCTTGCCTTAAAGAGATAAGCATATCTCTTCTAGAGCATACTAAGGAACTTAGTTGTGCCCTATCCATGGTTGATGTTGCTGATTTCCTACTCAAGGCATCAGCAACCACATTGGCTTTGCCCGGATGGTAATCAATTGTACAATCGTAGTCCTTGATTAACTCCATCCAGCGACGTTGCCTCATATTGAGCTCATGCTGAGTGAAGATGTATTTAAGGTTCTTGTGGTCTGTGAAAATCTGGAACGTTTCTCCGTAAAGATAATGTCTCCAGATTTTCAAAGCATGGACCACAGCAGCTAACTCTAGATCGTGTGTCGGATAATTCTCCTCGTGTTTCTTAAGCTGTCGGGAAGCAAAAGAAATCACTTGTTTATCCTGCATCAACACACATCCAAGTCCATTCTTTGAGGCATCACAAAAGATTATATATTCCTTTCCTTGCTCAGGTAACACAAGCACAGGTGCACTCGTTAACCTCTCCTTCAACAGCTGAAAAGACTGTTGACACTTATCACTCCAAGCAAAAGGAACATCCTTTCGGGTTAACTTGGTCAAAGGTAAGGCTATAGAACTGAAATTCTTAATAAACCTTCGATAATAACCAGCTAACCCCAAGAAACTTATAATCTCCGTCGGTGTCTTCGGTTGTTCCCACTGCAGAACAGATTCTATCTTTGCAGGGTCAACACGAATTCCCGAGGCAGATACCACATGTCCAAGGAAGGATACTTCAGATAACCAGAACTCACACTTGCTAAACTTAGCGTATAGCTTATGTTCCCTTAGCAAGGTCAAAGTCTGGCGAAGGTGTTGCTCATGCTGCTGAGCATCCTTACTATAAATCAGTATGTCATCTATGAAGACGACAACACACTGATCAAGAAAAGGTCGAAAGACTTTATTCATGAGTTCCATGAATGCAGCTGGTGCATTGGTTAGTCCAAACGACATAACCGTGAACTCATAGTGACCATATCTTGTCCTAAAGGCAGACTTGGATATGTCACTGTCCTTAATGCGGATTTGATGATATCCAGACCTTAAGTCTATCTTGGAAAAGACTGTTGCACCACGCAACTGGTCGAAGAGATCATCAATCCTCGGCAAAGGATACTTATTCTTTATTGTTACTTTATTGAGTTGTCTATAATCAATGCACAACCGCATCGATCCATCTTTCTTTTTAACAAACAAAACCGGAGCACCCCAAGGTGAGGTACTCGGTCGGATGAAACCCTTCTCAAGTAACTCTTGAAGCTGTTTCTTGAGTTCTGCCATCTCAGCAGGCGCCATCCTATACGGAGTTTGGGCTATGGGTTTCGTATCTGGGACCAAATTGATTTCAAAATCAATTTCCCGGGGTGGTGGTATACCAGGAAGTTCTTCAGGAAACACATCCTCGAATTCCCTGACTATCGGAACTTCAGCAGAGTTAGGACTCTCCTTGGTAACATCTACCACATGGGCCAAGAATGCATAGCATCCTTGCCTCATCAACTTATCAGCAACCATAGCTGATACAAGACAGGTGGGCAGAATCTTTCTTTCACCTTGAAAGATCCATGTGTTGCTTTCATCAGCTAACACAGCCAGCTTGGACTCACAATCCAAGACAACTCGATATCTTTCCAAGGTATCCTTCCCTAGGATTATATCAAATCCTTGCATATCAAGCGGTATGAGATCCACTTGAATGCGATGCTTAGAAAAGAAAAGTACACAAGGAGAGCATACTTCTTGCAGAATAGCAGACCCACTCAACGGAGTCTCCAACAACAACTTATCTGCCCTATGACTAGTTATCATATTGCAGTTACGAATCACTCTTCGAGTGATGAAAGAGTGCGTAGCACCCGGGTCAATCAAAACAGATACTACACAAGATTTAGACATATCAGAATATAAAAGTTCCATCTGACCTGTCACTACTTGTGGATTGACCATTGCCTCTGGTGGGTTCATAGCATAGAACCTCGCCGTAGCCTGTTGTTGAGGTGGTGCTGATGATCCAGCTTGAGACGCTTGCCCGCGTCCTCGACCTGTTCCTTGAGATTGTCCTCCCTGTGATCCCTATTGTCCTTGTCTCGGAGGCTGTGTCACACTGACAGGCCTAGATCAGCAGTCCTTCATCAAATGTCCCACCTTACCGCAGTTGTAGCATCTTCTTTCTTGTGGTCTTTGTGGCCCGGTAGCAGACATTGATGCAGAACTCTGTGTCTCCCGAGGTGGTTGTCCTCTTCCTCTACCTCTACTAGTAGACCACTGAGTCTGAGGACTAGATCTAGATGGTGGAGGGTTAGGTGCAGAGGATCTAGACTTCTTAAAGTCCATAGATGAAGAACCCTGGAACTGTGGATACCTTTTCTGTGTTTGCCTCTTCTCAACCACAGATCTCTCTATCCTTCGGACTGACTCAACGAAGGTAGAGAATCTCTCTCGGTTCTCTAAGGCAGACACTGGGGTAGACATGTCAGCATTCAACCCCTTCTCAAACCTTCTGATTCTTTCTTCTTCTGTGGCAGCCATGTGCGGACAAAACCGCAACAGCTCCATGAACTTAGCTTCGTACTCGCTAATGTTCATCATACCCTGTTTCAGTCTCTCAAATTGAGAGATCTTCTCGTCTAGGAAGGTCTTTGGGAAATATCTTTGGACAAACTCCTGCCGAAAATCTTCCCACGAGATCTCTATTCCAGGTCTCTTCTGCTCTTCCATGGTCCACCAGTGACCAGCACTTCCTTTGAGAAGATAGACAGCATATCTAACCTTCTCAGCTTCAGGGATGTTGAGGATCCTAAAAGCCTTCTCCAGCTCTGTCAACCACAGATCAGCATCTGTGGGGTCAGCAGTCCCATGGTACTCGGTAGCTCCGACACGACGTAGTCGCTCGAACGTCTTCCCGATACCTTGCCCCTCTGGTTGGACAGGTGCCCTAGGTGCAGGCATAGGCAACCTGTCGGTTATATGTGTCATGGCAGTCATGAACTGCACAAACATTGTCTGGACTGCTGGGTTACCTATGTCAGCTGGGTCAAACTGGGGTGGCTCTCTAGGTTGTTCTGGTACAGGCTGTTCCACCTCTGGTACTCCTGCACCGCCTTGAGGTGTACTGGCACTACTTTCTTCCACATACTCATCATGTGGCTCTGACATCTTAAGTATCTTCTTCTCCTGAGGAGTAGAAGATTCTATTAGATAAGGAAGGAATACTAAAGATAGACTCGACTTCCTAAGTCCTATGCCTCTGTAGACTCTGCGAACCTAGAGCTATGATACCACTTAATTGTGGGCTCCGATCTCCAAACCACGAATTAATCCCGAGTTAAACATGTGCGGAAGCAATCGGTAAACAGCGGAAGACAAAAATCACGGGAAATTAAAACTTTTCGAGACAAGAGCCTGAAACCACAAACCTTTTCCATAGAAAAAGGATTTAACTGTTTACATCACTGACAATTACTTCTTAAGTAATTTTATACAACATGATACAAAAATTCTCAAGAGTTCATACTCCAAAACACTCCAGGACCTGAGAGTACAGAGGACATATAGGACTTGACTCTATCTACACCATGAAGCAGGCTAGATCTCCACCTGAGATAGTTACTGCTCCTGATGCTGCTGTTGCTGGGATTGGTCACCAGAGTTCTTGTTCCTCCGTCTTCGACGACCACCTAAAAAGTAGAAGTCTACGGGGTGATACAATTATACATAATTGCCCCAGCGAGAGTTATAACTCTCCACTAGGCTTTATAAGCAAAGTAAGGAATAACTAAAGCAATAAGAGCCTTCAAGATATTCACTAGCAGTTCTGATGATAAGCAAGAGTTCAATCAATATTAACATATGAGAACATCTATGCTATTGAAGGTAACATCAATCAAATAACTCGTAGATAACTTTAACAGATATTCTACGTTGTTGATTATGTTTTTCAAACATTATTGTTATGCCCTGTGGAGATGAGGTATACCACTCATACTCCAACCGATCACTATTAAGTCGCCTCGGTATCATACTAGGTCATTAAAAGAGCCGGATTCTTATTACCTCATCTTCCTCAGTCAGTTAGAGGATTGATTGTTTGACATCTGGCGGGATGTCTTTGTAATAGCTCACCAGGGTACTCTGGTCCTTCGCTATTTTTAGAGTTACAGTGGCATTCTGTACTCTCTTCGCTATCGGAAGATTTCTTGTTTATCTTTCACCGATACGGTATTTGTGTCTTTAAGGGAGTGTAGATATACATCTCACCTTTAGGACTTTATGGTGGGGTCTGATGGACTACTAGAATCTACATCATCCTCTCACCTTTTCTTTTATAGTGAAGGTATGACGGACTACAAGAATCTACATCAAATACCTACACTAGGATGTAAGGTTCTACACATCCATGTACCCCACATACTCAAAAGTATGTGATCCAGGAGTTCCCTGAGGAAAACCTGTTTCACCATCATTTAGACTCTGACAATGATGGATCTATGATCAGGGCTCTACATTTCACATGATTAGTTAGGTACATTCAGTATTCATATCATCATACAAAAAAATTAGCATCATAGCTATATATGAGAATACTAAAATGTAGTAGGCCTAACTCATTTCAATTACCAGTTCTCAATTATCTCATCACAAGTCATCTGTCAAGCATGACCTTGATGGTGTTTATGGCTCTTACAACCCATAAACCACAAAAGATGTCACTTAGCAGTGCATCAAGATGATTCACTATTCATAAAGCTTAACACATGCTTTCAATGAATATAACATGGTATTTCATACCTGGGTATGACCATCATCTCATAATAACCTGCATGGTTAGTTCAACAGATAATAGTAAACAATTCAACAATTTAGGGTTTACTATTCATCTTTCAAGTTATCACCCTAAAATTAGGGTTTACTATTCACACCATGGTGAATGGTACTCATTACATCATCATGTAAGAGAAACATCATCATTAAGACTCTTAATTAAGATTAAGATCCATTACATATCATATTTAGGGTTTCCATGACCTCACATAGGTGGGTCATTCCCTAATCATGCACATTCATGTGTAATTGAAGTATCTCACTAGAGTTTCCTCCTAAAAAGGGTACTTTCTCTCTCTAGGATACTTTCTCTCTCTAGAAATACTTTCTCTCTCCTCTCACTAGTAGATGGTGACAACACCACTCTAGATCAGGTTGAGATAAGTCTCCATTGACTAACATGATCCAAAACATCAACATCATGTGATTAGGGTTTGATTAGAACGAGGTTTTACCCTTTTAGACCCCTCAAGGGTATTTTGGTAATTTGCCACATGATTACCATCATGGGTTAACTCACTAATCACATAGTCCCTTAATGACCTAGGTTACCATTAGGGTTTAGATTGGATCATCATTGAACTAATTACACCATCAAATGGTTAAGTACAAACCATCACCAGTCTCCAAACGGTTTCAACCTTCAAACGGTTTCAACCACCCAAACGGTCTTGAGACCGTTTGGAGGTGAAGACCGTTTGGAAGGGTTGACTTCCAAACCGTTTGGAGCTTCAAACAGTTTGAAACCGTTTGATCAAACTTGCTTGAGATCGATTGGACCAAACGATCTTGAGGTCGTTTGAGCCCAAACGGTCTTGAGACCGTTTGGTCCAAATGGGCTCAAACCGTTTGGACCTCCAAAGGGGTTCAAAGGTCACCAATGTTCATGGATATGTGTGTTGAAGCCCTCAATTGGTTAAAGCTATGCTAACCACTTATAAATTGAGTCAATTAGGGTTAGCCTTAACCACTTAGACATCCAATTGACCCTCAATTGCAAGCCAATTAGGGTTCAATCCTCCTCAATTAGGGTTTCAAATCGATTGGTCATCAATGTTCAACAATGTGAATCAATTCAAGGTTGAACCTATCAATTGACCTCCAATTGGGCTCAAACTTGGCCCAAACGGTCTTGAGGTCGTTTGGACATCATCCAAACGGTCTTGAGACCGTTTGCCCAAAGTTTGACCAAAGTCCCAGTCGTTTTGACTAAGGTTGAAGTCCAATTAGGTCAAAATCAGCAACTTTCATCAATTTCATCAATTTCCTACAATTGGACCCTCAAACCATTAGATTAACTCAACCCTAGACCTTCAAACGGTCTTGGGTTGTGCCCAAACGGTCTTAGGACCGTTTGGAGGAATCCCCAAACGGTCTTGAGACCGTTTGGGTCCTTCAACCCAAAACTCAACAAGATCTATGTTCCAAATCAGCACTTTTTCACCCGATTAGGGTTTCATGTTGAAGTGCCTTCAACTCTCAATTGGTTAAGAACTAGACTTTGATTATTTGCAGAGATGAAATTCAATATGTTAGGAACAGACCCTCAAACGGTCGTCCCTTGGTCAATTCTTTCAAACGGTCTTGAGACCGTTTCAATCCAAACGGTCTTGCAAGACCGTTTGAGAGCAAACGGTTTGGAACCGTTTGAACCCAAACGGTTTGCAACCGTTTGGACCAAAAGGGTCCATGGTCGTTTGAAAAAGTAACATAGGGAACCACGCCCCTCATCTTCAACCTCTAGCAAGGTCAGTTTCTCCACTGATTTGCTTGCAAACGTGCAAGGAAGAAGGGTGGTAGAAGGAGAATTTACCAAGTAAATTGCAAGAATTGAGCATACATATAAAGCATAAGTTTAGAGTTATAAAACCCGCCTAAGGGTTGATCTTAGAGCTCCAAGCCTTCAAGCTCCAAGCTTTAATGGCGTCCTTGAGCTTCCACAACTTGGTCAGAGGTGAATTCTCCAAGGAAACGTTGCTTTGGTCGGCTAGAACAAGAAGACTAAGTAAGCTAACCATAAAACCAACCTTAGAAAGTGAATTCCTCCATGAATTCGAGCTAGAAGGTGGGGTTTTCTTACCTTGAACAGGTTGGTCGTTCCCCCCCTGAGCTCCAAGCTATCCTTGGTCGTTTGAGCAAGAAAGGAAAAGAAGTGAAGGAAAGAAAGTTCGTTCACTTAATTGCAAGGGAAAAGGGCTTATATACTTTAGCCTCTTTTACACCCTAAGGACCTCACAAGATTGGAAATCACATCTAGGTCCCTCCTTGCTCAAAGGCACGACCAAACCTATCTATCCTTATGCAAATCTCATGAAATCTCAAGATCTAGGGGTAAAGGAATCCAACCTTCAACTAGGGTACATACATGAAAGGGTTTCATACCCATTTTAGGTGATTTCTATCACAAAGATCATTTTTCTCATCTGATTATTAAATGATGTATCCCTTTCATCATTTCTACTCTAAATGATGACAAGAGTCATAAAAGATGTTCTAGATATTAAGAATTACAACTTGGACCCCTCAATTTGGGTAAATTGCACTTTACCCCAAATTAGGGTTTCTAAGCATGGGAATTGCTTCCACAGTTGCACCTTGGTGCTCAAGCTTGGGAAATCCCTCAAACTTTACCATAACCATTCTCATGATGTCTCAACATCAAAGGAACATCTTATCGTGTGAATTTTGCAAGTTCAACCCTTAAACTGGGTAATTTGCACATAGGCCCCTGCATACAACACAATGCTACAACTTTATACAAAAAGGAGCAAAATTGAAAGTAAATGTTCCTGAGGAACTTAATTACATGCCAGGGAGTGTTCACAAGTATATTAATTACATATTTAGGCAAAACTTCCAGGGTTAGGTCATAACCCAGGTCAGGGGTGTTACAATTGTAGAGAGGAATGTGGCTAGATGGAGAAGAATGGCGGATGATTATGTAGTGGGGTTGAAGCCACATTAGTCGGCGCTCGCTCACCATCTCGCCCAGATCTGGAGAGATAAAGGTTCTATTGAATTAAGATCAAGGGACACGGCTTCTTCATAGTTATGTTCTCTAATTATGAAGACCTCACTACAGCAGTGGATGGAGGTCCATTGTTCATTGTTGGGAATCCATTAATTATAAAGAAATGGGAGAGAAATTGAAGCACACTGAGTTACCGATCTGGCTAAAGATTCATAACCTACCCTTAGAGCTCTGGGATGCTGAGATGTTCAACTATATCGGTTCTTATTTTGGCATACCTCTTCAACCTGATAAACTCACTTCAAAATTTCATAGTCTTGAGTATGCCAGGTTGCAGGTGGTCATTCCCATAGACTTTTCATTTCCAAAGGAGTTACAGATCGTTTGTAAGGATGGACAATGCGACATTATTGAATTTGATTATGAATGGGAGTTACCAAGATGCTTTTCATGTGGTATGTTCAGACATGAGTCAGCTCTGTGTGTCTTATCAAAAGATTTGGATGAGGGGATTCCATAGAAGAAATTGAGGAAGGTGTGGATGCCTAAATCCCACAAGACAGACGAAGATAGTGAACTCTTTATGGAAGCTGAAGAAGGTGATACGGTAGTATCCTCTTCCCCAATAGAGAATGATTCTTCAAGTTCTATGGTGAATGTTATATCCTCAATTTTGGTTAAAAAAATGAATTATATAAAATAAAGCCATTCACTTTGTGGCATGGGTGCAACCCATGACCCGAGTGAGGCCCATGAGGCTATCTTCTTTGAAAATAGGTCCTGGAGGCACAAGACAAAGAAATAATAGATTTCTTACATAAATAAATATTACTGACTTTTTGAATTATTGGATAATTGAGTTATAAGATAATATACGAAGTTGCCATAAGAAAAAAAAAATACATGGTATTTGGGTAATTAAAGGAATACTTGGAGGATAAGTAAGGATCTATGTGGAAACCTATTTAATATATTGTCTTACTTTTCCATGCGTGCTTAGTATTAACCATAAGAAATAAAAGATGGGATAAGGAATATAATCCTTCCTAAGTGGTATCCAATTGTTGGCGATAATATAGAAAGGAGTGATTATGTCCTTTATTTTGTGGGCTTGTATCAAGGATAATGATAATAATTCAATATGTGTCGAATAGCGGTACACCTTTCTCAACTTGGGTTTTATAACCCATCCTTCTATGAGGAAAGTTGATAAATCCCAAAGAGAATCCTAATACAGTTTCTTATGGTGAGATTAAGGCATGTGGAGTCGGTGGTAAGGTGTTAATCACCTTCCTTTCCCTTTGAATCATGATATACGAGTATATATCTCTCTCCCATGGGTGTATGAGAAAAGGAAGGTCAACTTTTACACTCAAGGGCCGCTCTCTCTATTCCTTTCCCTTCCTCTCTTCCTAGGGATCATTAGGGTTCCTCCTGGGGGCCTGTATATATATTCCCATGAGAGCCTTGTCATCGAGAGAGCACCTTATCCCCGAGGATCGCAACAACTTCTAGCAGATGGTTCCCAACCATCATGGTTCTAACCTAGCCCTAGCATGGATAGAAGGGGGAGTCACGAGGAGGCGGCACCTGGGGATGAGAACTCACGCCAGCTCTTGTGGCAGATGATTCTTAAGGACGACATAGTGGTAGGTGGAGAGCACTGAAAGGGTTGTGTCAGTAGCGGATGGTACATGCGTAAAGGGAGGCGGTGGCTCTAGTGGCGTCATGCCCACGGGAGCTAGAATCCCGACGCGTAGCTGGGCGATTCACGTGGAGGTTTTGCATGAGGGTGAAGACAATGGAACCCTGCCAAGTCAGACCCATACCAGCCAGGCGGGGAAGAGAGGCGGGTCATGTCCAGTAGCTGAAGCCCCACCGACACAGTGTCGCTTTGATCTTCATGCTACAGAGGCGAGCAACTGCCTCAACTCGCAACAGCGCCGACGTACGGGTGTACATACACAGTCGGCAACCAGGGATCGCTGACGCGAGGGAGATCATGACTCCAGGCAAGGGAGAGGTGGCGTGCAAAGGTAGGTGGTCCTTCGGCGATCCTTGACCTGCTGCAGTAGCGGCAGCGGTGGTTGCAATGCCGCAAAACAACCTGTGTGCGTTGAGAACTGTAAACACGTGAGGATGGAGGCAGTTGAGAACTGTGAACACGTGAGGATGGAGGCAGTGGCGATGAGGAAAATAAAAAGAAAAACATACCTAATAAGTGTCTCATTGTCTCCAACATATAAAATAAGCTATTTGTAAAAAAAATCTAACATAAATGAAATGATAAAATTCACTATTCAAAATAATGAATTTGTTTAAATGTCTAAGGTCATAACTAACACATTATTTGACATGTCTTTCAGATTAAACAACTAGATGATCAACAATATAATCATAATTCATGATCACTTGATCAGTGCAATGTGCATACAATTGGCAATGCATAAGAAAAATAATAGTTATCTTAAAATGGGAACATAATCATCTTTTAAGTGGATAACAAGTATTAAAATATAATATGACATCATTTAGTAGATGATGTCATACTGGAAGACTCAAAAAAATTATAGTAGTCAAATCTTATACTATAAAAGATATAAGTATAATGTATTTGGTATATTATAAGATCTTGACACAATGATCAGTTGAAGGAAACTTCAGAAAGAAAGAATAAGGAATATATTTAATATGGTTGTATGAACAACATATGATGGAGAAGCGCATTGGAAAATAAAAAGTGAAGAGAATGAAGAGGAAAGATCCATGCATATTTTTTATTTAAAATTTGAAGAAGAGACATATGAAAGAAAAAATTATATATTTTTATTAACTTCCATTTTACTTGTCATCCTCATTTTTCTCTCTCCATTTGATTAAAGCTATATTTACTAGATGGATTTTCTCACATTTTCTTCTCCCTCTTACCCCACAATTTATATATTTTTATCTTCTCTTTTTTTACATTATGCCAATTCAATCATCTTCTTTTCTTTTATAGATAAAAATATTGACATTATCTTCTCAAATTCTTGTAAATTTGTAATAATTGTTATTTATCTTATAACTTATAATATATAAATCTTATGTAACTAAAAAAGTTTGTGAAATACCATGTAACAATAAATATTATTTAGATCTATTTCTATATAATAATATAGATCTTTTCTTAATTCGAGAGTGATTGATTAATAAAAGTTTGAAGAAAAAAAAATATAAATAGAAGGTGATAGTTGTGCATGTATGGTTATCATTTTTCCCAATGGTGTATAATTATAATTGAGTGAACTTACTCAATTTATAGCTAATAATATTTGTTAATTAATAAGTCAACTATATTACATCAAATTTCAGTTAATAGGTCTACATGATGCATGATATATTTTTATAAATTTTATTTTGTATAACTATTTTTCATCTTTTAATGGTATATACTCCCTAGTCTTATAGAGATTCACATTCAAGTAGGGGAGACAATTTGTGTAAGTCTTAGCACAATTAATATGAAACTATTAAGAAAATTTTAGTAGGATAGAAACCAAATATATCATTTCTTATACTCATAATTGATGACATACATATTAGGACGGTAAATTTAATAATTTGTGAGTATATACGACACATAATCTACAAATATATTAAATTTAACCATTAAGTAGTTCATACAAAGAAGTATGATAGGATTGACTAAAATCATAAAATTAAAAGTCGCATTTTGTACGGTATAATAATTTTTTCACAAAATACAAATTTGTACATGGTATCATAGTAATAATAAAAATATTTTTTAGGGGGGGCTTCAGCCCCGGCAGCCCCCCCTCTGGCTACGCCCCTGGATGGAGGAGGAGGAGCCGGAGGTGACAGATAGCAGGACAGTGATAGGCTCAATCACCCACTCTACGGTGGGCGTCAATCCGTCACTAGAGATGGCAAGTTCCCCCATTAAACCCATACCCAACTAACCCAAGGCAACCCGGCCCAATTTATAACTGCTATCTTGGGTCCGGTTCGTATGTTGGGCCCTAGACGGGGGGCCCAGTCTGGGGTAAGATTTTAACGGATCCCCATTGGGATCAATTATCCCCCATCAAACCCTAACCCATGTCCCTTCTCCGGCTCTGCGAGTCTGCGACTCCTCGCTCGGTCGCTCCTCGCCTTCTCTTCCACCCAACCCACCCCTCGAATCCTCGATCCTTCCCAGGCGATGGCGGCGGATCACAAACTCGATCATGCCATGAAGAAGGACGCCTGAAGGAAGCCAAGACGCCAAGCACAAGCTGCTGCCCCGACACCAAGCAACGAAGTGCCACCTCGACGCCAAGCGACGACGAGGTGTCGATGTGCCACCCGACGCCACAAGATGGCAATGAGGTGTCAACGATGCTGACTGCCGAGAATCTCCAAGCGTGCATCAATTTCATTTGCCAATAGAGGTGCGCCCAAATCCCTAATCTCGTTTTGTCATCCTCAGCCCAAGAGGTGCACAAACCTCTCGTTTGTTATCCCAATTATGGAATTAGTAGAAAACAAGCTTCAAAAACCCTCTGAAACGCCCTTTGTCACCCGACTTCCCCTGATTCTCTCTCACCATACATGCATCGTCACCTGCAGGTGGCTGCCACGCGAATCGTCGTCGTCGTCTTCAGGTGTCAAGGGACTCGTGTTCCTCTTCCATGGTGAGTCTATATATTTAACCCTCCCTCATCACCTTCAGGCGTCAAGGGACTCGCCTTCCTTCTTAGTGTCTTTTGGCCTTCAAGCTTCTTACGTTCTTGGACCCTGATCCTGTTGGTTGGTTGCAGGGCACGGCTTGTCTATTTGATTGAACAACTAATCAGTATTTCTGCCTCGTCCTTTTTGCTGCGGAGAGCTGCTTCATCCGTTGTCTGTTCTGGCTGCTCTTGCTCCTGTCAACACAAGAGGTACGCCCATTGTGTTTATTGCTTGATTAGATAATATAGTTCATCTTATGAACCAGTTTATTTTGTGTTGCAGGTGCCACTTTTTTTTGCTCAGTTGTGATCCAGGCAGCAAAATTTCTAGTCATTTGATTGAACATGTATATGTCCATTAGATTCAGTTAGGTGGTTGATCCAGAGTTGATCATGATTATGTGTTTCCAACTCTTATGTTATGTAATGGTTCCAGCTCATGTGTCATGTAATGGGCAAAATAACAATTTGTTTGACCATTATTTTGTATGTGGACATCAATTGATTACTCTACAGAAATGCGTATGATGCCTCTATATTGTTTGATATGCTTTTTATACAATTTGAATGTGCGCAGCATAGGTGTGGTCTTTTCTGTGTTGATTACTCTACAAAAATGTGTTTGATGCCTCTGTCTCGTTTGGAATGCCTCTGTCTCATTTTGTGGTCTTTTCTATGTTGATTTGTTCTATGTAGTCTTTAGCTTAGTAAATAAAGTTCTGTGAATATCAATTAAAATCACGGTATACAAACATTTCTATGTTTTGTGAACAAATGACAAATTTTGTTCACACATTATGCAGAAATTCACAAATAAGTATTTTCATGTAATGGATTTTGATGCAATTTTTCAGTTCACAAACAATGGATTTTTTTTTAACTGCACAGAAATTTGTAAATAAAAATTTTCATGAAAATGGACTTTGATGCAATTTTTTATCTAAATGAGCTTTAATGCAATTTTTCAATTTGCTCAAACTGTAAATAAAGAAAAATTTGCAACTAAATAATTTCGTGTAAATGGGGTTTTATACAATTTATCAGTTTAGTAATGGGTTTTGTTGGGTCCCCATTACCCAACTGGGTGGGTATGGGTTCATACATAGGCGCCACTTTCTGTAGTGGGGTGGGGGTGGGTATTACAATAACTGAAATGGGTAAAGTGGGTATGAGGATGGGTGCCCCATACCCGCTCAATTGCCATCCCTATCTGTCACGCCCTGCATCGCGTGGGACAGGGTCCCCTCGTGCAAAGTCACCCATCGAGCAGGAAAAGCCCTATGGGAGGAGGGGGAAAAGAAAAGAGTCAAAAGACTCTTCTACCCTAGCCTGCATGTTCAATCCCCAAGGGTAGAGAAGTCTTTTCCCCTTAATAAGGAGCCGAGCCAGATTAAGAATGGATAAGGTAAGTTAGCAGACGTGGCACCTTTTAATTGGTCCAACAATGTTAATCTTGCAAAAATCATAGTAAATGATAGGTAACTTGGATTGTAACGTATAATATATGAACGTTTATCATCTAAACTAGAGGAATCTGAATAAATTAGTTGTAGAACCTAATTAAGCTTCATATTCCAAAATCATATACAAAACATGTTCTAATGTGTTTAATAGAAAGGAAAACCTAGATTCATTTAAATTGATGCTTAATTAAGTAGATTCGTTTATGTTGTGATAATACCTGATCTAGACATGTATAATGAAGGAATCATTGATAATGATGAATAATTGATGTTTCTATATTAATAATCATGTACATGATGATTTACGGTTTTGAAACCGATGTGAATACCTTGTTATGATCTTAATGCTAGTAATATTAGGTAGTTATCACGGATAATCTAATATGCTCAAGATGATGATTAGGGTTTAACCTAATGTGCATAACTAAAGGTTATAATCTTAGAAACCATGATACGTGGAATTAGGGTCTAATCCCTAGTCCAAACATAAGATAACCCTAAACCATAGTTTAGAGGTGAATCTAGAACTGATTAATGTAATGTGAATACATGGTGACACATATATAGTATGTTTATTTCATATTGAATACTTTATTGCTTGGATGTTTGGATGCAGTCTTAAAGTACATGATATATTCTATATGGTTTCTACAATGGCATAAGGTACATGGTTACACTTATGAATACATGTATCAAATTTGGAGTTTGTCGAGATTTCTCAGTGAGATTAAATAAAAGATAAACTGCTTTCTTATTTACTTACTTCTTACAAATTATAAAGTTCCTATGAGTATCATGTAAAGTAAATAACAATATTCTAAACCTTGGGTTAGACTGGACTTAAGGGTAATGCACACGAGCCCCAGAGTGATAGTTATTATGCCTAAGGTAGTAGACTAGATATGGGTTAGAATATAAAAACAAGTTTATGTTCTTATGTGCAAGATAAAGATGTTTGCTTATATGTGTACATGTGATTATTGGATGAACCCACATACTAGTATAGAAATATATTGACCGTATATTTGTTTGTCGGCATTTTAGGTATCAGATATACTTGACTCGTGGACATGAGGTTATGGATAAAATATGTTGAAGACACTAAAGTTATTCATGAAGGTTTAGATATAATGGTATATCATCATACATGTACAGGTTAACTCTTTCTAAAATTTATGTAACTCCTTAGAGGAGCTTTTTATGCAAACATATAAGTATTTATTTATTAATTGGAATTGTTTACTATTCTGCATTATTTCTTGAATCTGATACTGGAATTTGTGATTAATGGTCTATGACTTTAAGGTCTTTTCGACGGTCAAAAGTGCGGGTCATTACAGTGGATGTTACCATCTCTAACAAATCAGTAGGTGGAGAGGTAGTGGTCTCTTCAATTTCTGAAAATAGGTTCATGACTCCTATTCCGTCCCCTAAAATGGATGGGAAACAAGAAAGAAAAAATCTAGGTCTCCTCCCATGGTTACTTCTAAGAATGTTACCAGGAATGCCCATGAATCAGTTAACAAATACTCACATCTCTTGAGTTTTATGGATAATAAGATTCAGAGTGAGGTAGTATTGACATATTAGGATGATAGTGGGGTGATAGAGGTGTCCTTACTCCCAAATGGTTAAGCTGTTTAATATTGTTTCTTGGAATGTGAGGGGTGGTAGCAATAAGATCCCTCATATTCAGAAGGAGATGCTTATACTAAGGGCAAATGTTTATATTTTCTTAGAAACTAGAGTAGTAAAAATTATTTAAATAGCTTTGTGAATAAGATTTGTCAAGGAGTTAGCTATGTAGGAAACTCCTATTTCTATTCTTATACGAGGGTTCTTATTCTGTGGTTGGACCAGGACATCAATATTAGTGTGATATATGCAAATGAGCAAGTGATTCATTTTTCTATTGTGAAGGACTTAATGCAGTTTGATTTGTCTACTATCTATGGAGCCAATGGGGATTCTGATAGAGTTCGGTTATGGAACTCACTCTCTGAGCATTATACTTCTAATCCTCCTAGCTAGTGTGTACTAGGTGATTTCAATGTTGTGAGGCATATTGGTGAGAAGTTGGGGAAACAACCTCCATCTAATAGAAGCATGAAGGAATTCAATGAAGCTATATCTACTTCTAATCTCATGGAGATGTCTATGAAGGGTTCTTTCTTCACATGGCATAGTCATAGAAAATCTGGGAAAAGCACCTTCTCTAAAATTGATCAAATTTTTTGTAACCTTGGTTTTCTTATGTCTATGAAGGGTTCTTTCTTCATATGAGATAGTCATAGTAGATCTGGAAAAAGCACCTTCTCTAAAATTGATCGAATTTTTTGTAACCTTGGTTTTATTTCTTCCTTTCCTTACTGTTGGGGTGAAGTTATATATTCCCTTTTTAGTGATTACAAGATCATCATTTTGAGACTAGGTTTTGGAGAAAAAAAGGACCTACTCCATTCAGGTTTATAAACACATGGACAAACCAGCAAGGCTACTAGGAGGTGGTTAAGGAGACTTGGTGTTGAACTGAGATTTCTGGTACCCCTATGTTTAGGGTCTATAGAAAATTGTAGGTTGTAGCTAAAGCTCTAAAAAGATGGAATAAGGAGATTGTTGGAAAATTTTTCTTAAAGTATAAAGAGATTGAAATGAAATTTTCTTCTTTGCAGAAGGAAGTTGAAGCTAATCCGGAGGATAATGCTTTACATAGAGATGATGCTATTAAAGTTATGAAGGATGAAAAGAGTCTTCTCAAACAAAAAAGTAGAGTACAGTGGTTGAATTTGGGGGATAGAAACACATCTTTTTTATGCTTCTTTAAAATCCAGAAGGCTTAGAAATCATATAAATATTCTTACATTTGAAGATGGGAATATTGTTTATGATGTTGACCTGGTTAGGGATAGTGTGAGAAACTTCTACAACAACTTATTTAACAATTCTCTGAACATTGAAGTGGATTGCAAAAGTGAGTGGATCTTACCTACTATATCAAAAGAGCAGTTTGATGAGTTAAGAAAAGTACTTACCAGACCTGAGATTGAATATGTAGTTAAATCAATGAAAGATGATAAGGCACCGGGTCCATACGGTTTTAATGAGGTGTTCTTCAAATCGGTTTGGGATATCATTGGTGAGGATATTATATTTGTTGTTCAAGGGTTTTTTAGCTCTGAGAAATTATTGAAAGAGTGTAACAACACTCTTATCACCTTGATCCCTAAAGTACAAGGAGCTAGTTGTTTGAAGGACTTCTGACCCATCTCTCTGTGTAATCTTGTTTATAAATTCATCACAAAAATTATGGCTAATAGAGTGAAGTTTATTCTACCTACTCTCAAAGATCACAGCCAGATGACTTTCATTAATGGGAGGAGAATCAAAGACACGATCATATTAGCTAATGATATATTGAGCACTTTTGTGGGTTCTCAAAAAACATGTGTATTAAGGCAGACCTGGCTAAAGCTTATGAAACAGTTAGAAGGGATTATATCCTCTTTCTTCTCTATAAGATTGGATTTCTGAGATATTGGATCAGGTGGATCAGTGTGACCTTTTCTTCAGCTTCCTATAAAGTATTGGTGAATGGAAGTCCTTCTGATCATTTTACTTCCTCAAGTGGAGTGAGGCAAGGACATCCATTATCTCCATTCCTTTTTGTGGTAGCAATGCAAGGTCTCACATCGATTATAAATGTTGCTATGAGGGTGGGGGAGTTGAAACCTCTTTTTGCTTCTGAAGAGATAAGTTTTTCACATATAATCTTTACAGATGACCTTCTTCTTTTCTCTAAATCTGATAACCAGAATGTGACTTGTCTGAAAGATATTCTTGAGACCTTTAATGTGATTTCAGGTTTGAAACTTAATAATGTGAAGTGTCAGATTTTTTTGAGTAGGAGTGCACAAGAGAACAATATTGCTTCTATTTTAAACATTGAATTACACTCTCTACCTGTTAGATATGTGGGCTTGCCCTTATTTATAGGAAGTTTAACAAAAGGATTGTGTGCACCAATTATTGATAGAATTAAAGGAAGTTTGGATTCTTGGAAGGGTTGTTTTTTTTCTCAAGCGGGAAGATTGGAGTTGGTTATTTCTAGTTTATCTTATTTCCATATTTCTGGTATTCTGCTTTTCCACTTCCTAAGTCTGTGATTCAGAACATCGAACAACATATGAGGAACTTCATATGGAATGATTCAGATGAGAAAAAAAACTTACATTCTATCTCTTGGAGGTTTATTTGTAGACCTAAGGATGAAGGAGGTCTTGGTGTTAGATCTATGGAAAATTGGTCTACCGGTGGTCTTCTTAATAACCTTTAGAATCTAGCTACTGACAAGGAGATTTTGTGGGTTTGATGGATCCATGAAAGATATGTAAAAGATGAGTCTGTATGGTATGTTAAGGCCAAAAGTAATTCATCTTGGCTTTGGAGGAAAATCTTGAGTCAGAGGGATAACCAGCTAAAGGAGATTGACTTATGTGTTGGAAGTATAGTTTCTTATTGTGGAGAGACCCTTGGTTGAAGGATAAGAAGAAACTTATTGAGGTTGTGGACTCCTAGGCTCCTAGCTTGTGTTTAGATTGGGAAGAGGTATGAATTATAAAATTAATAGTTGCATTGTTAATGGTTCATGGTTCTGTGCTAACTTTTGAGGATCTGAAGTTCTCTATAATGTTCTTATAAAGCAAGGTGAACCCTCTATTATGAAGGATTGCATTCGTTTTAAAGATAAAATGACTTTCAATTTGAAGGATGGTTCAGAGATTTCTATAAAGAAGGGTTAGAAGGTTCTTTGGGGGAAATGGATTTGGTCTAGTAACACTCCTCAAAGATGTTCTACTGTTCTGTAGACGTTTTTCCTGAAGAAGTTATCTACTATGGATTACCTGTAGAGAATGGGCTTTCAGATTGTTTCTATATGTCCATTATGTAGCATGGATGTGAAGAGTACGGACCTTATTTTCTTTGATTGTGCTTATGCTAAGGAGTTATGGAGATGGTTTGACAGTAAGTGTGGTTATCTTCTACGCTCCCCTGAAGATCTGCTTATGCTAAAGAAGGAAGCTAAAAGCCTATCTCTTTTTCTCATTTACATGATATGAAGAGAAAGAAATGGAAGGATCTTCCTGGATTGCAATAGGGACACTACGTAGATTTGGGACATTTGTCTCAATGAATTTGAAAATGTATAGTTATTTTTGTGTTTTGTTGTATTGTTCTGCTTCTTTTGTTTTTTGTTATCTGTACAGTCTGTGATTGCATCCTGTAATCACTACTTTCCTTTTTTGAGATGATTAAAGAGGCACAACACCCTTTTCCCCACCAAAAAAAAGATCTCACAGGAAAAGGTGTACAGTTATAATTTAGAAAAACTCTACATATCAAATAGTCATAGTTAAATCTCTACA
The DNA here is from genome assembly GCA_963693085.1 of Alisma plantago-aquatica. Lineage (NCBI taxonomy): Eukaryota > Viridiplantae > Streptophyta > Magnoliopsida > Alismatales > Alismataceae > Alisma > Alisma plantago-aquatica. Next base: position 1,208,037,576 of record OY856412.1, read on the forward strand.
TGACGATAACATTCACAACAATACAATCGCCTTGTACACTTTATTTAATGATCTAAATCTAATTGACTTGTATCTAGCCAAGTAGAAATAATCACCATATGCTTATGTGCAAGACTCCCCTTCATGATCTTATAATTTATTTGGCCACCCTAAGACAAGCAACAAAGCCCAAGTGCCTTTGGGTAGGTAGGGGCCTATAGCCCGTTACCTTCTTTCAAACCTTGGTACAAGGATGGTCTCAACACCACATATCATCTTGGTATCATGCCTCAAATCTCATTTCATGTCACAAATCTCATTATCATGTAAGACGACATGTATAAGGGTCTCATTCCCTATCCTCATATTACATATAGTAAGAGAGATGGATCTCACTTCCACCTTTATGGAACTTCCCCTAACCCTCCGCAAATTATACCCAAGGGTGTAATCTACTCTAGGTCTTCTACACATAGACTTCATTGCATGTCATACAGACCCATTTGTCTATCCCAATACATATGTCGCAAAAGGATAATAGTGCTCAATGCACTTAACTAAGGGAATTAACTCTTTCTTTATTATCACGTAGCTTGCTAAGTTTAGAAATATTAATGATATCCTCATGTGTTCATGCAATACACTACATGATAGAGACAATCTTGTATAAAGAATGTCATGTAGACACTAATCAAGACTAGCAAAATGATAAATACTAGCTTAAGATTTTACTAATGATCACATGTAATACCAATGACCTACTGTAAACTTTATCTCAACACAACATGGACTTCTTATAAAGTCTTAAACAATGGTTTATCAATCCTTACTAGAATTAGAAGTAATTTATTGTCCCTCAATTTAAAACTCATCGGCTTGGGACCTCGTCTTAAACTACTTGGAACTTGTGCTTTCAACATATTCAAGGCACAATACTTACTAACATGGCTTGAATCTTATTGATTCAACCTTAGCTTATTTCATAAGTTGTTACCACAATAATATAATTAAAAAATCATTCCTTACTCATAAAATTAAGGATCATACATAATCCAAGAGAAGATGGTACCAAAGAAATAGTGTAATTATATTTCCTCTTTACAATTTCATAGGTGAATATAATGTAACCAAGGTATGAATATGATGAACTAAAGCTTGTTTCGGCCCTACCTATGTATCAAGGAGGTTAAAAAATAATAATTAAATCACTATTATAGAAAAACATACATAAGCCTGATTGGCACATGCACAAATTCAATTTAAAATAATAAAATCACCAAGTATATATATGTGCAGGTATAGATCCACAAGGATTTCTCCTTCATCAAGATAGCAAGAGTTTAGTTTCAATCCACGTAGATCCACATCTTGGTTTTCTTATTTATCAAAGCCTGAATAGTTTGTTTTAAATCTTCATTTTTATATTCAATATTTCATGATTCAAGCATACATGATATCAATGCATAACAACAAGGATCTAGCTTCCTAAAACACATCTGTATGTCAATCACCAGCTAGTAAGAATGTATATATACTTAATTTCACAAGAGATGGGTAGATTTGACCTTATACCTCATGTTAATTATGATTTTTTCATGTTTGAGATCAAACAATAAGGAGAACCATAGATAAGTACTAGCATTAAAAAAATCATAAATCATCAATTTAAAATCTGATTTCAACTCAAGAAATCAACTTTATGAAGCAATGATATTTGCATGCTTTAAGCATTATGAGGAAGCTTCGAAAGAGAATAGGTATTTTAATGCTCTAGATAAATATATACTCACTTAGAAATAGGGGAAAAATAAGAAAGGAAAACCATGTCTAGGCAATATTTTAGCAAGAAAACATTTCAAAGAAAATATTTGTCCCAAAATACTTTTGAGCTGACCTCCTTAGCTAACAAATCAAGATTGGAGACTAGGATAAAGTATATGATGCATAAATCAACATTTTTGCCTTTAAGAATTGGCTAGAAAAAGAGCAGTACAAAGTAAATGAAAATGATTAGCAAGAAACCAACATTCAAACAAAAAAAGAGTGGTGAAGATCTTGAGTTCCCAAGCTTGAATATGTAGGAAAAGCTTCATTTGAGTCGTATACATCAAACAATCACCACAAGTGCCAAGAGAGTCTCCACCCTAGCCTCTTATACTATATTTTATTTAATGTAAAATCAAATTAGGAATATAAGGAAATAATTTTTTATTTAAATATGATTGATATATCAAAATTTATGTGGCTTTTTGTGATTGACTGTGTTGGGCGGCCACACCACTCGAGCATTGTTGGGATATTCCCCTATGGGGTTGCATGCATGATGGGATACACTCCCGACAGGTTTACTATCTTGATGGGGTTACTTGCTTGATGGGGTCTTCTCATTTGATTAGTGATTTACTCACACCTCGTTACTAAAAACACAATAATTGTCTCATATGAACTTTGCTTGCCCCGATTCTTTTTACTTTATATTCATAATCCATTTTTATACAAATGCCCACTAATATTTTATTTTCCTAAATTATTTTGTTAAAAACTTTCATCCTAGATATTTTCTTTAACATGCATATACATTTTTTTAATTCTTTAAGGCTTAACACTGAGGTAAACACATAATATATGCATTCAAGATATTACACTTAACCATTTACTTATCATGTGAGAATATGGGGCCTAATATTCATATTAAATGATTCCATTAGTTCATCACTTAAATTAGGGTTTCAAAATTAGTTAGTGAATTCACATTCATCTTAATCAGACAAATTAGGGTTCAATACTTTACATTATAATTCCATTTTGGTGTAAATGTCTTCAAATTAACTCATTGATCAAGATACCTATTTTGGATTTAAGGTGAATTGGGTATTTTTTCATTGCAAATACTCCCTCCCTTAAGAGAGATTCATCCATGAAACTCATGAGAGCTTAGGATCTTAATAGAATTAGCGACAAAGCCCAATACACAACATAACACCCCGACATAAGTTAGTGTGTATTGAGCCTTAATGTGCTTATCTACATTTGCATCATCTTTTTTCAATCAATTATGTATGTGACTATCCATTATAATGCATCCTTCTCATTTTTTGTTAACAACATTGTACAAGAAATTGTAACGATTATGTTCATGTTCCCCTATATAAATATTCATGTATGTTTCCGAATTTAGGAAGGAGTTATAATATAGTTACTTAACTATGGATTTTATTTGCTCATACACCATGCTTCATGATACTCTTATCCCATTTGTCTTTTTGGAATTATTTGTTTTAGTTTTCATACACCACTACATTAAGTATGCATCTTATCCTTGTACTTGATGTATTTCATACCTTCATTACTTTCTTTTTCATCTTAGCCATCTTCTCTAAGTGAATAATGTATTGATTCTGCATCTTATCATTGATAATAAGCAGAATACATACCAGATTTATCATGAGTTGCATGCTAAATATCCCCCATGGTAAATATTAATCATCATTAGTGTTCTTTTAAACATGAATTGCTATTCATATAAATGGTTAAGGAAGATTTTTTATATAAGAGCCATAAAATTCAGCTTAACATTATGGAATCTGTTATTTTTAAGTAGTTTGGGCATCCATACTTAAAGAGAAGTTTACATAAGTAGGATTACTTTAGTATATATTTTCATAGACAAGAGGAATGATGCTATTATTTCAACTCCTTGAACATTTCTAAAACTCTGAATATACAAGATAGAAACTTTTTAATCTTAATGATCCATTTTAAAAGAAAGATTGAAATATATCATCATCTAACATAATGATTTATTTTTATAACTCGCATACTAGTATCAACATGGATCCTTTCTATAACAATAAAACATTGTTTACAATTTTCATAGCTTAATAGGCTTCACATAATAATATACTCTCTCCCTCCTCATACTAGTCCATGAGTGAAAAAGTATTTACACATGTTGTATTTATCACTTATATATAAATTAGTATATATTAAGGCAACACTAAGAAATAAATGATATGAAAGTGTAGCATAAGGAACCACATATGGTAACCATTTCAAAAGGAATAAAAGTATTATTACTCATTCTATCAATCATCATAAACCATATACGTTTGATTGTAATCTATCTCCACTTGGAGTTTCTATCATTTTAGCCCCATGCCTCTTTATTGCCATAAACAATTAGACCTTAAGAAAGGCATTAACATCATCTATTTCTCAATCCACCCTTCTTATTATACATTTTATATGAGGAATACACACAACTATAACACTTTTTCACTTTAGAGGTCTTCATAAATCACACTCAGAAAAATCATAATCATACGCAAGAAAAGAAATCCATTCCCCCTCTTCTTATTTTTTCTCCAAGTTTATTTAGGCCAAACTTTAATTAATGAATTGATGTCTGAAACTTAGCTTCTTCATTCTTTATTTATTTTTCAACCATTATTTATTATAATTATACTAGAAAGAATTACATTGAGATGGAAGAAACACAGGAAACAAGTTGCTCGATCCTTTCTGAATAGGAAAACCAATGCTTTGAAATACTATATCCACAGACTTGGGGATCATGACGTTACTATGTATAACGTTTTGAACCCTCCTGAGAAGTTCAAAGTGTCCAAGCATGCCTTACGACAAATTGGACAAATCTCATCAACAGGAAACAAAGGAATCTTGAGACGGTACCATTGTTCATTACCAAGGATATGACTTATATTTGAAATCTTACATACCTAAAAATTTTGTGTATACATGCATTCACCATATCAAGGTGTTCCATATTATGTAGAATATATGAAAGATAGAAATTTATATAAGATATGCATTATAAGGCAAACAATCTTTCAAAGTAGAAAAAATGCACAAAAATGGAACGTACACTATACACATACCACTTTATCATCTAATGTAAGACACATAAACCCCAATTTATGTCTTTAAACATCATCTTCCACATAACTTATATGATCATTCTCAAATTGGGTTACCTTTATTCATTATATACATGTATTCATCAATTAACATCATGTTATCTTATTAAAAGCATAGGCACATGCATATCATAACAATCTTGTCTTTGATTATTATCACTCCCTTTACACATCATTATTTATTAAAACATTTTCACATTAATTCCACTTACCGCTTCCAAAAACATTCCTATATTAAATTCTTAAACATCACATGTATTATAAGATTGGGCTCTGGTTCCCAAATCATTGGGACTTCCCCAAATCATATGGTTGCAGTCTCGCTCCCATCTCTATAGGACTTCCTCTAACCCAAGCTCATCAACATAGGATTTGGGACTTACTCCCATCCCAATGGGACTTTCCCCTATCCTAGAACACCATTTAAAAGTGTCACATGAGTCTATATGCTACAAGGTTATGTGTATACTTTATGTGTATTGGTATATGCTCATTTTATGACCTAAGGCATCATAATATTTTTTTCATGATAATTCTATTAGGTTATCCTATTTCTTATGTATCCATTATAATATCTTGATTTTTTGGGTTTTACAACTTTTGGTATTTAAATCTATACATGATGAATAAATGATGTTCAAAACATAGGCGATGGCGATGTTGATTTGAGTACAAATTTGATTATCCAAGTTTGAATTAAGGATTCAAATTTAATTTTTCTTATCTAAGGTTTAGGTACAAATAATATGAGTTTTTAATATAAAAATGTTAATTGAGGAATAAATGTTATTTTTAATGATTTAAGTACAACTTTGATGAATTAAGTATAGTGATGATGAAACCAAGTTTAGATTATGACCATTCGATCAAAGTCGATAATTTAGTATGAGTTTGTACTAATGCAAACCCTTCAACTGTGTGGCAAATTTTAAATTTGGGCTAACAAGGTTGAGTTGATAGTGTTTGTTGTTTCCACTAGTGTTGCATGTATGTAGGTATGTAGGATATAAGAAATATGTTATGTGAGGAACAACATGATTTGAAAATTCTCTACAAATATAGGCCAACTAGAATTAGGTCACCATGCAGGTCCATACCTAGAGGGAAAAAGGACCTAAGGGAAGAAAAAGGATCCCAAGCCTATGTGGTGAGAAAATGTATCTTGAAATCCTAAGCTTCAAAGGTGTATGAGATATGTGAGAAGTATTTTTATATAATGTAGGGGGGTCCTAAACTAGAATACCCCTAAGTAAATGATATAGGACCCTATTTTGTCATTATGGTTGAGCTAACCTTAGATGTACTACAAGGACCTAGTCCTCGAGATGGGGTTTTATTTGATATATGCATATATGATAACATTACATCTAGTTGAGGGAGAGTCTTGACCCCAGAGGATGTAGAAGAGAACACCTCATGCTCAAGTTGGTAGTTCCCTATAAAGGAACCTACTTGTTCCATCAATTAAAAGTAAAAAATAATCTAGTAAGTGATTATGATATGGTTAAAAATATGTGGGTAGAAAGTTATATGTTAACTAGAATAGGTCATATCATGAGTGGATAGAGATTTTGAATATCATATTTAGCTGCAAGTGAGATAACTATGAAGTTTTTATCCTTAAAAGAACATATATGATGCATAAGATACTTTGTGACCCAGAAAAATGTTGTTCCCTTAGATACAATGATGTAAGATTCTCACTTGAGCTAGGAAGTTAATTTAGGTATGATAGTTCACTCATTAGACCTCGACCTAAGATATGAAATCCAAATCATACATGAAATATCTAAGTAAAAGAATTGAAGATAAGGTTTAACTTTTCATTTTCAAATTTCATTTGATAATTTACGTTCCCATTGGTGATGTATGTTAAGTTTCTGATAACATTACTGGATTGTATAACTTAGGGTTCTGGATTACACATGTCAACAAATAATGATTACAACATATTTTAGTGTATGTATATGTAGATCCTATTGAGAGTAAGATGATGACCCACACGAACCATATATTATATACATTAGAGTGAATCTAGGGTTAAGATAGACCATAAGACGAATCCAAGTCCTCACAATAGTGTGGGATGAAAATATAACAATTCTCAAATGTATGAACTCTGGTAAAATGGAATGTAGTCCTAAGCTAGATGACTCCTACTATATGACTTAGGCTGATTTATGTTGGGCTCCCATGACATATCTAGACCCTAGGCTTTCATGGGTGAATACCCATTATAAGTGTGATGAGGCTATGCAAGATACATGTATGCTAACATCACATTGATGTTGGGCGTGATGAAGCCCTTGATTGAGCCTCCATCTTGTGTCATTTTATCTTTATTTATATCTATATAGTTAGAATACATTTCTTCACTCAAAAATTTTAATGTAATATGCACTTGCGGATTTTTCACATATTTTATAGGTACTTTGACCACTATGATGGAAGGGAAAGAAGGAGGTTGAGCAAAGGACTTCCCTAAGCTTGAGAGTCCAGAGTGAGACCAATATCAACCGCAAACTACCCCAAGTGATGAAAAAACACATTAAAGCAAAAAATCTCTATGGATATTAAGTTTAAGACTCAAGTGCAGAAAGCCATCAAAATGACGGTGATACTTCATTATGCTCATTCTACACAAGATCAAGTTATAAGGGAAATCATAAAAAGTTCAAGGAGATAGACTCCCTATCCACATGACCATGTTCAATAGTTAGACCACGGTGAGTGAAGGCCACCAAGAGCATTTCACTCACCATGGTCATGCCAGCCAGCCAGCCAAGGCCATGGTTGTTCTCACACCATGAGCTTCCTCCATCCTCCTTACCACTGATGTGGTGCCCATTACATTTGTTCTACCATTAAACCACCATGTCTGTGCCACCTACATTCATCACCACCCATATTTACCCTAACATATACACCACTCCACCACAATCGTTTCCATATAACATAAACATTCCACATCATACCACCACGGTTGTGGTGGGATGAACAACAATTTCTACTCAAAACCCAAATTCACTTTTTTCCATTGCTTTACCCATCCTATCACCACATAACCCTAGACCTCCTAGACCACTTAGTGACAACTAGGAGTCTATTTTAGCACTTCCTCACCTCATTTACTCCTCTTGGCCTCCACCCTACCTACTCCCACCTATTGTTTCACCTTCCACTACTGAAAACCTTAGTTGACTTGGGTTTTAACAACTCCCATCAACACTTCCATGCTTTCCTCCCTTAAAGGAGTGGAGGAGAGCTTGCTGCTTCTAGATAAGAACAATAAATCTTCTACCTCAACCTTCATGGCTACTTCTATTTATTTTTTCTCCCTTTTTTCTTTTTCTTTCATTAAGTGTAGCTATGTCCCTTTAGAGGGATGTTTGGGGGAGAAAATGTAACTTTGGTACCATGTTGCAAAAATAATTATGGAAATACTTTGATATATTATGATTTTCTATATTGTTGCTTGTTCTATATCCTACCTCTTTCTATGGTGATTGATGTGTGACAACACCTAAGGTATAGGGGAAAGAGGGAATAGGAGGCTAACAAAGGAAGAACTCCTAAGTACAACTAGCGGATTCTTATCTAGTTCCCTCTCTTACCACCTATCAATCTATTCTAGTAGCCCTGGGTGTGAGATCTACGTAGCTAGTTGTAATTCTCTTGATGCACTTGGAAAAGAGCATGTTGAGAGCTATTATGGAAAGTAATAGGAGGTAAAACACCCTTCTCATACTCCTCATACATTTCTTGCCACTAAGTATGAAAAACCACTAGAGGGGGGTGAATAGGGTTTTAAACTTATTTAACAATAATTTAACTCAAACAACCACAAATGAGAAATCAAGAAGGAGACAAGGGGTTTAGAGTGGTTCCAACCTTAGCAAATACTAAGGTTGTCAGTCCACTACCCGGTTTCTTACCCAATCGGGATTTTGAAAGTATTAATTTTATTACCTTCACAAGGATTTACACAAAATACAATACTTTCTTACACCCCTTGAACAGCCTTCACTTGAAGTAGATGCACCAACCCGAGGTATCCTTCTTGAAGTAACTCCAAGCTCCCCCTTGAAGTAGCCTTCCTCTTTAGAAGTAACCTCCTGTTGCACCAGCCTTCTTGAAGTAGCTCAAGGTCCCCTTCTTCACCAAGAAGATCTCCAACCTCTCCAATCCGCAGCCTCCAACCTAGGAGTAGCAAGGAGAGTACAAACAATAATAGTGAACAAGAAAGGAAAAAGGAAATTACAACTTATCCTTTGAAGCACAAGGCTTGATTTACCTAGATCAAGCGTATAGATCTCCTAACCAATGTGTATGGAATTGTGATTGCAGTGGATAGGAGATGCTAGCCTATAGGACACGAAATTTGAGCTGAGAGAAGAAGTAGCCAGTTGTCAATATGCTCAATTTCTCACAAACAGATTGCTCAATGTAAGTGTATGCTCAAAGATTGCTCAAGTGTAAAAACAAGTAAGTTTAGGTGTCCTAAGGCATGTCCTATTTATAGGAATGTCCTACAAGTGCTTAAGGACGTTCTAGACACTTTCTAGGGGTTTCTAAGTGCTTAACTAGCCGTTAGGTATAAGTTAGTTGTTTTAACAACGGCTAGTTAATTAATTCTGCAGTTGCTGTCAGAGTCCATCTCGGTCGAGAAATGGTCGACCGAGACACCTACTCGGTCGAAGTTTTGTCGACCGACAGGCTCTCTGGATCAAGTGTTTTGCAACGTTTATCTTCAACTGCCAACTACCTTGTCAGCTGTGTCTAACGGCTACTTGGGTCTTTCTTGGTCGAGAAGTTTGTCGACCGAGAGTGTCTCGGTCGAGGATTTTGTCGACCGAGATAGACCATGTTTCAATGTTTCAAATAAATCCATTAAGTGTGTGTATGAGTGTGCATATGTGACACTATTGAAGGAGATGACCTATCTAAATGTGGTGTTTAGCTAGGGAAGATCTAACGCTTGATTTACATGAAGTCTAAGTACTTGTACATTATATATTTGTACAAGTTTATAATTGATTATATTTCATGACATTTACAAACATTCAAGCATATAGATTCCCTAGTACTTTGTCATTCACCTTATTCCTGCAACACTCAAGTAGCACGTTAGATCAACAAGAATGAAATGTTTGTCATTATCAAAACAAAGGGATTTACAGATGTCCATTTAGCCAACAATCTCCCCCTTTTTTAAGATGACAAACATTTCCTAAATATAAAATAAGAAAATATAAAACATGTGAGTTTCATACCTAAAGATTACCTTTGTAAATTTCTTCTCTTATTTATAAAATGTGTGCTTATTATTCCCCATGAATTATGGAACATGAAATCCAATTCTTTAGGGAATATAGCAACTTTCAATGTAAAGCCAAGAGTTTGTTTATGAAACTCATTGATTGAGTTTTGCATTTATATTTATTTCTCCCCCTTTGTCATTTCAAAAAGATATCCGTTTAAAAACAAATATTATATGAAAAGTATTGCTCCCCCTTAAATAGATATCCCTCTTCAATAGATGGTCAATTTAGCCACAATTTTAAATTTCAGGTATTTGCAAAGATTTCATCTTTTTGATTTATGACATATTTATTACTCCCTTTACTTTGTATGCTCTACTAGAATAGTCTTATAAGCCATGTTCAAATGATGCCATAGAGGAATATCCTATTATAATCAGTAAAGATAACCAATTTATTAGAATCATGGAATTATTACAATCATGCAAAGATGTAAAGATAACCATTTCATTACAATCATGCAAAGATAACCATTTCATTACAACTAATACAACGGACACTCCAAATCTCACTGGAAATATTTAAGTATTACATCAATATCAGGGTCTTTTCCAAGAAATGGCTCAGCTCCATAATACTTGACTAAAGTTTGCCACTCCAAAGCACCTGTCTTGGTTAAGGCATATGCTTCCAAGAAGGTAGGAACACGATCAAAGCGGAAATGAGCAGCAATGTCTTATAATTGTATTGAGGAAAACTGAGTATGTGTGAGATCTTTAGATGGTGGAGGTGGAGTTTGGTAGTAGTTGTAAGATGGATTATATGGGTTGAGCATGCCAGGATTTAAAGAATAAGGATATTCATCTGGTTGATTTGGAGAGAGGGTTTGCATCCTTTGATTTAGGTAGGTCATGGCATGGTGGCTATAATCTAATTGTCTGCTTAGATGATATTGTGACCCAGCAACATAGGTTAGGGTGTTTTGGATGGGATCATAGGATGGGTTGGTAGGAGGAGGTGGTGGTGGTATATCTTGACTAGATGTCTCACCTTCCGTCCTGGCCCTTTTGTGACCAAAATCAATTCCCATCTTTTCTACTGTGTTTTTGCTTATTTTTTGTGGTCTTCTTTCCCATGTGTACCCCATGTCCTCAATTTGTGTCTTAAGAAAGTGTTGAGTGATTTGGCATACAAAATCGGCATATGGGGGATTGCCAGAAAACTCAAGCATGTTCTTAAGGATTATGCAGATAAAATTTATGGGAATACATTTGATAATGGCATAAATTAGACACATGCGAAAAATAGGGACTTCAGACTTGTTTGCTCTAGGATGTATGTTTGTGGAAATAATAAGGTTGACAATCCTAGCTGCAGGTTTGAGATTAATGGCATAGTAGGTACCCCTATCTTCGTGACAAGTTGTATTAGATTGAAAAATGGCTCGTTTAATGTCACTAAGATTGACGGTATTATCACCTTGGGAAAATGTATAGAGTGGATTTCCAGTGATAAGGTCAAGAGTGTCTTGGTATTCATCTAAGTCGATGTTGAGCATGTCAAGAATATCCTCTTCAGTAAATCGAAAGCTATGCCCATTGACCATAGAGTAGAAGAAGTTATTTTCATTTTCGGAATGGGAGATTAGGTTTGCATAGAACTCATTTACCACTTTGGAAGAGTAGGAAGGGAAGGAAGGGTTAAGAAATTCTTTCAAATTTTGCACCTCAAAAAGATCCTCCAGGTCGACGATGCTGAGGAAGTCCATGACTTCAACCGGCCGTCGTGGAAGAGGAGTTTTGGAGGAGAGCCTGAGATAGCGATCACCAGCATCTGCGTCGACGAAGGGGATGTCGTTGATAATCGTCAATGGTGGAGAAGCCGCCCTTCCTTTCCTGCCAGAAACTTTCTTCTTTCCACGTGTAGATGATGAAGACATTTCTTTGCTTTACGGTGGAGAAGAATCAAGAAAGTCTTGGGGATGAAGAAGCTAAATAATTGCACAAGAATGCACTAGAGAGAAGCTATGGAAGTAAGAATATGAGAGTGTGAAACAATGACCCATTTTTGGTCCTTTTTATAGCAATCCAGTGACCAGGTCGGTCGACAATTTGTCGACCGATCGACCGCAACGGTCATATCCCAGACGCGCCACTCGCCCCCCCAACGGTCGACTGATAACGGTCATAAAACGGTCGGATTGCAACGGTCATATTCCAACAGTCAATTCTCGGTCGAACAATTGTCGACCGACATCGGCTCGGTCGAATAATTGTCGACCGGAAGTGTGTCCGATGTAATTTTTATTTGAGGTCTGTCGGTCGAAAGAGATAGGCTGACCAAGATGTTTTCGGTCGAAGAATTCGTCGACCGACAGACTTTCTGTGAATGAATTTTTAAGCTGATTTTTAATGTAAATGATAGAATGAATTTTGTAGAGCATGTCTATATTTTCTAAGGAAGTAATATTGTGATTGTTATTACCAATATTTAGATAATTTTTTGTGATCATGATTTTAATTTGTAGATTTCTTCATAACCAAAAGTAAAAATACTAAGATCATAATAATCTTCAAATGATGTTTATAATGTTGTGTATGCTTCTCAATCAAATAATCAAATTTGTTTGTGTGAGCTCCCCCTTAATCTTATAATTTGAGGATTCTAAGGTCACAAATTGATTTTTAAAATTTGATTTTGACCTTTTAAATAGAGCTTCATGTTTTCAATATGATAAACACATTTTGAATCAAGATACTAAGATTAAGTGCAGTAAAAAAAGATGTCCAAATAAGCATTGTGTCAAGCTTATTTTAGGTCGACCTTGACTACGACCATAGCGCCCCTTGGTCAATCTTGATTTTAACCAAGAGGCAGTTTTGAGTGATACTCAATATGAAGATTTCCGTTTGTAATATTTATATAAGCTTTGTTGTAGGTACATAAATATCAAATGATATTTCTTCTTGTACCCTTGTTTTCATGTAAGATTATCCAAGAAAATATATATCCTTGAAAGTAATATCTCACGTTCTTAATTGAGAAATTTTTATCTTATGTGTTGCAAGCCTTAAAGTTCTTTTTCATATCACAAATGAATCATTTTGCTTGCCAATGTGTCATCAAGGATCCATGCATACAATAATCATTTTCTATCATCTTTATGAGCTGAATGATAAGATAGTGAAAGCATATCCATGATGTAATGATAGAGCATATAGTGATAATTCCATGAAATACCATGATCATTAAACTAGATGTCATAACACATGATTTTTATATGAATAGATCAGGAGATGCAAAATCATGTGAATAAGAACAGTAATTTCTTTTTATTAAGTTAAATATGAGAATCAATTGAATTTATCTCATTTATATTTATAAGTTTTTTAGAAATGGTTTTCAACTTGTTTTGCAAGTCATTATCAATAGATAGCAATTTGATCAATTGAATATACATTCATCAGATTTATTTTAGTTTTGACAACAGGGACCAGATCGGTTGATCATTTCTCGACCGACTGTTGTTCTCGGTCGACAGATTCTCGACCGAGAACGGTTCTGCATTATTTCAGAATTGTTTTTAGTAAGAATTATATATCCCAGTTAGATGATTTAGATACTTAAAATAATTTGTTATGCCACTATGTTGAGTTGAGATATACATAGAAATATGCAACTAAGGTCCTTGGTCATATCTCAACTTAATTCCGTTCATTTAGTTTGGAGGTTTTGGAACCCAAACTAACTCGACATCCTTTTTCTTATAAGGACATGAAAAGGAATAGTGACCAAGGCACAAACAATAATGACAACATATAGAATCAACCTCATATCTCTTTCTATGATTTTTGTCTAGGTTGTTCTTGGGTATATTTGTATTTGTGCCTTTAGGTATATATATAGATTGATGTGCTTGTGTCTTTCTCCAACTAGGTTTATGATAAGATTTTCCCTTAGGCTTGTAACCTAGTCCTCTCCTTCCAACTTGATGGTAGGAATCATTTAAGATTTGATCAAGAATGCCATTATTATTTAGACTACTAACTTTTTGTTGTAACTTAGCAATCTCATCCATTCTCTTCTTGATATCTAGCTTTGCTTGATCTAGATTAGATGATAATGAATTTCTTTCTTTCATGATAGTATCATAATCTAGATGTGAGCACAAAACAGGTTGTTTTTTAAGATCGTTCACTTGAGTTTGCAAATTTATCTTTTCTTGGGAAAGAAGATTGCAATTTGCCTCTATAGATTTTATCATAATATTATGATTTTCAATAATCTTTTTAAGATCTTCATTTTCAGAGGTAATAGCAAGAAGCTTAGCATGTAATTCATCATTTGTTTTATTAGCTTTCTTTAACTTCTTCTTGTACTCAATATATTTATTATGTGTCTCTTCAAGACTAGCAACTAGCTCTTCTTTAGATAAATCAAAAATACTTACCTCTTCTTCTTCTTCACTTGTTGTAGCAATAAGACAATCTTTATGCTCATCTTCCTTCTTTGATTTCCATGGGCAGCTAGATGTTGTGTGGCTTGTTCCTAAACACCAATTGCAACATGTTGTAGATTGGTCCAAGCTGCTCTTTTTATTGCGGTTGTAATTACCATCACCCTCCATTCTTCAAGACCTGGTTAGGGTTCCTTGAAGCCTGCTCTGATACCAATTGAAAAACCACTAGAGGGGGGTGAATAGGGTTTTAAACTTATTTAACAATAATTTAACTCAAACAACCACAAATGAGAAATCAAGAAGGAGACAAGGGGTTTAGAGTGGTTCCAACCTTAGCAAATACTAAGGTTGTTAGTCCACTACCCGGTTGCTTACCCAACTGGGATTTTGAAAGTATTAATTTTATTACCTTCACAAGGATTTACACAAAATACAATACTTTCTTACACCCCTTGAACAGCCTTCACTTGAAGTAGATGCACCAACCCGAGGTATCCTTCTTGAAGTAACTCCAAGCTCCCCCTTGAAGTAGCCTTCCTCTTTAGAAGTAACCTCCCGTTGCACCAGCCTTCTTGAAGTAGCTCAAGGTCCCCTTCTTCACCAAGAAGATCTCCAACCTCTCCAATCCGCAGCCTCCAACCTAGGAGTAGCAAGGAGAGTACAAACAATAATAGTGAACAAGAAAGGAAAAAGGAAATTACAACTTATCCTTTGAAGCACAAGGCATTATTTGCCTAGATCAAGCGTATAGATCTCCTAACCAATGTGTATGGAATTGTGATTGCAGTGGATAGGAGATGCTAGCCTATAGGACATGAAATTTGAGCTGAGAGAAGAAGTAGCCAGTTGTCAATATGCTCAATTGCTCACAAACAGATTGCTCAATGTAAGTGTATGCTCAAAGATTGCTCAAGTGTAAAAACAAGTAAGTTTAGGTGTACTAAGGCATGTCCTATTTATAGGAATGTCCTACAAGTGCTTAAGGACGTTCTAGACACTTTCTAGGGGTTTCTAAGTGCTTAACTAGCCGTTAGGTATAAGTTAGTTGTTTTAACAACGGCTAGTTAATTAATTCTGCAGTTGCTGTCAGAGTCCATCTCGGTCGAGAAATGGTCGACCGAGACACCTACTCGGTCGAAGTTTTGTCGACCGACATGCTCTCTGGATTAAGTGTTTTGCAACGTTTATCTTCAACTTCCAACTACCTTGTCAACTGTGTCTAACGGCTACTTGGGTCTTTCTCGGTCGAGAAGTTTGTCGACCGAGAGTGTCTCGGTCGAGGATTTTGTCGACCGAGATAGACCCTGTTTCAATGTTTCAAATAAAGACATTAAGTGTGTGTATGAGTGTGCATATGTGACACTATTGAAGGAGATGACCTATCTAAATGTGGTGTTTAGCTAGGGAAGATCTAACGCTTGATTTACATGAAGTCTAAGTACTTGTACATTATATATTTGTACAAGTTTATAATTGATTACATTTCATGACATTTACAAACATTCAAGCATATAGATTCCCTAGTGCTTTGTCATTCACCTTATTCCTGCAACACTCAAGTAGCACGTTAGATCAACAAGAATGAAATGTTTGTCATTATCAAAACAAAGGGATTTACAGATGTCCATTTAGCTAACAAAGTACACTAGGAGAGTCACTTTTGAAAACCTAGACTAGAGTTATGTTGATTGGAATCTACCTATACCCTAGTGAAATGAGCCTCATAAGGGTGGTTACAAGGTTAAAGGAACTAGTTTCCTATACACACCTTATATCATCCATGTTCAACTAATAGAGTAGCATTTTCTATCCTCATTGCTTTCAGTTGTTTGGTTTAGTAGTCTATTTCATGGATGTATTTGTATGAATATGAATCTAGAATGGTTGATAGTTGCATAACCCCCAGATGGTCCACTCCTCTTATCAACTTTTAAAACCCAATATTTACGACCAAATTTGTTTTTCTCAACATGATCTAAATCAAAATATATTAAATAACACGTCTACATTCATGCTTTACAATCATAGTTCACGAAAGCCTATACATGAGTCCTATCTACTCTTCAACCAACATAAGACATCTCATGTGTGTATCTTCTAGGTATTCTTTGTACCACATGTCCATGAATTCCCAAAGGATGGACCAAAGAGGAATTAATTTCATCAATTTTTGGTGCTAGATCCATATTATTGAAACAACAAAATTTAGGATTTAGATGTTAGATACTGGTGGACTTTTAGGTTAACAAGGTAGGGTTTCAATTGTCAAATTTCAATATGGAAATATCACAAGATAATCAACAAGGCTAGGTTGTGTTATATTTAAGATATCAAATCATCCTAGGACATTCCAATAATGAGATCAAATTTGAATACTAGAATTTAGGGCTATCATATCATATCATTACTGAGGGATAAAGTTTCATGTGTTTTATCATTTATGAATAAACAAAAAAGCCTAATTGCCATTTCAACCACTATATAGTGGGGTAATTAATCCATTACAACATGTGTGTAGGGTAGTGGTATATTACCCAACCTCAAGTGAGCTAAAGCTCAAAGGGTCAAGGCCCAAAATGATTCAAAAATTCTAGTAGATCAATTCCAATGCTTTCATATTATTCAATAAGACTAATACGTCTTCAAAAAAAATATTATTCAATAATAATTTGAGATCCAGCTTTCAAGGAGGAAGATGATGTTAATAGTTTGGTTAACCATTTTGTAAGAATGTATGTATGTAGTTCAATAAGAAAATATGAATAAATAAATAATAGATATTGAAGATCTCATAACTCAAAACTCTAAATATTGCACAAATGCTAATCGGAGTGGCTTCAAGGATTAAGGAAAAGATAGATACAAGGTATGAAAATCTAGATACCATTTGTCTTTGAATCAAATGTTGTTCAATTTTTTTGTGTTGTGTTCCTTATAGTTGTTAGTGTACATATTCCTCTTCAATCATTTAGGGTTAAGTTTCTAATAAATAAGTTGTATGTATGTTATGTATATTGCAATTTATGGTTCATATGTGTATATATTAAAAATACCTTTCATATAATTAATGTCTAAGTTTTACTGAGGATTTATAAAAATCATACTTACAAGGATATTTGATGAAGGAGGATAATTTACCAATCCATTGTCATTATACAAAGTTGGTAAACTTGAGGTTGAATATGTAGATTAAATGAATAATATTGTAATTGTGAATTATAATGGGAAGGTAAGCCACTTAGACTACACCACGCTATAGTCCTATTGTATATGATTTTATGATTATCCAGTTAGTTAGTAAAATTGCTCTAAATACTTAAGTGAATCATTTGTCAAATCAAAAGTCATGATAATTTTATATGTTTTTGTTTTATATATTCTCAAAGTGGACACATAATTCTAGAGTTATGACTCTTCTATTTCTTCATCCTTTTATCAATGCACACTTAGATGTGACATTGTTAATCCATATTCGATGCACTTATGAGAAAAACTCCATACTAAATTTACTCTTAAGATATACGTAATCAAAATCAAATTTCTAAATAACATCAGTGGTTGGGCATAATAAACATCATTCATTTAGTCTTTATATTCATGGACCATATATGTGTATGATTTCATGTGTGCATTATATATTAAATACAAAAACACCTGCACATTTTGAATCACCATCCAACCAAATGTAAGATCATAAAATAATTACATAAAGATTTAAATACTTATATTTGTAATAAAATAGGTGTAAATTCCAAAAAATATCTATAAGTAATGTATGGTGATATGTGTATCCAAATAAAACATCACATGGGCAACAAAAATATTTATTAATACATGCCCATTTATACAATACTAAAATAGTTTTGTACGCTCTTATAACCTAATATTTTAACTACCTAAATGTTTCATACATTGAATATGTAAAAGGAACATCCATTGACTAAAGAAAGAAGATGAGCACTTTTTGATAGGAGGGGAAGGAATTAAGCACTAACAGATGTACTACTAGCAGTGGTCACCCAACTCACTACCAAAGAAGTGTCTCACAATCATTAGACTTGTTGGCATAAGGTGTCTCCCTAAAGCTATGCCTGAGAAATACCATGAATTAAAAAAACTTTTGGTTTCATGAATCCATGTGGTGGATGAGTTTTCTTATTGTATCATTGAAGAAGTAATGATATGGTGGTGGTGAGAGAAAATCTTAAATGGTATTGAGTTATGTAGTGACTAGGAGTTTGGAAGGATGGGAGTGAAAGATTGGGAGGAGATATTGATGATGTTAGGTACATTGAGTCTGAGTTGCCATACCATGACCAATGACATGGATGTCGCATCGATTGAGTTTTAGAGAAGATTTGTCACATGGAGAGGCTAGGAAAACTAATACTTGATCTTTCAAGTTATGATATAATTTCATCTATACTAAACTATATATATTAGAATTCATGAATGTGAAGGGTTGTGAATTGATTTAGAAGTTTAGTCATTCTAATATTTATTAATTGTCATTTACCATTTCCAATTCCTCTATATATGAAACTACAACTTATGAGAAAAAGGTAAGAGAACATCCATCTAAATTAGTTAACATTATTTGATTCACTATTCTTAAGGGACACTTGTTAGTATACACTTAATACATAACTATATTTACATTCAATTGGATTGATTGAATGCACATTTTCTTATTCTTTTGCAAGCCAAGTTATATGGTACAAGACTTGCTTTGCATATTTCCATAAAAGTCGTTGTTCATGATTGACTTAATTCCATAAACAGATACCTTGGCATTCTTTTGTAAGAATTAAAGTAAAATTATATGTGGTTGTGTGTGAAATAGACTGTAGGGAAAATGAAAAGGTTTATTCATAAATAATGTGGAAGAATGATGTCCACAAAGATAAGAAATTCATACATTTCATTATATGTATGTCATAATAAATGAGTTTTGTTTATGCTTAATTATATTGTAATCATCTATTTTCACATCTCAAAATATTACTAACTAATTGAATATCCCATGAAATGAAACAAAAAAATCTTTATTTACACCATCAAAGTGATGGTAACCACTTAAGCATAAGTAATTTATAATGTTTACATGAAAGGAATGAATATATATTCCCTCTTGTTTTCTAACACAAATAATTAAATACATATAACCACAATAACCTCTTGAGGTATAAAAATGGAAATTACTTTATAATTTGACATTTCTCTCTAGTTTGTAAATTTAAATCACATTTCTCAACTGTGTGACTCTCAAATGATTATACCAAATAAAATCCATACAATTGAAAGGCCAATTGGCATTGTTATCATGCTAGTTAGTTTTCTCTTATCCATTACATTAGAGAATTTATATGAAAGGGATTCTATGTGAAGTAACAATTGTTAGCATATTACATTATTGCTAAAACCCTACTTGCTTAATGATTTTTAGCTTAGCTTACTTTCTTGCCTTCTTAGTGTTAATAGTTTAGTTCATGGTGAATTATCTTCGGTTAGGGTTACATAGAAGCATGCTCAGACCAAAGTATTACTAGTTTGGATGACATGTGAAGAAGTTGATCCCCAATGTGCAATGATTTAGGACAAAGTGAACAATCAAGGCCAAATGGTGGTTTTTGGGGCCAGTCTTCATTCCTAAGACTCTACTAGATCCTTGGGTAATGGGTCTGAGTTTTTCTCGTGTATCAAATCTAGTTTCCCTCCATTAGGTTGGGCATACATGGGTAAGTGGCATGCAGTCTTTATCTTTGTAGTCTAGTTATGTTGTAAAGGGTTATCTATTGAGAAAAGATAGAGCCACCCTTATGCTAGTAACCTTGAATGGGAGCTAGGTTTGCATGGGCCATTATGGGCCTGTGCTGAAATGAGGAAGAGTTTATGAGGTCAAATATAGTTGAGACTATATGTGGATGTCAAGAGTTAAAGATGAGGATATTATAACATCCTAGGATTTGAGTCTCTAGATATAATGATCTTAAGAGGGGATGATTGGACTACTCATATCACCAATGTGTACTACCTTTTTAGGTAGCCCATCAATGGGTACTTAACAGTTAAGCATGCTTAACCTAGATTAGTAGTTGTAGGGTTCAGGGATAGGAAGTGCAACAAAAAAACAAAAATTTCCTTCTTGTTTTACCCAAGATGTCATATTTGTCATATCTTTAAAACGTCAGTGAATAAAAAACATATAATAAATGATAAAGATTATACCTAGTGCACACTATATGTCCAACAATTAGACACATATTTGTTGGCTAAGAACTCAAACCTTTGGATCCAATTTCGAATTGGCCACCAAGATGTTGCATGCTTGTCTTCTTTGTAAAACCTTGTTTTCATTTTATGGAACACCTTCTTCAAGCCTCTACACAAGTACCTCAGCCTCTACTTCATCCGTACATATGAGGGATAACATGGTGCACAACCTTGGCAACCAAGTTGAAGCAAAACAAGAGCTGTCAACGTGCTAGTTGTAAAGACCCATCCCTTGATCAAACCCTATTTGAACATTAGGACAAGTCCCTAAACAAAAACCCAATTATAAACTAACAACCATAAATATTTTATTTGAAATAAAATCCAAATAAAAGAATCCACTTAAAGATCCAATTGCAAACAATTGTCACAAAACATCAATTCATCTCATATAAAAGCATAATACTACCCATTTAAATAGTCTCAAGAGTAGACAAGATAGAAAAACAAACTAGAATCTCTTTATTTATTGCAACAACTAGGTTTACAAGATTATACATATATATATGAAGATACAATAATATTAGATGTCTATCTCAAGTTACAACTCATAATCATAAAGAAACAATAAGGAAAGAAACACATCATATTCAAGATAAACTTCCCACTCATCACTCAGGAAAGTGAGAGTACATGGACAATCCAGACTCAACTATGTTATGTCTTGTTACATCTTGATCACCATGTCCTTTCCGTTACACTAGCATACCAAAAAAATTATGGAAGAACAACGTGAGACTTGAAAAGAGTCTCTATGAGAGTATTGCTCCCACCAAGATATAAACATACATAAATAGATTTTATGATGGACTACAAATAATAGAGAGAAATTTACTAGTTGTTTCAAATTCAAATTATCCACATCACTCCTTAATTTAGTTTAAGGAATATAATGTCAAGAGTATAAGCCAGTTCATATTATAACAATAATATTCTCATAGTATTATCATCTTGAATATAATAAAGATAACATGATATATAGTGATTTAGATTATCCCTGCAATTACGGGGAATTCATAACTCATAACAAAACTTGCATATAATAAGAGAACAATAGTATCATACAATGTTATTGAGTTACATCTTCTAAATAGTTGAGTTACATCTTCTATTAAGTCTCGAATAGTTTGAGGCGTACCACGCAAAATACTAGCCAACCACTGTGAAGTCGCTATCTGCCCCGTATAAGACCTTAGGATTATCAAACTCCTTTAAGATCTCTTCCCCTCAGTTAGTATGAGTGAAAAACTATAATGGTACAATGACCCAACCTACTAAAAACCTGGTCTGGCCTAGGTACACAAGCCATGAGACCAAAAACCAGGATATACAATCCTCAAATCATGGTTGCAACCACATTCACTCTCAATCACATATAAACTGAGACACGACAGCTAATGTTCTCAAATTACATTGAGGTTAGGATGATAGAAAAAACTCTCCCCACACCCGTGCACATATACTCAAAAGTATACAAATCTAAACTCCTTTGCACAATATGAGATTGCTATAAGGAAACTCATTTTGCTATCCAACAAGTATTATCACTGAGATAGCTCTATAGTCATGGGGCACTACATGATGAGGGTTATACTTGATTAGTTAAGCCAACTAATCATATGTTAATCATATTAAACAATTTATAGATGAGACATAGAGATATAAATATAGAAATGAATTAAGTCTAACTACTACATAAGACATAAAACATATCCACATATTCCAAACCACATAAAGTTGGATTCATATTTCATCCTTGGCCATAACAAGGCCCCAAATCACCAATTAGGCACAACAAGGCCCAAACTATCACTAAGGCCAAAATAAGAATAAGTACTAGTAGGAATCTCAGGTCCACCTATAAGTCTGTGCATATCCTCAAAATGGAATAACCAAACAAGTCCAAAATTTTTGGATCAAAACTCTAAAGGGTATAAATTTTATGATCAATTCATAGTAGGGTACATGAAAGCCAAAACTAAGCATAGATGAGTTGTATCGGTTTATCAAGTCTATTTCAAACTAGCTTCCAACAATATAACTATTATATAAAGTCATTAAAGTGTTTACAATATTCATATTTAATATTAAGTTCATCAGATATAATTTTCCTTTTAAGTACATGTAATTCAAAGGTATTCACATCATATCACACATATCATCTAGGGCCTACTGAATTGTTTGTAAAGTATATTTCATCTTCTCAAGGGCAAGTGTGTCAACACACATGACCACATAGAACTCCATGTTAAGTACATGATAATATTTCCTATTTTGAACTAATTCATTTATATCCAATCATGGATTAAAATCTAACCATTGAATCCTACCATTATTCCAATGATGGTACCACATCATTGCATTTAGGGAAAAAGCCTAAAGACATCAATACTGCTTCTAAATCACATATCCAAAATACATCGCATGAGGTCATATTATTCACAATCTTATAATAATAGGAATATAACTGAATAGAATCATAGATATTAATATGAGATGGGAAGTTGGTGGCATCTTTTAATTAAGATTATCCTCAATTACATATAGTTCACGCTTGATTTGTAAACCCCCAAATGAATTCATGTTTACTTCATAGTTATGATCCCATAATTAGAAGTTATGCATGCAAATAATTTTCTTTTAGATTAATTTTTAACTTATCATAAACATAAGAATATTCAGAAGATATACAATATCCCAAGAATATATGTCCAAGCACCCATTAGGGTACACAAATATCATGATAAGGTTCAAATAACCATTCATGGCATATCAATGCCAAGTTAAGTAACTTCAGATTAATTTTAAAGGTTTGAATCAAGTCTAAGAGTATATCACAATGAGGAATATGTATACAAACTTGTGGGAGTAAAAGAAGGATCATAACATCCTTCAAAATACCCATTTAATGCACAAAATTCTATTTTTGATCATTAAGAGGTATTATATAATTAAGTCTTCATTTTTACCACTAAAATTATACTTATATTTATATTACAGATATGAAACATGATCTAAAGTTTCATGATCAAATTCTAAAGTATGAGCAAGTTATAGTTTAAATAAGATTAGGCACATATATGTCATTTTGAAGTCTAGATGAGCTATTTCTAGGTATATGAGATATGTTGAATATGTTTTCAGAATCATGAAAGATGTAGAAACGTTATATATAGTCTATATGATCTCCTATTTAGAAATAAAGATCATATAATTTATTTTCCATTAATATGGTATCCCAAAAGCTATAAATGAGTCACTTTTAGGGTTAAACCACATATATTTCGGATATTCAACCATAAAGACACAAGAAGACAATTATTAACATTATGGATAACCATTAGAATATAAAGATTACAAATAAATTCTCAAATTCTTACATATGGACGCAAATCAATCTACAATAATCATACATTTAAGCATATAGAGCGAGATCTTGATATGTAAGGTGAGATTTTAAGCATTTGTTTATAAATTAAGCTATGAATGCATAATTAAATTAAGGCAAGAGTAAGAAACCCACCTTATAAACGTTTGCAAAGGATTCTCCTCTTGCAGGTCACATGGATCATCCATCAAGCATCACCGTCAACCTCCCAAAGGTCCATCTAGACTCCATCTAGCTAGATCTAATCTCACCTA
The DNA here is from genome assembly GCA_963693085.1 of Alisma plantago-aquatica. Lineage (NCBI taxonomy): Eukaryota > Viridiplantae > Streptophyta > Magnoliopsida > Alismatales > Alismataceae > Alisma > Alisma plantago-aquatica. The sequence continues at coordinate 1,208,062,127 of OY856412.1, forward strand.
GGTCAAAGAGAGAGAAATGTTGGGATTTTCAGATCTAGGAAGCTAAAACCACCATGGGTGAAAAAGAGAGAGGAAAGAGGTGATATTACATGTTCAAGGCTAGAAATGAAGCCAACAAGCTTGGGATGTCCCATGGAAGCTTGATCATCAATATGCATAGATATGCATAGACATATAAACATACACAGGCTCCTTTTTCAACTTGATGAGCCTCTGGGGAAGATTACCTCAAGATCCACTCCAGAAAACCATGAACTCATCATCAAAGTTCATTTACATCCCTCCAATTGTCCAAAAGAAGCTCATTTATGCAAGATCTAGGGTAACTTTTGGGCAAAAGAGGATAAAAGAAGGTGATTAAGTTGTTTAGAGCAAGAAACACCATGGAAATACATGGATCTCGGTCCAATGAATAAGAAGAAGAAGGAGAGAATAGAAAGGGGGATGAAAGAGAATAAGTATATTACATGATTTGAGTATGGGATGCGGTTATTTATGCAAGGAGCATCCAAAAAGTCTTGATTCTTCAACATACATCAACAAAAGCATAGATGGATGACTTTACCCCAAGTCATGGACGGCCCTCTTCATCCAAGCTCGTTATAGAAGGCTCCCAGGTCATCGAAAGGGTCTAGGAATAGTAAGGGTTGGAACCCAAAGGTCTCATATACAACCATAGAAAGAAAAGACTTCTATACCCTCACCTCCCCTTGTTTGAGCAAAAGACTCCAAACCATTGTATATTCCACAACCTTGGTCTATGGTGACTAAAACAAGGTTTAAATGCTATAAAATTTCATAAAGTGTTAAAAATATCTAGAATTTATAACCTCAAGTAGGGTGAAATTGCAAATTAGTACACAAATGTACATGTAATTATAAGATCAAGGTAAACATTGTCCCATTGGAATCTGATTAACATCATCTTTTAACCAATTGATTTCAAGGATCAAACGTGGATGAGTATGAACTTAAACACATGTTTGAATATTTTTCACATAATTTGAAATTATATCCGCATACTTTTTTAAATTTACAATTAAGTCCACAACTTGTAAGGAAAGTTGGAACTAGGACAATCAATGTGCAAATTGAACCAAATGGGAGATATCTCTTAATAAATTGGTATCAAATATTAACAAAACACATAATTATTATAAATAATAAATATTACAGGAAGATAAGGGTAAATCTAGGTTTATAGTGTCACACTAGTTGTCGTGGAACTCCCTATCTTTTCCTATCTTGGGTTGTCGTCCTTAGGGAAACTTTCTCTCTCTTTAAATGAGAAATTTTGTGGCCAAATTGTCTCACAACGTGTCTCATGTAAGGAGTGATATTCAAGATGGATACACTCCCTACTAAATCAAATAAAAGGAAACGTCCCATATGCCATATATACAGCTAAATTTGTTCAGAGTATGTTTCAAGATACCAAATGTAATGGTGGAAGGTAAAATATCTAATTATTATAATGCTTGATTATATCATAATCCTTCACCGGGCAGGGTGATGAAAAAAGGAAACTAATATATAGCATAGGACCAATAGAGGGTTATCTAAGCACCTAAATTCTATCTCCCAAGAAGGAACGATTATACTTGATGAATCTTGGTCAACTTTGGTTGACACCTGTTTGCTCTCTACCTAAGGGGTTGTAAGCATACCCCACAAAAGAAGACAAATTGGAATTTTTCATCATAAAATGGTGGTATGAGCATATGAATAGGGATTGAGCCATTTTAGGAAAAGGACCACAAATATAAAAAGGATCCCCATCCAAGAGGGAAGCACCATCCAATTGGAATCCAAAATAATATGAATTTCAATAAGATGATAATCAACAGGTACACTTGCTACTACTAAAAAATAAGGTATGCCACAAAAGCAAAAATAAGTATTATAGGGCACATAGGACATCAACAATAATAATCAATCTGCATGCAAGTGAGATAAAAATAGCACTAGTGAACTATAAATCAACAATGGTGGTTAGGACACATGACCCATAACCTGATAGAGTATGGCACATAACCAAACTCCCCAATGTATAAAAGTGGTAAACTAACTTAGGTATGGGGAACATAAACTCCATACCAAAATATAAAGGGTACATAACCCGAAAACTAAAGCACTTATAAAAATTTAAGGCTACTAGATCACAAAGTATCCATAAATGTAGAGGCAAGTGAAAGTACAATCACAAAATTAGAACTAATGAAATTTCTATCACAAAAAATAGATAACATGAGATATCCACCATATAAGTGTGCAAAATTAGGTTTCCATGTCAAGATGAGGAATAATATGGTTCAATTCCATAATTAGGGTTTCATCATGACACAAAGTACAATTTTAGAGGCCATCATGTACTATAGATAGTTCAAGAAAATAAGGAACTCAATTTCACTAATATTTGACCCACATTGTTCATCAAGTCAACAAAGAGAATATTTATCACCAAAATACATCAAAGAGTCCTAAGGGAGAAAAATAGGATCAAAATCTCAATATAGAATTCAAGGGATGCAACATACATCAAGAGGAGAGTAAAATTAGGTTAATTTATCAATGTGATTGGGGAGATGCAACATACCTCAAGACATATGTCAACTTGTCAAAGTCCCAAAACCTAGATTCGTTCAGGGGTTCTTTTTCACCTAGTATAAAATTATATATACAAATCATTAATAAGTATGTGTTACCCTAGATTTTGAAATCATATTATTGTTGGATTCAGGTTATGAAATATATTTAGTTAGATAGACCATCTTTTTCTAATTTCAATGATTATTTTTCTATAAGTTTTTTATAACTAGAGAATCCATATCTGAAAATTCGTGGAACACCTAGGTGCACCCTGCCATAGTGGACCAATAGAAGTTGTCCACCCAACATTGGCCTACAAAAACTTATGGTGCCTTGATAACCCAAGGTAGACAATTGAAAAGGCAAAAATATCATTGGTGAAAAATATAAAGAGCAAAAGAAAATGAGGGGCAAAGAGGAGAAAGTACAGAGGGGAATCACCCCCTTCCCTTTCTCACACACCATTTCTACATGAAGTAGCATGGCAGGTTCTCAGCATAATTGGTGAAAACAAATAGGGCACCGATACAAAGTTTTGATTGTCTAAAAATGAAGAGAACAGGCCAAAGAACCTTACCCTAAGTCAAATTCAACTAAGATGAAGTGAGGCATGAGAACTTCAAGTCGTATTATCTCCCTATATCCTGAGTTTTTGATAATGGTATGAAAACATGGGACAACATTGACACAAAGAACGAGCTTCACAAGGCATCATGGAAGAATGGGAGGCATTGTGTACATATTGGTTGGGTCTTAGGGTCCCGGGGAGTAGTGGCTTCAAGAACCGAAGAGATCAAAATTGGGGAAAATGTGGAAGGAAGAAAGTAGGGCACACATTTCTACTTGTTGGATGTGGAGTCTTCTCAAGATTTCAAAAGACCGAGAGACAAGGGAGAAGGATGGGAAAGAGAATCAAAGTAGGTCGTTGGATCGTTCATACCACGACACTATCCTACCAGTGGTAGGAGACAAATTTCTTGTTGTGCGATAGCGATCTAAATTGGACAGCGTACAAAAGGCGCAGAATCAATAAAGTAAGAAAGCACAGATGATAGTTAAATAATCTGATTTACTTTATGAAACATCACATCTATTAAATGGTTAGGATTTTAGGCATTTAAAGCTTATCTTTTCTTTCTTAAATACTTTGAGGACACAAACATTGTTCAAATTATATCAAATTCGATAACTAGACCATTAGGACATGAAGAATTCATTTTTGGCATCAGTTTGTACTTTTGGGGATGTTTACTATTTTATCTGATATTTTTGACCTTAAGTTATAATCTCTATCATAAACAAAATTAGGATATTTAGGATTGTTCAATTAATGTGAAAATCCACATATTGACTAACTTTGGTATGTAGAATTTGAAGTTTGGATTAGTATCAACTTTTGAAGTCATCAACCATATTATTTAATATTTTAGAGTAAAACTCATATTTTCTTCCCTAAATAAAATTAAGATATCTAGGATTGTTCATTTAATGTGAAACTTGACACCCAAGCTAATTGGGACCCAAGGAAGATAATTGTGTCATTATATTTGGGTTTTGAAGTTTGCTTCTAATGCAATTATATTTTTGACTCATCACCATTATATTTATTATTATTACATCATTATTATCAAATTTCATTAAAGTGAGTCTTACTATCTTCACATTGTTACCGAAAGAGTTACCCTAGTATTATTATGCATAAATTTTCACATTTTACTTATTTAACCTATTAAGTCAATTTATTCAAATTTTTTAGATAATGGTACATTATCCATATCCATGGACATGAAAATTCACATTGTCATTCATATTCATGTGTTAAGCACATTGTGGCACTTGTTAAACATATCTTATCCATTATGTGAATATTGATTATAAAAGGAAACATATGTGATATATATCATGTTATGTTATGTTTATTACAGAACCTAATGCCATTTACAAGATTTGTTTTCTAGCCTATACATATAAAAGTTACCATTTAGTTAACCATGTTGTGTGTATTAACTATATTCTTTAGTGTATTCAACAACTACAATTAGGTATAACTTCATCCTTGTTTGGTCAAATCTAAGGAACTAATAATACTAACATCCTAATCATAGAATAGGGTAAGATTCTAGGTTTAGGTATGTTACAGAACTCCACCCCTTAAAAGGATTTCGTCCTCAAAATCTAATAATCCATATGCTATCAACAAAACACTCTCCACCCTTTAAAAGGTTTAACCTACTTGGTCAAACAAAACTAAAGGTACAAGGTGTTCAATCTAAAAACATAAGGGTTAAATCACTTAAGATCATGATAATAATTACTCAGATTCTATATCCTTCTATCATCTTAATAAAGGTAGATACTAGAGTAGGTATCTCATCTAGAGATTTTCTATATAGGGTGAGACTCCTATTAGGAACTTATAGGATAGGTAAAAACCTAAGGTAGATAAATATTGAAGTAGTTGTATTAACCAACCACTTTTGGTTCTTATACCATAGTGTAAGGAGTGGGACCTAAGAGGGGATCCACTCCCTACTAAATCAAATAAAAGGAAACATCACATATGCCAAACACACAACCACAGTTCGCAAAGGGATGATAATCCAATTTATTCAAAAGTATATTTTAAGATACCAAAATGTATTATTAGAAGATAAAACATCTAACTATTACAATGCTTGATTATATCATAATCCTTTATCACACAGGGTGATGCAAAAATAGAACTAATATATAGCATAGGACCAACAGAGGATTATCCAACCACCTCGTATCTATTTCCCAAGAAGGATAAGATACACTTGAATGACTCATGGTCAAATTTTGTCCACACCTCCTTGATCTCTACCTAAGGGGTGGGAAGCATACCCCAGAAGAGAAGACAAAATGGAAGTTGTCAGTATGAGCATATTAACGGGGATTGAAAAAAGTTAGTAAAATGGACCAAAAATATAAATAGGCTTCACATACAAGAGGAAAGTACCATCACTACTACATAAATGGCTTATAACGTCACTTTTACAGGCGTCGGTTGTATAAATACACCGACACCTAAACTATACAGCATCGGTTGATAAAATAAACCGACATCCAATCTATGAAGGGCGACCAGACACGGGTACCGCTTTTATTCAGTTTTGGTTACTTAATAAAAAACGGACGTCTAAAATTAACCGCCAAATCCAAAATTTCCAGCGAAAAAAATTGCCTCCAAAATTTAACATATGGCGTCAGTTGATAAATAATAAACTGACGACTAAAGGTTATTTGCGAGACAGAAATTGGGCACGTTTTGGTCGTCGATTTTACTACAATTACCGACGCTTATGAGTTTTCCCGCGCTGTCTGCGGGGAATTTTTCACACCCTTTAAGCGTCGGTTTTCAGAAGACACCGACGACTATGGTCATTAATCGAGAACAATTTTTTTAATCGGCATATGTATATAGACGGTGGTTATTTTGTAGTTAAAACCGACGAATATAATTGAGAATAGGTGTTGGTTTTTGTGGAGAAGTGACACCATTAATTGTATGTGTCGGTTTATTTGAATAACCGACGCTTATGGTACAGTTAATAGCCCCGTGCGAAGCCGACTGTTACGTTCCCCTTTCTCTGTTTCATCCCTGCAAAAATAGGTCTGGGAATTTTCTCGCTCTGCCGCCCGCCGCTGCTCCGTGCTCTGCCGCCCGCCGCTGCTCCGTACTCGCGCCTCCGCTGCTCCGTGCTCCGCCGGCACGCCGTTCCCTGCCCTCCGTGCTCGCGCTGCTTCTTCGTGGTACCGACACCGCCGCTCTCCCTCTCTTCTCGTCGGCCCTTTGTGCTCACCGGTGCTCTCTGCTCGTAGGCCCTCTCCCTCTCTGGTCTCTGGTCGCCGGCGCTCCATGCTTGTCGTCCCTTCGTGCTGGTCAAGGTACTGCCTTCTTCCTCCTTCCTTCCTCCGCCTAGGCGGCTGCTTGGGCGGTGCCAAGGCACGCCTGCTGCTGCTGGGCATTTTTTTATTTTTATTTTTAAGTTATTTATTTATTGGTAACTTGATAAGTAACTCATATCCATTGATGTTGAAGTAAGTTAGGAAGCCAGTTTGTTGACAGTGATATCTGATTATCCATCTGACTTTTGGTTCTTCATCCTATTCATCATGGTGGCATTGCCTCTTACTGTGGTCAACTAGGGGAAGTAACATTTGTCTGCAATGTAACTTATCAAAACATGTAGAATAAGTAACTGAAGAACTAGGAGTAGGAACATGTATAATGGGTACATCACAATGGTGAAAATTTAGCTCAAATGAGTGAATTGCTTGATTTTATTGAAAGCTCTAGTTATACTTCTTATATTTATCACTATATGTACTTCCCCTATATCATTCAGATTAAAATATCCCTGCCTAGACCGTGTTTACTCTATGCATGTTTCATGTTTGGTACACGACTGAAGCAGCAGTATATTAATAAAAAAATGATTATGTCTTTGTTAGAAAAACCTTGGTTATGACTCCTATGGATGATATTTAGCAGCATGCATATTAGATATTTGAGTCATATCAGTCACATGATTAAGATTAACTTTCAATAATGCAGATCAAGTAAGTTATTGGGTAGTTGGGATCGCCAGCAAGTTTTTGATGTTTTCTTAATGTTAAGTCAATTATGCATGCCTTTCACGATAAAACTGGACATTCCATACTAATGAATAGTTTAACTATGAAATTGGTAACTTGTTTCATTGTTGAGTATATTGAGAATCCTAATCACCCTTCTTGCTTAATGATGAACTGTAATGCACACATGTGACATGCTTGGAATGTAAATGATGAACTTTTCCCTAAATTGCCAATCATGCTTTTAAAGACATCAATAATCACCCTAACTTGAAGAACTAGGATTTTAGGTATAAGAATGACAACACATGTATTTGTTGGACTAGAAACCCGTCCAAGATTTACTCATTAGGAGTAAATCTTGGATAGTCCCCGGTTTGGGACTGTCCTTGAACACCTGATCTCGCTTAGGATGTAAGTGTATAATGTGTATTGGGTTTTCAAGAAAATTTCGGCAGCATTTCCCCGTTTGTTCTCTAAGTACATATGTACTTGGAGAACAGCGGGGAAATGCTGCCGAAATTTTCTTTAAAACCCAATACACATTATACACTTACTAGTGAGATTAGGTGTTCAAGAATGGGATAGGTGGTACACATTTATTATATATAATAATGACATCACATGTATTTGTTAACCCTAGACCCTAATCTTGTTGTAATATATACTTATTTTCTCTTTGATCATAGAATGGATAGATCATGGATGTCCATTCGCAATCGCTGCACCCCCAGAGTTTATTTCTGGTCTTGACCAGTTTATTAGATTTGTCGAGGAACATAGGAAACAACCTAGAGATAGGTTCTACTGTCCATGTAGGCATTGCGGTAATAACTTGAAAGTCAACACTAGTGACAAAATCAAAAGTCATGTCATGTGCAACGGGATTATACAAGGCTATACAGAATGGCACTGGCATGGAGAGATTTCAAATCCAAAACCAGTGGATGTCGATAGCAGTGCTTGTGTGGAAGAAGAAATTTCCTATGATGACGTAGATGTGAATGAACCAGTTCCAGTAGACATCGTTGATGCGATGCTGGATAGTTGTGGGGTAGAGCACACCGATCCACCTCCCATTTTTAGAAACATTGTGCATGATGCTGAGATATCGTTATACACATGTTGTACTAAGTTTACAAAGCTTAGCGATGTGTTGAGATTGTATAAGCTGAAAGCTAACAATAGATGGAGCGACAAAAGCTTCACGTCATTGTTGTCTTTGTTGAAAGAAATGCTTCCTGAAGGAAACGAGCTGTCAATCTCAACATACCAGGTAAAGAAATTATTGTTCCCAATGGAAATGGATGACAAGAAGATACACGCATGCCCGAATGATTGTGTATTATTTCAAAAGGACTATGTGTATTTGAAAGATTGTCCAAAATGTGGTGCGTCACGGTATAAATTGACGACTTCGGGGGAGTCTAAAACTGGTTCTCCTGCCAAGGTGATGTGGTATCTACCTATAATATCACGGTTTCAACGCTTGTTTGCCAATCCGATAGATGCAAAGAATTTGAGGTGGCATGCAGATGTTAAGAAAAATAATGATGGGATCCTACGACATGCGTCTGATTCCCCACAGTGGAAGAAGATTGATCTATTGTACCCTGAATTTGGTGAAGAAGTCAGGAATCTAAGACTTGGGCTTTGTATAGACGGGATGAATCTGTATGGGACATTGAGCAGCCAACATAGCACTTGGCCAGTCATGCTTATTATATACAATCTTCCTCCCTGGCTGTGTATGAAAAATAAGTATGTAATGTTGTCGTTGTTGATATCAGGCCCTAAACAATCTGGAAATGACATCAATGTTTATCTTGAACCTCTGATTGATGACTTAAAGAAACTCTGGGGTGAAGGTGTGATGACCTATGATGCTTCACGAAGAGAGACATTTTGTTTGCATGCTATGTTGTTTTGCACTATTAATGACTTCCAGCATATGGGAATTTTTCTGGATATAGTGTCAAAGGAGCTAAAGCGTGTCCTATATGTGAAGAGAACACTGATTCAATAAGACTAAAACATGGTGGTAAGACTGTATATCTCGGTCATCGAATGTTTCTTACAAAATTCCATCCGTATCATAGGAAGTGCAAAGCATTCAATGGATTGAATGAGGAACGGAGTGCACCTAAACCTATACCAGGGGAGGTTGTTTATGAAAGAGTAAAAGACATTGTCAATGAATTTGATAAGAGATCACAATGTACTATGGCCACACGGAGTGACAAATCTTTATTCAAGAAGAAGTCAATATTTTGGGATCTTCCTTATTGTAGTTCTTTGACAGTCAGGCATTGTATCGATGTCATGCACGTTGAGAAAAATGTATGTGATAGTGTCATTGGTACTTTGTTGAATATACCAGGTAAGACTAAAGATGGGATAAAATCCAGACTGGACCTACGTGAAATGGGAATAAGGTCAGAATTAACATAATTTTGTGAAATGGAAAATCGGAGAACATACTTACCTCCCGCTTGTTACACATTGTCTAGAAAGGAGAAGAAAGCTTTTTGTGAATATTTGGTAAATGTTAAGGTGCCACAGGGTTACTCATCCAACATCCGTAGATTGGTATCAATGAAAGATATGAAGTTGATAGGTCTTAAATCTCATGATTGTCACACTCTAATGCAACAAATATTGCCTGTGGCAATTAGATCTATATTGCCGAAGCATGTAAGGTTTGCAATCACCAGACTTTGTTTCTTTTTTAACAGTCTGTGCAGCAAAGTTATTAACCCTGATACTCTCGATAAATTGCAAAGAGAAGTGGTTGTTACCCTATGTCAGCTTGAGATGTATTTTCCTCCGTCGTTCTTTGATATCATGGTACATCTTGTTGTCCACTTGACTAGGGAAGTGAAAATGTTGGAACCAGTTTTCTTGCATTGGATGTATCCCTTTGAACGATACGTGAGCGTTTTTAAAAGTGATGTTTGAAATCGTTATCGGCCTGAAGGGAGTATTATTGAGGGTTATGTGGCGAGAGAGGTTATGGATTTTTGCAATGACTTTCTCAGTGATAATGACACTCCTGATAATGACAAGAATATTGACGAGCAATTTGGCAAAGGAATTTTGGGATCACGTGTGAAAGTAATCAGTCGTGAGCAGTTGGAACAAGGTCACTTGTATATTTTATACAACATGGACGAAGTGAACGTTTATATCGAGTAACATACCAATTTCATCAAGAGACAATATCCTCGAGCCAATACAATGTGGCTTGCTAGAGAGCATAACAAGACATTTATTAAGTGGTTTGAAGATAAAGTCTTACATCAACTATCTCAAACACCAGATGATATTACTAAAACTATCAAATGCCTCGCCTTTAAACCAAAATTGACTGTTATGTCTTATGAAGGGTATGACATTAATGGATTCACATATTACACAAAGCGCCAAGATGATAAGAGTGTCATCCAAAATAGTGGGGTCACCCTTCAAGCATCGACTATGTTTTTTGCAAGTGCAAAGGATAAGAGTCCACGTGAAGCTAAAATGTCATATTACGATGTCATTGAAGACATATGGGAGTTTGACTATATAGATTTCAGAATTCCGCTCTTCAAATGTAATTGGGTTGATAACACCAAAGGAGTTATAGTGTATGAATTGGGTTTCACTTTAGTGAACTTTGAAAAGATTGGCGAGAAGGGTGAACCATTCATATTGGCATCACAGGAGAAACAAGTATTTTATATCGATGATCCTGCAAATGATAAATGGTCGGTTGTTCTTCATGGTAAAAGATAGTTCATTGAAGATCATATAGATGAAGAACAGTACTATGATAAGTATGATGACTCCAGTCCATTCTCAGTTGGGTTACCAACACCAGCAAATATTGAAGCTAATGATGACTTGTATGTGCGCGGAGATCGCAATGAAGGATTGTTAATTGATAAAAAATTGCAATATTAGAGGCATGTTTATATTTTTTTATATGTTTTATTTTTCTGAATATGTGAAATTTGTAATGTGAATGTGAATTTTACAATGTGAACTTTACAATGTGAGCTTTACAATTTGAATTACTTTACAATGTGAACTTTACAATGTCAATGTGAATTTTCAGATGGCTGAGCATTTTCCTGATGACCGTGTTGATGATTACCGTGAGGGTGAGGACATCAATGCGCCGCCTCACAATGTAAGTTTAAAAAATATATCATATATTTATATCTATATGTCCATTTATAGTTATATCTTGTAAATGTGTTTATTTTTTCAAATTTTAGGTTGATGATACACATGTACCATATGAAGCACTTGAGGCACTTGATCAGTGGCACCAAAAAGTTGACAAGAGAAGGGGCATCATTATGATGAAGAAGTTAATAGCGCAAAAGGGCAATGGACCCAAACTTGTTGTGGATTTTGATAATGCAGGAAATGCATCTGGTGTGAATCGCAATTCGTTTGTTTCATATCTTGGGTATGTTACTCGTAGCCATTGCGGTTGTAAGATAGATTCTTGGCATAAAGTTCCTAAGGAGAAGAAAGACGTAATATGGAAGGATTTATGCGTGAGTTATTATTAATTTACAATTCTATTTTGTAGATTACTGATTTTTTGGATACAAGTTAATAGCAATTCTATTTTGCATAGTATATTTGAATTGGATGAAAAGTTGCATCGTAAATGCATGATGCAACGCTGTGGGAGAGTCCTAAGGAATTATAGGACAAATCTCACCCGAGAATACATAAAAGAAGGTGACAAGAGGAAGAAGACAGCCACTGAATAATGGAACTTCCTGGACAAAGAAGAATGGGACGCGTTTGTTGCTTCAAGACAAACTGATGAAATCAAGGTATTAGGTGTCAGTCCCAATCTCATTAATATATGTTGTATTCACCTATTCAAGATTAAAATTTAGTGTTACTAACCAAATCATTAATGTGCATACTAACTAGGCCCTCAGTGAGGCACAAAAATCAAGGCGTGCATTGAATGTGCATGACCACACAATGGGTCCAAAGGGATATGCAGGCATTCGCCAAAGACTACAGTCTAAGGCTACTGCTCAGTCTGCTGCTACTCAGGAGTCCTCTACTATAGGTAGCACACCTCTGCCTCGCCATGATGTCTGGATAGCTGGGAGGCAAAATAAGAAGGGAGAAATAATGAAGCCCGCAACTGCTGAGGCGACTGCAAAAATGGTAAAATACAACTCTTACAGCAATTGTTCAAATATTGATTATTTGTGGTGTTTACATAATTACAATTTTTTTTGGCGATTAGCGGGAGCTGCACGAGCTGAGGAAACAAGGCAAGTTCATCCCTGAGGGCACAAGGGATGAATTTACAGTTGCTCTGGGTAACCCAGAGCATCCTGGACGTGTTAGGGTTGCAGGCGCTGGTGTGGGCATCAAAGCTTTTTTTGGTCCATCCCAGCACAAACATGTCCCAAAAGTGGGACTTTCACAAGAAGAGGTAACATATTTTTTCCTTGTAGATGTTACTTTAAAAGAGAATTCAATAATTATAATTTGACATTTATTTTATCCATGTATAGGTAGATAAGCTATTTGATAGGAAACTCGAAGAAGCAATAAAAAAGTGGCAGGCATCTCAGACTGCCACTTACCAGACAGTACCTATGGTGTCTCCTACTGCAGGCTCTACTCCTACTGTAGAGGTTGGGAGTAATCTTGTAGACCCACCACCTAGCAAATCTGATATATTTTTATGACATAGTAACTAGTTTTTTAATTCAAGATGATATGTTTTCAAGATGATATGTATATATGAAATTGTAGTCGTTTTAAAAAAAGATGATATGTATATATGTATATAACATTCTTTACACAAAAATTTGTAGGGGTTGAAGCCATGTAGTCTAAAAGTTAATGAATATGTCGTTGCAGAGGCGTCGGCTTACCCATCCCTACCAGGGGAAATGTTTCACGGGTCTCCATTACCAGCTGGTTGGATTCGTGTGAGCCCGGTACATATATTCCCCAAGTGGATGGATCTTCCATTGCCATATGTCCACCCAGATTGTGCAACGCTTGGTGAGGCAGAAGGCGGAGTGATATTGTGGCTAAAAGAGGATGTCCTCTTAACTGAAACTGTATGGTAAATTTACATTATGTTAAATTGTTAGTGTGTGTATATAATGTCAGTTGATCTAAAATTATTATATATATACAGGTTAAAAAGAAGACACCCACAGCATCTAGGCCTCCACTTCCACCTCCTACATTACCCAGTTGGGTTCCACAGGACCTACATGTCCCGTTAGGTCCTAACTATATGGGTATGGCAATATGGTTAGGCGAACATGATATAAATTGCCCTATAACTGTTTCTATAGATTCAGATGTTGCAGGTCAATCATACGAAATCAAACTATTTATACAAGATATTTTGGAGTTGTTTCGATATGATTGGCTAAATACATTTGTGATAGAGCTATGGATAAGGTGAGATCTTCTTTATACATCCATATACCTTGTTAGGATCTGGTGATCTGATTTCTTATTTATTAATGCATGCGTAATTAATACATATTTTGCAACTACTTAGACAAGATATGTACAGATTTTGCATTCGAACATGTAGGATTTTTGATTCCATCTTTGATTAGTCTAGTAGCTAAAGACCCTCCGTCAGTTCAACAATACTGCTGTGAGGCTTTTACAATTTTTGCTCAAAATAAGAAGACGGTGATAATGGCTCCATTCAATGTAGAGTAAGTTTACTTTGCTTATTATAATTTGGACTTAAGAAAATTACATTTTTATTGTGGATTTTGAATTATTAATTTTTAACTTTTTTACCTCTAGTGGTATGCATTGGGAGTTACTGGTTATTGTCCCCGAGACGTTCACTGTCTATTATCTAGATCCTAAGGGGAGTAAATTGAATATAAAATATGGACACATAATGAAAATGGCATTATTCCGGTGAGAAATATTTCATTTTTATATCCGTTAACATATGTTATTACATTACTATTTAATTATGCAATGTACTTTGTTACATTAACATGTAGGGGTTTTGATGAGTTCAAAAAGGCTGGAGGAAAGGTCCCCACGAAAAAGAACCAGCCAATAATTTGGAAGAACGTGAAAGTAAGTTCCCGACTGCAATATATGTATATATTATTTATGTGAAAAGTGCTTAATTAGTTGTATTTTTAATATTTTGTATGTTTGAATTTATAGTGTACTACACAAGACAACGGATGGGCATGTGGATACTATGTGATGCGATTTATGCACATGATTATCAAATATGCCGCAATGGACATCGATTGTATTGCTGAGGTATTATATAGTCTCATTAGATAATATAAAATATATCAATCTTATTTATAGCTCATTAATTATATATATACATCATTCTCTTTACAGGTGTTTAAAACTGACCACACTATAGGAACGGCCTTACCAGATGTACATGCTCCCTATACGACCGGAGAATTAAATGAAGTAAGAGAAGAATGGGCAACAGCCATACAAGTAGTGGGGGTTTTAAAATATAATTGGGATGCTGATAGAGAATAATGACTAAAGAATGATATTTTGTAAATGAATTTCTGAATTATAATATATGTGTGAATGTTTCTACATGTCTGGATGTTTCTACATGTGTCTGAGTGAAAATGAATGAAACTGTTGGTTGCTATATGAATGTTTCTACATGTGTGAATGTGAAAATAAATGGAACTACAGATTGCTAGCTACATGAATGTTTCTAAATGTGTGAAAATCAAATGGAACTACATGTTGCATTGCTAAATGTGTGAATATTTTTGTTGTTAATTTTGCAGGTTTGTGGCATGTTGTTGGCTGATATCAATGGATGTCATAAAACCTACAGTTCATAACTGAACTGCAGGTTTCTCATCATGCGACCAGCCATACAGCAGGTCTGCAAACTGACAGAAAAAAAACAAAAAATAGGCATCGGTTATTTGTATAAAACCGACGCCACATAGTTACAGTGTCGGTTTCTACTCGTAATCGACTTCTATTTCCTTAACACCACGGTCGTCCTGGCCAGCACGGCCGTGCTGGGAGTGATATGGCATCGGTTACAGTGTCGGTTTCTACTCGTAACCGACGTCTATTTCCTTTGCACCACGGCCGTGCTGGCCAGCACGGCCGTGGCAGCAGACCAGACACCACGGCTGTGCTGGCCAGCATGACCGTGGCAGCGGACCAGACACCACGGCCGTGCTGGCCCGCACGGCCGTGTTGAGAGTGATATGACGTCGGTTTCTTATCTAATAACCGACGTTGATAGTACCCAAGATGGTGCCCTTTCTGTGACGTGAAGGTATATGGCGTCGGTTTCTTATCTAATAATCGACGCCTATAGTCCCCCTGCTGGCGCATTTTCAGTGGCGCGCGAAGGGTTTTGGCGTCGGTTTTGGAACCGACGCGTAATGGTTGGGCTTTTAGTGTCGCCCACATAGGTGTCGCTTAGAAACCGACACTAAAGGCCTTAAATAACCGACACTAAAGGTCGGTTATGTACTAGTGCATCCAAGTGGATATCAAAAGAATATGAATTTTAGTAAGATGATAATGAATAGGTACACTTGACATTAATAAAAAAAATAAGGTATGCAACAAAAGCACACATAAGGATTCTAGGGAACATAACCCATCAAAAACAATAATCAAACTGCATGCAAGTGAGATAAACATAACACTAGTGAGATATATATATATACAATGGCGGTCATGCACATAACCCTCAACCTAATAGAGTATGGCACATAAAAAAAACTCCCCAATATATAAAGGTGGGCACAAAACCTGGGTATGGAGCACATAACCTCCATACCAAAACATAAATGGCACATAACCCAAAAACCAAATAACTTATAAAACTCTAGGGCTATTGAATCACAAACCATGCATAAATGTAGAGGCAAGTGAAAATACATACACAAAAATTGAATTAATGATATTTCTATCACACACATGAAATATCCACCACATAAGTGGACAAATTAGGTTTCCATCTCATCACGAGGAACAAATTGGTTCAATTCCACAATTCGGGTATCATCATGAAGCAAAGTACAATTTTAGCATACAACATGGATTATAGATAATTCAAGAATATCAAGAACTCAAATTCATTAAGATTAGAACCAAAAAGGTCATCAAGTCAAGCAAGAGAATATTCATCACTAAATTGCCTCATAGAGGCCCAAGAGAGAAAATAGGTTCAATTTCTCAGTATAGCATTAAAGATATGGAGTAGTGATCAAGAGAGAGAGAGAGTAAAATTAGGCTGATTTCTCTATGTTATTAGGGATATGCAACATACCTCTCAAGATGTATGTCAACTTGTCAAAGTATGAAACCTAGATCCAAGTCCAGGTTATTCTTCACCTATTATAAAATTATATGTGAAAATCAATAATTGGGATGTGTATTATGAACCCTATATTTTAAGCTCTTCTTATTGTTGATTCAAGTTATGAAATATATTTAGTTAAGTAGAAAATCCTTTTAAGATTCAAATGAGTATTTTTGTGTAATTTTTCAATATACAAAATAAGTTATATATTTTAGAAATGTTGACCAAGAGAAAACCCTTATAAGCCACATCTAAAAGTTTGTGGGACACCTAGGTGTGCTCTATCATGATGGACCAGTAGAAGTTTTCCATGCAACACATGGTCCAAAAAACCTCCTTGTGCCCTGAGAACCCCATGTAGACAAGTGAAAAGCCAAAAATACCCTTGGCAGAATAAACAAAAAGCAAAAGAAAACTAGGGGAAAAGAGGAGAATGCAAAAATGGGAATCACCCCCTTCCCTTGCTCCCTCGCCATTGCTGCATAAAGAAACATGGTAGATCCTCGGCAAAATTGGGGAGAAATGAACATGGCACCAATACAAAGTTTTGATCGTCTAAAAATAAAGAACATAGACTGAAGAACCTTACCATAGGTAGAATTCAACTAAGACGAAGCGAGATGTACAAATTTCAAGCCGATGTAGATCCATGTTTCCTGAGATCTCAACAATGATAGGCAAAAACAAGGATGAAGCTGACACAAACAATCAACTTTATGAGGCATGGTGGGAATAATAGGCATTAGATATTTATAAATTGGGTCTTAGGGTCCCATGGAGTAGGGGCTTAGACAACCTAAGAGATTCAAAATGGACAACACGGAAGAAGAAAAGTAGGGAACGAGTTTACACTTGTTAGGTGTGGAATTTTCTCATGAATTCAAAGCATGAAAATCTCAAACAAAGATCGAGAGATGAGGGAGAAAGATGAGAAAGAAAATTGGAGTGAACCTCTGGTATTGTCCATACCACAATGCTCTTCTACCAGAGGTAGGAGACGGATTTATCGCCATGCTATCAAGATCAAATGTCTCACAAAAGGTGCAAAATCACTGGAGTTGTAAAGCATGCATGATAGTTAAATAATCTAATTTACTTTGAGAAAATAATTACATCTATTAAATGATTAGGATTATGGGCATTTAAAGCTTATCTTTTCTTTCTTAAATACTTTGATGACTCAAACATTATTTAAATTGTACCCAGTTTGATACCTAAACCTATTAGGTCATGAAGAATCCATTTTGTCATCAGTTTGCACTTTTGGGATTGTTTACTATTTTATCTAATATTTTTAACCTTAAGTTATATTCTATTTCCTAAATAAAACTAGGATAGTTAGGATTGTTCAATTAATGTGAAAATTCATAGATAGACTAATTGTGGTATGTGGAATCAAAATTTTGGATTCTTTCCACTTTTAAAGTTATTAACAATATTATTTAATATTCTAGAGTAGAACTAATATTTTATTTCCTAAACAAAAATGAAATATCTAGGATTGTTCATTTAATGTGAAACTTGGACCCAAACTACTTGGGACCCAAGGAACACAACTCTGCCATTATATTTGGGTTTTGAAGTTTCTTCTATGACTTATAATACAATTATATTTTAGGCTATTATATTTATTATAGTTTTACATCATTATTATTAACTTTCATTAAAGCGAGTCCTATTATCTTCACATTGTAACCAAAAGAGTTACCCTATACTATTATGCATGAATATCCATATTTTACTTAACCTATTTAGTCCATTTATTAAATATCTATTTAGATAATGGCACGTCATCCATTTCCATGGACATGAAAATTTACATTATTATTCTTATTCATGTGTTAAGCAAATTGTGCCACTTATTAAACATAGCTTAACCATTATGTGGATATTGGTTATTAAAGGAAACATATGTGACATGTATCATGTTGTGTGATGTTGATTATAGAGCCTAATGTCATTAAATGTATAATATTTGTTTTCAAGCCTATTTATTAGATTTACCATTGGGTTAACCATGTTACATGTATTAACTATATTCTTTAGTGTAGCCAACAACTTCATTAAGGTATAACTCCATCCTTGTATGGTAAATTTAAGGAACAAAGAGCACTAACCTCCAAGTCACGGAATAGGGAAAGATTCTAGGTTTTGGTATGTTACATTGAAGTGTGTTTAACCATAATGGGACAAAATCCCTTTATATATGCCATGAGATTGGAATTTCCTAATTTCAATCCCTTTCCTAATCACAAACTCAGTATAGAAAACTCAAGTTGCCATCCCAATCGGCTGACTGGGACTCCTAGTTGCCCGACTTGGTCCCTATTGGGATTAAGATGGGTAGTGAGTCACCTGACTCACAAGTCTAGGTCCAAATTTGTTTACTAAATCAATTCCAAATCAAATATGGACACTTTCCCTGTTGGGTTCCAGTCAACCAACTCACCAAGTGAGTTGCCCAACTGTTACTTTCCCAAAGTGAAAGTTAGTTAATCGACTGATAATTAAGTGATCCATTAACTCGACCAATCTAGTTGGTCTACTAGACATTCTAGTTGCTTAACTAGGCAGGAAATCAACCTATTTGATATTCATAACAATTCTAATCATATGCTTGATTACAAACTTCATTTCCCTTATGCATCCTTATGTGTGTGACTCAGTAGGTAACTTATTATGTAGGCAATGATGTTTGAAAACCCACATGCAAAGACGGATGTCTAGAAACACATGATTGCCACCAAGTAACTAGAATGAGTTGGATAATAGCTTCAACCTATAAAGTAACTAATGTTACCATGACTGCATAATCCTTTGTCAGTAAATATCTAAATTGAAACTAAGGCATGGAATTGTCATCCTCTTATCATTCAATCTATGTTCCTTGAATTATAGTAGACCGCTCAAGATATTGTGTGATCAATATCATATATTGACTCACATGAGCATTGCCATGTAATTCTATTGCCTCGCTTATCAAGTGGTCAAGATATCACTCTAAAGGTGGAAAAATTTCATCTACATCACTCATAGTAATCTGTAAGTTTACACTACACCCAATCACAACCCTTTTGGTAACCCCTATTCAGAGTCATGTTGGACTAGTGTCAAAGTACACAGAACATCATGTGATTATATACTTTAGTGACTTCAGGTTTAAGAATCCTAGCCACCACTGTCATATTGAGATATGACTCTGACATTTAATTACATGACTTCCATGTGTCATTCTCCAGGTCAGTCTGTCCAGTACGACTTGTTCGGTAGAAAGTACCCATCTATCTGAGTTGATATTGAATATCATGACTAAATAGACATAGGCATCACTCACCATACATGATAATTTTGTGTATTATTGATGTCCTATAATATCCAAAATAATAACCAACCAGGTACATAATAAGAATGAGTACTTTAAGTATACATATGATCCCATGTCTAGGTCCTCAACCCAAACCATATGCCATCGAGTGAAATATTTTTCAAACATTATTAAGTTTATTCATTATCTCAATACTAAAACAATCATAATACATGGAATTACCTTTTATTAATGATTGATTTATATACAAAATATTCCAGTTAAGATAATCACATGAAGGTTATTAGAACATACAACCAACAATCTCCCACTTGCACTATAGCCAGTCACTCACAGATCTAATCCCAAGTGATCTAACAAACATCATGCTTCTACTGTGAAAGTGCTTTCATCAAGGGATAAAAAATGTTGCATTCATTTTATTCTCTAAAAACCTTAACATCTCCTTGTTGTGTGGTCTCTCATATAAGATGGTAATACATGAGTATGTGCTTGGAACCCTATTGCAATCTGGGTTTCTTAATCTTGTGCAATGGCTTCATCGTTGTTGCAGTATATCTCTACTACATCATCAATGGATGAAATCACTCCTAATTCACCAATAAAAAAATGTATCCATACATATTCCTTATTTCACTGGAGGCAACATTGTACTCGACCTCTATTGTTGAATTAGCTACTTTTTCTTGGTTGGAACTCTACCAGCTTACAACTTTTCTATTTAGGCAAAATAGAAATCTTGATTGTGATTGGTAATCTGCTTGTTATTTTAGAAGCTTGTGTCAGTGTAATCTTTTACAACCAACTCTTCCTCCCCGCCATAAAATTAGGAATTGATCCTCAATTCTTCTCAAGTACTTAACGATGTTATTTTTAGCAATCCAATAAATTTCATCTGGATTAGACCAATACCTACTCATCATGCTCAAAGCATAATAATTGTCGAGATGTGTACACAACATTATATACATGTCAGATCCAATTGAGGATGCATATAGAAACTTAACCATGCATGCGCACTCTTCAGAAGAGATAGGGCATCGATTTCTAAAGAAACTTGTTCCATGAGACAGGGTAAGTTTTGACTCTTAGACTCTTCCATGTTGAACCTTTTCAACACTTTATCAATGAATGTACTTTGACTTAGACTAAGAAACCTTCTAGATCTATCTCTATAGATCTTAATTCATAGTATATAGGAAGCTTCTCCTAAGTCATTCATGGAGAAGATATTTCTCAACAATGTTTTAACCAACTATAAAGTAGGGATGTCATTCTCTATCAATAGTGTGTCATCAACATACAATATGAGGAATACAATTATTCTCCCACTAACCTTCTTGTAAACACAAGGTTCATATTCATTTTGAATAAAGTCAAACTACTTGACTGCCTCATCGAAATGAAGATTCTAACTTTGAGATGCTTACTTGAATCCACATATTGACCTTTGTAGCTTGCAAACTTTTCTAGATTGAGCAAAAAAAGCTTCTTGTTGTGTCATGTATACATCAAGGCAATTCCCATTAAGGGACGTTATTTTAACGTCCATTTCCAGATTTCTTTGTCATGATAAGATGCAATGGAAATCACAATTCTAATGGATTTAACCATATCAATTGGTAAAAAAGTTTCATCATAGTCAATACCTTGAACTTGTTTGAAACCTTATTTCTACCGGTTCATCTTTGTAGGTTTGTACATGACCATCCATGTCGTTCTTCTTCTTGAAGAGTCATTTGCATCTTATGGGTTTTACCCCTTTAGGTGGACCCACCAAGGTCCATACCTTTTTAGTACACATGGATTCCATCTCATATCTCATGGATTTAAGTCATTTCTCAAAATCTACATCGTCAATAGCCTCATTATAGGTTTTTGTTTCATCATAATCAATGACCAACGCATCATTTTGTTGAGTCATAGAAAATCCATATATCTCTAGCTCAAGAAGTACCCAACTAGACC
Organism: Alisma plantago-aquatica; assembly: GCA_963693085.1. Lineage (NCBI taxonomy): Eukaryota > Viridiplantae > Streptophyta > Magnoliopsida > Alismatales > Alismataceae > Alisma > Alisma plantago-aquatica. The sequence goes on from OY856412.1 coordinate 1,208,083,960, forward strand.
TTCTAGGTTCTTCTGTTACAATAGGAACTTCAAATTTCCAAAAATTTATGGTTCTTGTTGATCCTTATCGACCTTCATAGGTTAAATGTTATCTTATTGGTCTTGAACTCCTTTGAGTTATATTTTTCTTCCACTGGTTCCTTTGGAAATAAATTCCTTTTTGAGAAATACAACAGTATTGACAAGAAACACTTTGGTGCCAAGGTGAAGGATTTAGCATGATTAAGAATCTCATTTAATCGTATCACGTGGCCTAGATGACCAATCTAAGATTTTTAAGCCATAAAGCTCGATAATCATAGGCCCAAGACAAGAAGCCGAGACACCACCTTGGTGTACAACCGCAACCAAGGTGCACTCCATTGCTCCAAGGACTTACATGAGGTAGGGGTGGAAAGAAAATCAGACTAGGTTGTCAAACCAAATCTAATTAAACCGGTATGATTCATTTTTGCGAGATACATGATTTGACTTATACTAACAATTTTCAGAAACCTTTAAAGTAATCTGATTTGATCTACAATTTAAGTTAGAAGAGACATTAGTCTCCCCCCTCCCTCAAAGAGCATGCCAGAGCCCGGATGACTGCAAGGGTGGTAAATATTGTGCGCAATGGGGGGTTCGAACCCGGGTCCCCCAGGGAGGACCTACCGTGCTCAATCATCCGTGCTACACAGATCGGGTTTGATCTACACTAATGCTTATATTTGTATTTTCATATTTATGTGTTTGCAATAGTAAAGGCAAAGAATTATCTGTTATCACTCCCATTGTCATTAACGTAGATGCCTAGTATTGATGGTGCTGCTATTTTCACTCCGGTTCGTTTTGTTAATTTATCTCGTGTGTATTATATTGCTTTTATACGAGATAAAGATATTACAAGAGGATTGTTTAGCCAAATGGGCCACGAAGGCCTCCGGACGAAATTGTTCTTGGAGTACTTGCTCTTTGTTCACCTCTGGGATTTGGAGCAAGGAGTTCAGGACAGATGGGGGTATTTTTTTTTGGGGGGGGGGGGGGGGAATAATTTCCATTATGAACTCGTCCTAAGGCAAGAGTCTAGAGACATACAATCATTAGAATAAAGAGTACATGTATGTACTCCATTATGACCAGTATTAGGAATCTGATTTTTTAGACCTGTTGGTCCATTCGGCCAAAGAGTCTTAGACTCGTGTTTGTATGCTTGTAACTTAAGCAAAAAAATCAGCATCTTCATTGTTAGCGCGAGCATTTTTAAGGATGTGAACCGTCCAATATCTTTGCCTGATAGACTTGATTGCAGATATCCATGCAGTAAAGGCCGAAAATGGTTGTTATCATCGTGAATGACATTGATAGCTTGCTGACTATCAGATTATATTATTAGTCTCTACCATCCTTGCAACCAGGCATGTTTGAGAGCAACTAACATAGCATAGAGTTCTGTATGAAGAATAGTGAAGGAATAATTGGCAAAGGATTTGGACCACCCTTGACACCAAGTGCCACAGTGTGATCTGGCCACCGCAGGAGTAGATAACCGAGCATTCCTTGTGAATGCATCTACATTTATTTTTACCTAGCCCCATGGGGAATGTGACCAAGACTAAATGCATGTATGAGAAGGAGAAGGTTGATGTAAGCTTTGATTTGGAGTTTCCAACGGATCAAATACCTCAATAGTCATTGCAACTTCTCTCCGGATACCCCAAATAGAGGAAGATAGAATGGGTTGTTGACCCAAAAAAATAAAGGAATTCATGGTAATCCAGATCATATGACAAGTGATTGTAAAGAGAACAGATAGTTGTAAATTCAAATGAATATCATTGTACAACCACTCATTGTGTGTTGCAGTAAAGAAATCTAGTATGTGTTCAGTAAAATTCAGTGCCTCCCAGATAGGTTTCACTACATGCAGTCACGCAAGGCGTGAACCCACTAGGATCCATGTATATAGGACATGTTAAATCTATGATGAAATGTCTTTGAACTCTTCTAACATTAGTCATTAATGCCTTGTTCAAAGCTAACCATAGAAATATTTTGTATTTAGCAGGAACATGCAACTTCCACATCATGTTCTACGGCCCCAATCAAGATCTAGAGGCAGGAGTAATAAGTAAATTATAAGATGACCTAACAAAGAAGCGACCAGTAGTGGTTCCATTCCATGAAAAGGAATCCATAGCCTGCTTGCGGAACGGGCATCGTAATAATATTGTTCACGACAGATTACGGTAAGTAATGCACAAGTAAGGCTTCATCCCAATCACCAGATGAGGTAGTTAAGGACTGAACTTTCATGTCAAGGAGACATGTTGGTATAGGACGAGTAACAATGTCTTGTAGAAGTGCAGTATTTGGCCAAGGCTGGGACCATACAAACACACTTTCTCCATTACAAATGCTAACTGTGGTGTTCGATAATAAGACAGGGTTGAGAATTTCAACTTGTTTCCAAAAGGGTGTTGAAGATAATCCCCTTCTTGTGGTGAAATCGCGGTATTTGTGATTGAGGCCATGCAACCAGGAGGACAATGGTCTATTAGACAAAACCTGCCAAGTTGTCTTTAGGGGAAGTTCTTGGTTCCAGACTCGCATAGAGGGAATTCCCCGTCCACCTGAAAGTTTTAGGGCAAAGACTTCTTCCCAAGCTATCAAAGATAAAGGATGTTGAGATCTCGTCCTCCTCCAAATGAATCGTCTTATCAACTTATCAATACTATCACAAACCTACAAAGGAATAGCCATTGTTTGCATAGTATATGTTGGTATCTTTCCAAGGACTGATTTGGCCAAAGTTATTCTGCCTGCTAGATTCAGAGTATGGGCTGCCCAACCTGTAATTTGTGTTTGGATTTTATCTAGAAGATATCCATATGTTGTCTTCATGACTCTGCCATGCAAAATCGGGATTCCAAGGTATTGTCCAATATCATTGACTTTGTTCACGGACGCCCGTGTAGCAATGGTGGACGCCAGTTCCTGTGGTACTGTCTTTGAGAAGAATATGACGCTCTTGTCAACTGAGATAGATTGAACTGAAGCCTCTTCAAAAACTGAGAAGCATTTTAGTGTTGTGTCTATATTGCATGTAGATGCCTTTGCAAGTAAAATAATATCATCAGAAAATGCGACATGAGACACACAGGGTCCTTGAGAAGAAAGCTTTGCAGATTTCCTAGCCCCTTGAGAAATAGTGTCTTCTATTAGCTGATTTAATCGATTTAGACAAAGAACAAATAGATATGGAGATACAGGGTCTCCTTGATGGAGATCCCTATTAGCCTTAAAACTCTATAATTTGCAACCATTCTGTAGAATGCTGATACAGCCACCAGTTATAGAATTCATCATATAAGAAACTAAGTTTTGAGGGAGACCCATCTTGATTAAGGTGTCAAGTGTAAAACCCCAAGACATTATGTCATATGCCTTCGACAAGTCCACTTTAAGGGCCATGAGCTTCACACAGCTAGTATGCCTCATATTATAGATTATTTCTTGAACAATGATGATAGTATCGGTGATATGCCTTCCCGGAATTTTCAAAGAAATTGGCTGAAGCTATGAACACTGCCTTATTGGTTTAACCTTCGGAATCAGAACAATACATGCATTACATAGAAAAGAAGGTACAGGAAGCCCCATAAAGCCTTTCTGGACGGTGGATATAACAGAAGGTGATACAATACTCCAGTGATGAACTAAGAATTTGACAGAAATTCCATCTGGTCCGGCTATTTTGTTTGGTGCCATAGATTTAAGAGTGGACAAGATCTTTGAGGCAGTCGGCAAGGATTTCATTGCTTGTAATTCTGTAGTAGATAAGCAAAAGAACCGTGTTGGGATTCTATCAGCAGCGTATTGAATAAAATTATCAGTAGATCGGAACATAGCCAGAAAATAAGAATGAACGATCGACTGAAGCAAGTTATCATCAGTAACCCAGTTACCATGGCCATCCTCTAATCCAGTAATCCTATTGGTTTGACGTCTATGTTTAATGAAAGTATGGAAAAATTTAGTATTCAAGTAACCAAATTTGATCCAGTTGGAGTGTGACTTTTGTCTAAGATCGCATGCCTCTAGCGTGAGAATGAAATCATAATGTTGTTAGATCTGATCATGAATGACATCTAACTATAATGCGTGATCATATAACATTTGTTCTGTAATAATTCAATTTGCCTTTAAGGAAGACTTGCTAGAAGTTTTTTAATTGGTATATTCCTAATCCCATTGTATTAGAATAGGTTGAATATGTTGGATAGAATCCACAAGGTCCATATCCGAAGGCCATGAATGTTGCAGTAAGTTATAGCAGCCAGATTTGAGGTTCTAAGAGTTTTTTGCTCGAAAAGTATATGGAACTCTGGGAGTACGAGGACATTGTAAGAAAATTGGGTTATGATCTGAGCACCGCAACCTTGGAAGATTTGTAACTGAGAAGTTATAGTCATTTAGGAGCCATATCGAATTGGCCAAGAATCAATCAAGTCTCTCATACAGTAGTCCATGTTTGTAGATAAAAGGAGATCCAGTGAATCCAAGATCTGATAAGTCAGCGTCCAGTATAGTAGATCTGAAGACAGCGGTTTCTTTGTAATTGAATTGATTACTACCTCTCTTCTCAGATGTAGATAAGACAGAGTTGAAATCCCCACACAATATCCATGGTCGAGATATGTTTGTGCCCAATCGTGAAATATGACTGTAAAACATAGTGTTGATCTGGAGATTCGGACTAGCATAGACTATTGTAAGATAATATGAACCATTGATACTACAATGAAGGAATTGTCGATGGCTCTCTACAAGTGTAATAGAGCCCTCTATCTTGCCTCCATAATAACCAAATGCCTCCAGAAAACCCTCGTGCTTTAATTCTATGTGACGCGGAGTATCCAAGATGAAGGATAGTTGCATCTACAGATTGTGCCGATATCCGAGGTTCTAAAATAGCAAGTATATTAGATTGTAAACAATGAACATGATCTAGAACCGCGTTAACGGTATTGTCTTGGCCAATGCCACGTACATTCCAGCATAATGTGCTCAACGGTATACAGGATGAGATACATCATGAAACTCTTCCTCCTCTACAATGCTGGCAAGTTCTTTAGCCTGGTTGTGTGTCATATAAGGAGGATCCTTCATCTTTCCGCTAGATCCTCGAACCCTCCGACCAATCTTATCTGATATTGTATCGGATTTATCATGAGGTTGACCTCCGATGGTTGTGATTAAGTTATGTACTAATAAAGGTCAAAGTGTAATAACTTCATTACCAGATGGATCAACCACTTTGTGTGTCATGCCTGTAACATGAGATTCAGGAGCCATATTCTTATTTGCTACATTACTGTTAGAGATATGCATGGAAATCTCAAGGATGTTCTTCCGATTTTCCACTGATACCGCAGTTTGGTTAAGGCTTTCATCCTTTGTCTCCTCTTCATGTACTGCAGTTGATCGTGGGGATGGTTGCTTCCTTTTTTAGTCCATACCTTCGTAGGTTGTAAAGGGATGTTACCCGTGTTTTGGAATGCTTGTTTGTGTTGGTGAATCATCATGGTTCTCATCCTTATCATCAAGTATCTCCAATGCTTTGTGTTTGTTTGCAGTATGAGAATCAGAAGCAACCATCTTTTGAGACACCTTTATTTGGACTTTACGACGTGAATGAATATTCCGACCATACGAAACTGACCATTTTTCTTCCTCATTCCACTGTACCCCTGCTTCCTCAACAGGGTTAGACGGTTGTGTATGGTCCTGCATCAGAGAATTAGAAGGGCAGTCTGCACATCCATGTCCCATGCCACAAGCTGAACAGACAGATGGGATAGATTCATACTCTACTTTGTAAACCATGCCATTAATTATAACTGTCGGCATATGTAGTAGTATCCACTTCAATTTCCAGGTGAGCAAACTTGCTCCTTGTGCAGTTGATGGTATGATCATCTACTTTAATCAATTTTCCCAGAACTTGACCAATGCGTTCGAATATGACAGAGTTGTAAAGGTGTAAAGGGAGATCTAGAACCCTAGTCCAGCTAACAACTTTTGGGGGTAAAGCATTATTCGGAATGAATTCATTCGTCCATCTTGTCACAATGAAAGGACACCCAAAAATCGCCCAAGGACCACCAGTTAGTGCAGAGAGATAATCCGCCTGACATGTTAGTTGTACAACATAGTAATTCATACTTTAGTTCATACATCCTCCAGCGAGCAATGGGCTTCCAGAGCATTTTCATACAGTCCCTAAGAGTAAGATAGCCATTACTTTTGCCAAGAAGCTTAACCGTTACCCTCATTTGCCAAGGCTTATGTAAGATGGTATATGCTTTTGGTGCTATGTAGACCTCGGTAAAGCCATGATCACCAACCAAAGAGAAGTCTTCAGGGTTAACTTCTTCTATAGAGTTATCAACTAGAAAAGAGTTACTATGAAGTGATGTCGCTGTAGCGGTTGCATCACAGAAGGACTTTGAAAACCTAGTAGTTGCAGGTGCTGTTTCAGAAGATGGAGCAGATTAATCGTGGAGGCGACGGTATTCAGAATCCGTGATTCTAGGCGTGGAAGATTCCTGTGGAGATTCCGCATCCTCCATATTGTCTCCTTGTCCATTACGTAGTCTACTGTAATGAAGATGAATTCTAATTTTCAGAAGGGGGTTGAGAGATTCATTCCCCATCGCGTCCTCTGATGGCAGTTGAGAAGTGGCGAGGATATCTTCGTCACGAGGTAGTGTAGTCTCTAAGTTTTGGTAATACATGTCCTCCTTTGGAGAACATTGGCCCAGATCATCGTCGTCCATACATCCGTCGATGAGTTGCCCAACCGTAACTGCCACGGCCACCCGTACGCGCCGCCAACAGTTGTAGAGCGAGTTCTTGAGAAGACGCCATAGATGGGGGTATTTGTGTCAATGAAGGACGCTTGAACCGAGAGAAGAATGAATAGAACTCTCGCGTTACAAAAGAAAAAGGGATTGTTTATGAAGTGTCCGACGTATTTATAAAAATGTATTTAATGTTTCCAGGATCCGGCTTTTGAAATTGTGCCAAACCGTAGAGTAATGGTTCAGTTCAATTTAGAACCAGTGAAATTGTTTCTTTCAGTTTATAAAGCATCCAGAAATATACATAATATTTTACATTCACAATTTTAGTAGTTAACCAAACTCATCCAAGATTTGCCCACAAAAAGAAGGCACTTTGTAACGGAAGCTCTTTGTAGTAACAACTTGTGAATGGCATAGCTTATGTGCTTACTCCCACTCTACCATATGACATGTCATCTATAGTATCTTGTGAAAAATACTTGAGCCTTATAATCTGGTTAGTGTTGATTGAATGTGTATTTTGCATATTTTTTCAAGAGCATGTCTAGTAGTAGTCTTGGTAAGATGTCATTTGGTTTTAACGGACAATATGCCTTCATGTGAAAAGCCACCCCTAGACCTCCTCAGCAGGTGATGGACTTGGAAGTGCAATAGAAGGCTCTAGAGAAGCAAATCAGTTTGAATACGTGAGAAACCAAGAAAGTGAGACTGAACGAAGAAGAGACACATTCAGTTTAATGGTTGAAACCATCCATAGCAAGATAAGGAATGCAAGGCAAACATCATTCAATGGAAAGATCAAAAGGAGCAAAGGAATGGATTAAATGGCTTGCAGCCTACTGTGATCCAGATTTACCATAAGCGTGGAGAAGGATCACATGTCCCACTGTTCGCAAAAGCTTCACTAAGTAATGGGTCGACACAAATGCCCCAAAAACTCCCAAGGACTACCATGTAAAACATGAAAGGTATATATCGGATGGGAGGGTTATGTTGGAATGGATTGCATTAAATTGAAAAGGTGTTTAGGCGAAAAAATAGGAATTACTTTGCATAAAACTATCTGAGATGTGATTTGTGAATGATAAGGCGTTGATGCTTTTCCTATCCTCCCTATACCTTCTTTTGTCTGGTGAAAAGTTTATGCACAACTCAACATAAATATTTTGGCATTATACGTAAAAAATTTATGTTATAAATTGTGCTTTGTTGGTGAATCTAACACTGTTCGGGTACTGATTTTTCAAGTTCTGGGATTTAATACGTAAATAACGTAGATGAAGTAGTTCAGCTCATCCGTCAATGCGTACTCGCTGTAGCAGGTAGGTGTCAAATGAATGGTGCGGGAAACGAGCCGAAGCCGTGCAGCATTTTCAAATTCCAACAATATTGGAGCAATTTTGAATCACATTTTTTATTATTGAACCGGACGGTTACTGGTACTTATAAAGTCCATGCGTATTAATCGGATGCAATAACCACAATGGAGAAATGCCGCATTTAAGAATCTTCTAGCCAAACTAGGCCTAAGGCACAAACAAATGACCCGTGAGTATACGAAAACCTGAACCTCTGTAACTGCCGGTATAACCAACTTAAATATCAAGTTGTAGGCAGTGCAACTGTCTCTTTTTGTCAGGTCGAAAGCAGCGTGAATCCTAGTTAGGCAGGCTTCTGGTCTTACAGTGCGCTTTCCTAAGTCTCTTTCCGTTCATTTCTATAGCCAATGCAACAGCTTCAGCTCCACCACCACCTCTCAGCCAGTCTAACAAAACAGTTAGTATAAACATCCGGGGACCTCTGCCCTTAACGATCTTACAAAGCTCACTTTTTTCCCATATTTATCTTTCCATCTGGAAGAAAAAACACAAACAAACACACTTGCTATGAAAAACTGAAACATCTGGTGCCCGTCGAAACTGTTATCAATAAACAAGGATCATGTGTTCATCAGAACTATCGACATTGGAAATAAGAGTGCCGGTTTGGAAACATTGTAAATTATGTGACCACGACTAGATATCTTGAGCATTTTTTTTCGTTACTACTTGAGGGGAAAAGAAAATAGAGAACGTTATAAAATATACACATGATTCTAGTGGTGCTTCTAGTGACCAAATTTTCATGGGGAGAGTCCTGAGTACATTTTCGTGTAGTTTGCTATTTCAGTTCCTCCTATATCAGCTGCACCCTTCTACGTGGCGTAGCTCAGAAGGTAGGTCTAAGCGAACCACAGTGCATATCAGAACTTTAACATGCCATCTTCATTTTGGTTCGTGAAAACCCCATTCCAAACTACCTGAATCCAGATGGAGCGGACTGAGGTCCACCAGAGGCAGACCTCCTCATGGCCTTGGATTGAGCCAACATCTCATCATAATTCTGTGCAGAGAGTGCCGTTATCAGCAAAGAAAAACAAAAAATAAATAAAGATGCCAAACAGAATATTACCCTTTTTTCGAATGCAGCATCCCGAGAGTCTATTATCTTGTCTGCGATTCCATAAGCAATGGCCTCCTGAGCCTGAAAGTATCTGGGACGTTGGATATCTTTTCTAATCTCTTCCTTTGACTTTCCAATTCCCTTGGCTAATAATTCAATGTAGTAGTCAGTGTTCGCATCCAATTCTTTTGCCTGAATCATGTGAAACAATTATATTAGGTCAAACTGTTCAAGAGTCTGCTCTGATGGCACCGATTGGTGATCACAATTTTTGTCGCCAAAGAAAATCATCTTACGGAGACTAATTTTATATTTGTCATTGATGTTCCACTCGAAAGTTTGTTTATTTGATATTTTGTAAATTATAAATATTGTTAACTGATGTTAAAGCACGATTCTATAGATGCATGTGCAAAATGATTACCTTGATCCACATATCAATGACAGCCCCACTTGACTTGTTAACTTTTGGGAGATAGAGTTTAGCTGTTATATGAAATTGACACTGAGAAGCTGCAAAAGTATATAACTCTTCATGCTAGAATCATTATGAAAGAGAATTTACTTGAGGAATTTGGCTGCAGAGCACGAAAACCCTTAGCACCAAGTGACAACAGCATTGCAGCCTGTCCGTATGCCATACCACAATTAACTGTATATACCTTCGATTTGCAGTACTGCATGGAGAACACAAATTCCAAAGCAACAAGTAATGATAAGTATATTTAGATCATACCTTTAGATAACTGAACACCTCAAAATGACAATGGAATTATTGGTTCCAGGAGAACATATGTATTTCCTTAAATTCATAGTTCCTATAACAGTAACCTCAATGCAAACGGAATATATATATTTCCTTATAGTCATGGTTCCTATAACAACAATCTCAATGCAAAGGGGTCTCACCATTGGCCAAGAAGAAATCTTGTCATACAATAAAATCATCAATGAGTGATGACTATATTAAAATATTTTCAAGCAAGACTCAGTTGTTTGAAACTAATACGCATACAAATCTACATGGTCAGGGCCCACAAGCAAACTTCACAGTTGATCACAGGCTCTGACTACATTCCCTGCCACTGAGGGAGAAGCATCTGGCAGTTTTCAGGTAGAGGATTTGAAAGGTGAACCTAGGAAGCATGCACACTTCCCGGAGGCTGCCGCGTCCATGTCCGACACGTGTCCAACATGGACACCCGGTGAACACACATGAACACGTGGTGGACACAGCCGAAATGTCTCCAAATCCTGCTTCTGCTTTATTAAGAGTTGGACACAGCCCGGACATGGGACAAACCCAAGATGTGGTGCAACACTAAGAAGGGGAAACACCTCCATCATTGTATTCACTTTCCTTTTCTATAAATAACAGCATACCTCCTTTTGTCTTTGTCGTCACCGCCATTATTTTTTTACTTCTCAAATTTTAATATGCAAACTATATTATTATGAGATCATTCTTGTGGTATCTAGCACCATGCTTGTCAAGGCGGCCAGTCGGTCACCCTGATTCCTTGGGCGACCAGGCCGACTAGTCCGCCGCCCAGGCGTAGGGTTTTTTCCATATAATTAGTTATATATAGTAATAATATTATATATAATTAGTTATATATAGTAGTATTATATATAGTAATAATATTCTTTACTGTAATATATATAGTTATATACTTATATACAACAAATTATATAGAAAACTAATGTAAACACATATCTAAAGAAGTAATAATCCATATTTGTTAAATATTGTCATTAACACAGCAAACAATAATCAATAAGAACTGAATGCCTAATCCCGTGTTATGGTAAATAATAACCTAGATCTGGTAAATAATGTCATAAAACACCTACAAATTTTTGAATGAAGACTATTCAATGTATTCAAATTAAACAAATATAATTAGATAGAGAAAACTTTATCAAATTTAGACTTTTAGTGCTTGTTGAATTGTTGTAACTAAATAAAAAGTTATTAATTGAACTAGCGTGTTGTGAACAAAATTGAAGTTCGCGTCAAATTATTGCAAAAGACCAACACAGACATTTGAGATAGGGGGTGGGGGGAATTAGAATAGCAAAAAAAGAAAGAAAAAACCTTGGCTCTAGACTAACTAAGTGGTCTACTAGGATTGGTTTGGGCTAACTAGTCGAGCTAATCGGCCGACCAGTCGATCTGGGCGGACGCCAAATTGAGGTCCAAATCTGGGCGGCAGGCAAGTCGGAGCCCCCTCCAACGACCAGCCGACTAGTCGTCGTCTAGTCGACCGACTCAACAAGTATGTCTAGCACATTGTTTTTTGCAAATAAATTGTCTGTAAGGTTGACTGTTATTATGATTACAATGTGGGTTTGTTTGATATCATGTCTTTGATGGCTTGATTTCATGATGTATGCATTGTGTATTTGAATGTAAACATGAATTTGATATAGCGTGGATAAGATGATCTTTGTGTTTGAATGTGCTTGTACTTTTCTATATTTATACATAAAAATAATATACATGTATACTTCTTTCTTGCCTTGTCCGGCTCCATGTCCATGTCCTATATTTTTGAAAAGTGTTGTGCCCCTGTCCCGTGTCCATGTATCTGTCTGTGTCCACGCTTCCTAAGATGAACATATCACGTCTGTATGTATTAGCAAAACAAGTAGGAAATGACATGGGTAGCGTCAATTTAAGAGAGACCAAGCCATGTCCAAGATGTGTCCAGAGCCATAATCTGAAAAAAGGGGTTTAGGCAGGCCCAGACCACGTCACCAACAGTTCAGCCACATGCAATGCAGGTCTGTCCAAAACATCCAGTACAAGGAAGAAAATGTCCGATTTCGATGCTGTTTCGGTGGCCACAGAAACAGAAATTTCGACAGATTTCAACAGAAATTTTGATAAATGTGTTCATGGCGTTTCGACGCCAAAATAAACAAATTAATTTATGAAATTTTACCAGAATGATCTACTAGTGTAGATCTACTCAAATATGTAATAATATTTCATATTGGATATGTGGGGGTTGGGGTCTCATCATTTTTTAGTGAATGACCCTGAACTGTTTTGATGGGAATTTTGGATTTAAATTTTCAATGGTGAAATCAATGAATTAAGTCATTATAGTTTGCAAGCACAATATATAGACTTAAAGACACAAGAGTGTGCAAAAAAATATGCTCTACGTAGTACATACTATATGAAAACGTAGAAAAAAAAAATCGATGATCTGCCAGTTTCGAGAGTTTGGTCAGTCAATTTCGATGTCCGATTGCAACAGAAGCAGAAATTTCGGCCGAAATTTTGACAATTTCGTCAAAATTTTGAACATTGATCTAGTACATGCATGTATGCTGCGTGACGTGTTCATTCTTCCTGCTTCCTAGGTGTTACAATATATTCCTGTTTTATATATTCTGTTAATTGTTGTGTTATTTCCATATTATATGTGGACCTCTCTGTAATTGTTTCAATGTTATATATATGAGGGTGCACACATTGTGCAACCCTACGCTTCCCAAACTGCTTTCTGTTTCAGATGGTACCAGAGCAGTAGATCCAGGCGGCCGTCACCCTCCCTTCCCTTCCCTCTCTCTCTCTCTCCGCCCCCCCCCCCCCGCGCGCGGCACAGCAGCCGCCGGCCAGCAGCAGCCGGGCCGCCGCCGGCCCCGCAGCAGCAGCAGCCGGCCGGGCAGGCCAGCCGCCGCCGCCGCCGGGCGGGCAGCAGGCGCGGGCCAACCCCCAAGGGCCACCCTCTTCTCCGCCGCCGGGGCCTAATACGCCTCCGCGGCCCGTTGCCACCGGGCAGATTGGCTACGTGAAGGTCCGGTGGCTTGAACTGACGTAGACGTTTTTTTCCGGTTCCGTGCCTGCCTGCCCGTGTAGACCTTTGTGTCACCGGGCTTTGATCTGCGCTTAGACGTAAATCGTATGTGAGAGGTCTTCTCCGTGTTTGTTGTGCCTGCTGTGCCTGTCTGACGGCGTAGACCGTCTCCTGCCTGATCGTGCCTGTTCCTGTTGTGCCTCCTGCTACCATGGCGTCTTCGCATGATGACTTCCGCCGTCAAGTTACTACTGTGAAGCTTGATGGGCGCAACTACCCACACTGGGTCTGCTCCATGACGATCTATGCTAGATCCCAGGGCAAGTACTCACACCTTATCCGTGCGGGTCCAGACGCACCCGCCGAGGACGCTGATGCTAAAGATGTGAAGGCGTATGACGACTGGGTTCGTGATGACTCCACTGTGATGACCTGGATTCTCAACAGCAGCATTGAGAAGATCAGTGTCACACTTCTTCACCTGCCTACGGCGAAGCAGATGTGGGATCAGCTCGCCGGTACTTACTCGCATAGTCAGAACCCCAAGAAGGTGTTTGACATCACCAAGCAGCTGGGACGTCTACAGTTCACGGGGACAGATATTTCTGACTACTTCTCTGACTTCACTGGATTATGGGGTGAGCTGGAATCCTATCATCCTCTCTCCACGGACCTGGCTACTATGCAGCGTCAGCGCCAGGAGCTTCAGTTGGTTCAGTTTCTCTGTGGATTGCCCGAGTCATATGCTGGGGTTGTGGACCAGATCCTAGCTAGTGACCCTCTACCGTCACTACAGAGTGCCTACAAACGCCTTCAGCGTTTGCCTTCGTCGTCTTCTTCTCTGACTCCTGATGTTGGAGACTCTTCGGCCCTTGCCGCAGCTTCTGGTCGTGGTCGCGGTCGTGGCCGTGGTCGCTTTACTGAGAGTCGTCCTCCCCTGGGTGGAGGACGAGGACGGACTGCTCCGGGTCGTGGAGCCTCTTCTACTGTCCCTACTGCTGGTGCGCGTCCCCAGTCAGGACAGCGCCTTTGTACCTTCTGTGGCCGGTCCAACCATATTGAAGAAAAATGCTGGGAGAAATATGGTAAACCGGCGTGGGCTAATGCAGCTGCGGACTCCACTCCTACTGCTTCAGAGGGGACGACTCAGTCTACTGACTCTGCCTCCTCGGGTGCGATTGCTGATTACATCCGTGCTGAGGTGGAGCGTCTTCTTCTTGAGCGCGCTGGTGCGTCGTCTCAAGCTTCGACTAGTGGAGCTCATGCCGCCACCTATTCTGGTTATGACACTGCCTTCCTGAGTTCTTCCTCTACGCCTGGTAATACTAAATGGGTCATAGACTCCGATGCCTCTTCGCATATTTCTGGAAATAGATCATTGTTTCACAAATTATTTAAACCTGCTAGACCCTCTTCTGTCATGTTGGCCGATGGTTCCAAGTCTGCTGTGGTTGGAGTAGGGGATATTTCTTCTGACTTTCTGCTGAAATCTGCCTTATATGTGCCGCGATTTCCTTTGAATCTGTTGTCTGTTAGCAAGATATTGCGGGGCTTACAGTGTAGTCTGACATTTATTCCTGGTTCTTGTGTTTTTCAGGACCTTCGCACGAGGATGAAGATTGGTGGGGGGTATGAAGGTGCTGATGGACTCTTCTATCTGGATCAGTTGCCTAAAGCTGCTAAAGCATCTGTGACGTCTGCATTATCTACATCTGTTTCTGCATTACAGTGGCACTACCGGCTGGGCCATCCCTCATCTGAGAAGCTTCGATATTTGGTGTCTGATCTTGGTGTTTGTCGTTTTCAGTGCGAGTCATGTCAACTTGGAAAACAAACTCGTGTTGTTTATCCTAGACGCAGTCAAATTAGCAGCAAAAATATATTTGATATAGTGCATTCTGATGTATGGGGACCTTGTCATGTGCCTAGTTTATCTGGTCATAAGTATTTTATTCTGTTTATTGATGACTTCTCACGGACTACTTGGTTATTTATGATGAAAAGTAGGTCCGAAGTCTTGTCTGTCATCAAGTTCTTCTTTGCTGAAATAAAAACTCAATATGGCATGCCTGTTAAAATTTTTCGTACTGATAATGCACTGGAATTTGTTAAAAAAGATGTGGATGTTTTTTGTAAATCTGTGGGTACAATACATCAGACCTCCTGTGCTTATACACCCCAGCAAAATGGTGTGGCTGAGCGTAAAAATAGACATGTGTTAGAGGTTGCTAGAACTATTATGATGCATGCACATGTTCCTCGCTCGTTTTGGCCTGAAGCTATATTGACTGCTTGTTTTCTGATAAATCGAATGCCATCATCTGTGATTGGAAACCAAATACCTATTCAGGTGCTCCAACCCGATATTCCGCTATTTACTGTGCCTCCTAGGATTTTTGGATGTACCTGTTTTGTACGGTTAGTTGGACCTACTTCTGATAAATTGTCTCCTCGTGCTGAGAAGTGCATTTTTTTGGGGTACTCCCGTACCCAGAAGGGATATCGGTGCTACAGTCCTACTGCAAGAAAATGGTTTACTAGCAGTGATGTGGTTTTCTTTGAAGATACTCCTTACTATTCGGCTCGTGGTGACAGTTTACAGTCTGATCTTATTGCTTCACCTCTCCCTGTTATTTCTGAATGTGTGCCTGACACTACTGACAAAGTCACTACTGAGGCTGATAAGCCTCCTCTTATAGTTTATCAACGCAGGAACAGAGTGCCTTCTACTCAAGAAACCCCCCATGAAAACCAATCTTCACCTCCAGAAGGTTCTGCTACACCTGAGGTACCTTCTGATCTTCACTTACCCATTGCTCTTAGAAAGGGTACTCGTTCCTGCACATCACACAGTATTGCTCAGTTTGTTTCTACTGACCATCTGAATGTCCATTCTAGCAATTTTGTATATGCCTTATCTGTTGTTGCTGTTCCAAAGAATATCCAGGATGCTCTACAGAGTACTGGTTGGGTGTCTGCTATGAAGGAGGAGATGTTAGCTCTTGCTGAACGAGATACTTGGGAGTTGGTGGATCCTCCTCCTCAGTGCAAACCTGTCGGTTGCAGATGGGTGTATGCTGTGAAATATCAACCTGATGGCACTGTTGAAAGGCTCAAGGCACGCTTAGTTGCTAAAGGCTACACCCATACGTATGGTATTGACTATTTTGAGACATTCTCTCCTGTTGCTCGCCTTAATTCTGTTAGAATTCTTCTGTCTGTTGCTGTTAATCTTGACTGGCCTTTGTTGCAACTTGATGTCAAAAATGCCTTCTTGTATGGTGATTTACAAGAAGAGGTCTATATGGAGCAACCTCCTGGGTTTGTTGCTCAGGGGGAGTCTCACAAAGTTTGCAGATTAAAGAAGTCTATTTATGGGCTTAAGCAGAGTCCCCGGGCTTGGTTTGATAAATTGAGCAAAATTATGATTGATTTTGGGTTTCTGCGGTCTCAGGTGGATCATTCTGTTTTTACCAAGAAGACTTCAGCTGGTATTATTATTCTGATTGTCTATGTTGATGATATTATCATATCTGGCAGTGATTCTCTTGGTATTCAGGCTACTAAATCTCATCTGGGCAAACATTTTGCTACTAAAGATTTGGGCAAACTTAGATATTTTCTGGGCATAGAAGTTTCTAGAAATTCTAATGCTCTTGTGTTGTCTCAGAGAAAATATGTCCTAGACATTCTGCAGGAGACTGGTATGCTGGGGGCGAGACCTGCTGATATTCCTCTAGATCCTAATGTAAATTGGGATGATGATTCTTCTCCTCTGTTTGCTGATCATAAAAAGTACAGGAGGCTGATTGGTAAACTCATTTATTTGACTGTCACCAGAGCTGACATTTCTACTGCAGTGGGTCTTCTTAGCAGATACCTTGATAAGCCCAGACAGTGTCACTGGGATGCTCTTTGTCAGATTCTACGATATTTGAAGAAGTCTCCTGGCAAGGGACCTCACTACAGGAAGCATGGACACTGTTCTCTTACGGGGTACTCTGATTCTGATTATGCAGGTAGCAGAGTTGACAGAAAATCTACTTCTGGATATTGTACATATGTTGGAGGAAATTTTGTTACCTGGCGAAGTAAAAAACAAAATGTTGTGGCCAGGTCCAGTGCTGAAGCCGAATATAGGGCCATGGCCCATACTGCCTGTGAATTGTTGTGGGTGCGCTCTCTGTTAAAAGAGTTCGGGGTTGACTCTTCTTCTTCTGCTATACCTATGCACTGTGATAATAAAGCTGCTATCTTCATTGCAAATAATCCAGTCTATCATGAGCGCACTAAACATATTGAAGTAGATTGTCATTTTATTCGGGAATCTATTCTGACTGGCAAGATCTGCACTCCCTTCACTCGTTCTGAAGACCAAGTTGCTGACATCTTCACCAAGCTGCTGGCGAAGAAGCAATTCTGCATTCTGATGGACAAGTTGGGCATGATTGATATCTATGCTCCAACTTGAGGGGGAGTGTTACAATATATTCCTGTTTTATATATTCTGTTAATTGTTGTGTTATTTCCATATTATACGTGGACCTCTCTGTAATTGTTTCAATGTTATATATATGAGGGTGCACACATTGTGCAACCCTACGCTTCCCAAACTGCTTTCTGTTTCACACTAGGTTTACCATGATGATGGTGATGCGAAGATGTCATCACATGATGTTAATGATGACGATCTTCATCATTGTCCCGGGCTTTCAAATAGTACTATCAATTTAATAAAGAGATATGAACAATGAGAGGTAATACTATCATTGAAGTTATAGGGCTGACAACTTATTAATTCCTTTGAAGTAGATAAACTTTCATAGAGTGAAACTAAAGATTTACAATTTACAGTAGTGAAATGTACATTTTTTTCTGTATAGGATGTATATACATTTCAATTTCCCTCCTTTTCAGGAAAAAAAAAACTTCCAACTGTTTGACGAAATTACAACGATGTTATCAAGTTTTGAATAAAGGCCTAAAGAACAAACTACGACCTTTTTACGGATAAGTCATAACTAAGTGGAGAAATTTAAATGTTTCTTAAAATTTACTTATGTTATGCCACTCTCATTATGTATATCTAAAAGGAAATTACACAACTTACATTCATCATATCAGCAACAGCATAAGCCTCTGTTTCGGATCCAACAGTTTCCATCTTCTCATTCTATAAATTGAAGCAACTGTGTCAAAACGCTGACCAGTAAAACAATTTATTCAGTTGGGACAGTAAGCCATCCTAAAGCCTACCTGGGTTCCAGATGAATTGATGTATAGATATATCGGCTTAGAGGGATTATCATAATCCAGCCACATAAGTTGTGCAACAAGAAGTTCAGTCACCGCCGGCACAATCTGTAGCACAGACAAATCAATATTAGGGCCTCGACGACACCAGCTGATCCATCACCATCCATCCACGAAGTGACTCCATCCCCTCCACCAAACTCCTTAGCCCTTCCCCAAACAAACACTTACGATTGGGAGGAAATACAGACAGTTCCCCATATAATTTACACTAAGAAGACAAACAAATTCGTATCGGTAGAATATTGCAAGGAGTTGAGAATTGATTCTCACAGGCATGCCTAAATAGCAGATCCGAGCATCTAAAAGCAAGGAAGGAAGATCAGGAGGAGCAGTTCTGGGCCTTCCATATCCTCTAGCACCTCCACGGTACATGCTTATGCTCATGCTATACTTGGATGGCCCGTCTGTAGCTCCAGATAAGCTCCACATTCCACCATTGTCGAGATAGTTTCTTGCAGAAGAAATATTATCCTGAATCCAAAATAAAAGGCATAAGTGTGAACTACTAATTTAACATTTTTCCGGATACTTTCTAATCTTTGTCATAAGAACAAACATCTAGGACAGGTTAGAGATTACTTCATTCCTCAATGAAACAAGTGCATGGATAGGTGACAGAAAAATTATGAAAATTAAACGCATGGTCAGGGGCATGAAAACCTCTGTGACTTTCTGAGACTGCCGAGCAACGAGGCTATCTTCAGTCATGAACATGTCCATTTGAGATGCTGACAAACCATACAGATACCTTGGTACATTTTTGTAGTTGTCCGTTACTGAAATTATAAAAGTGGGAAAAAGGTTAAACGTCAGTGAATGAAACCAAAATGACTCTTCATATATATAAATTGATGCAGTCTAATTAGTTTAGAGTACTACACAGAATTTGTACCGTTCGATTGAGTGGGGTACAAACCTTATAGTTTCGTGTTTACAGCATTAACCAGATGTATTTATTTCAAGATATTAGCAACTTTTTTATATAAACCTTTTAACCACTTGTGTGATAAGCAAGTGCATATACTATGGAATATCTTACAATCAAGTCACCAATATGTAAATGTTTTTCTAGTGACCAGAGGTGTGACCTCAATTATATTTGTCTGAAACTCTGAATTGAATGTATACAAGGAATAAAAGAAGATCATATACCACACAGAAAGAAAAAAAAACATCGCAATATACAGACTGAGAAATTTGATTTCTCCAATCAGACCATATGTAGCCAAGACATCCACCACAGAGATGCCTATCAGGGCACCTCGTAGTAAACTCATTTATAACGAACCCTTGTCAAAAAAATCACAGCATGTCTCTCATTCCACACTTGCCAGAGAAGAGCCTCTGATTTCCATCAACTATCAGAAGTTTCCTGATATAATCAGAAAAGGGAATATAAGATGTAAACAGCCCATTGCTGGCTAAACCAAACTGGATG
This sequence comes from Alisma plantago-aquatica, assembly GCA_963693085.1. Taxonomy (NCBI): domain Eukaryota; kingdom Viridiplantae; phylum Streptophyta; class Magnoliopsida; order Alismatales; family Alismataceae; genus Alisma; species Alisma plantago-aquatica. The sequence goes on from OY856412.1 coordinate 1,208,103,813, forward strand.
AGTGATATCACTCACTGCTCGAATAAGATGTTTCAGGTCCCTGCTGATCATAATTTTAATTCCAGTGACAAAAGTTGTTTAGTGTTCACAGGCAAAGGTGTCCTTTCAGTCGAAATACACAATTAATGGACCCTGGGTGTATTTCCCACACCTTGACCCACAGCTCTGTTCTAGAATAACGTTTTTCCACATCCCTAGCAGTCACCCTGCCGCAACTCTAGAAAATGACAGGTTTTGGAGACAAAACCATTTTGATAGGAAGCAAAGGAACAGCTATAAGTGAAATTAGGGCTGCCAAAACCAGACCCACCTGACTAAAGTAGGTCCAGGTCTACCATTTTCTGACCCGACCCGAAATAGACCCGAACCCAGAAATCCCGCAAATATTTATGGGAGGGGTCCGGGCTGGCAAAAACAGACCTGACCCGCTCGACCCGACTAAAGTGGGTCCAGGTCTACCATTTTCTAACCCAACCCGAAATAGACCCAAACCCAAAAATCCCGCAAATATTTACAGGCAGGGTCCGGGTTTTGTGCAACCAACCCGAAGAACCCGATAAACCCGAAAGTACATCTACAGCAGCTGTAGGGTGGGTCGCTCTCCAATAAAAGAAAACAAATAACTTAATGAATAAGTGCATAACCTAACCTAACTGGTACAGCCACCGCAAGTCACCTACAACACACTTTCTCAATCGAAGAAACCCCAGCCCAATCTTGTAATCCACCTGTCTGATTCATGGAGCGAAAGGAAAATCCAAGCTGCATTAGCCTCTCCAGCAGCCGATCATTGTCCCTTGCGCGTGGCACTTGCTGAACTGCTGAAGCATCATGGCAGCACCTTGCGGTTGTGCACGGTTGCCTTTCCAGTTTCTCCAGTACGTAGCTGGGCTTCCAACATCGTGAATCAGTCTGATGTTCACCGCCCGTTGATTCGTGCAGAGACTTCTCCAAGCCAAGCTGTCAACCCTTCAACTCCCTGCGGCCGTTGTGCAGCAAAAGCCAGCAGTAAAGATGTCTGATGTTCACCGCCCGTTGATTCGTGCAGAGACTTCTCCAAGCCAAGCCGTCAACCCTTCAACTCCCTGCGGCCGTTGTGCAGCAAAAGCCAGCAGTAAAGATGTCGATGATGTCTGTTCATAGGAAGATGATGATAACGGAGTAAGGACCCGGCACCCACAATGGATGTAGAAGATCTTCAAAATGCCTAATCTCCCACCCCAAAAGTCCCTGTGGAGTCTGTTGAATCCATCTACTGATTCAACTCATGCTCTGTCCTACGCTAGAACTTCGTGTTTCTTAAGCCTACTCATTTTTAACAGAACCTCTCTGCATTCTTCTATTCTCCCTCTAAATGGCACTGAATTAAGAGCTATAAGCAATGGTTGCTTTCCTCTTGTCATTACATGACCAGCAGATGTATTTGGTCTGAAAAGCTTCAAATTCATTTGTAGTCAATACATTTGTTCTAATGTATTTTCAGTGTATATTGTTGGTGGACATTGAATGGCTAGATGATTTGGGCCTATTTTGTGCTTATGTGATGTGCATAGCTAATGCAATTAGATTGATGATACACATCAATCTGTACATAATGATGAAATAGACAGCAGATCATTTTCTGTTATTGTTAAGGTTTTGTAATGAGTAATTTGGTACATAATGGATGTGTGAGAGAGCGATTAGATAACCCAAGATATGTTCATTGTGAATAGTTTTTGTTTGCTGTAGCTTATTAACAAACAAATATATTAAAATTCAAGCTTATTTAATTTGTTTAATGCAATCCTATCAATGTGCAATCATGTTAAGCATACAAGAAACTAATATTCTTTCCACAACGTACCTTTCGAGTTTTACACCTGTGTTGGATGCGGCAGCGGAACAAGTTTTATCAATTACGGGTCAGGGTATTTCCGGGTTTTCATAGGTTAGCAGGCGCCAAAAGAACATTTTCGGGTTTGTTCGGGTTCAGCAGGTTCAACCCGGAAAAAAGAACTTCGATCCAGGTCTACAAAACTGAACCCGAAACTAATTTTGGATCGGCTCGGGTCTTGTGTTTTAGGCCTGATCCGAAATAAAACCCGCTCAACCCGGACCCAATTGCCACCCCTATGTGAAACGAAAGGTTCAATGATATTGTTGAAGCAGTTCAGTGTTAATGGGCTTCTTGGGCCTAACTAGCTTAGATAAAAAAAGTGATTGAAAAAGTGGCCACTCCAGCCGGTTAAGCGGTCAGGCCCATAGACCAGAAGAATTTGGTTGGAAGTGATTTTCTAGACGTTTTCCTGTTAAGCGGCTGTTTTTTCCAGTTTCAACCCACATAATCCTGCTCTTCATGACCCGCTAAAGCAGCTGCTTTGAACCACTTAATATAAAATCCACATAGGAGAGTAAAATCCACGTAAAAGTACTAGTGTATTCTGTACTGTGTTTACATTAGTATACAGAGCTACATGATAGACTATGAATTACAAAAGAAAAATCATCGTTATCTTTTAATACTTGCAATATGCTGCTATGCATTTATAATTCGATAATGCTCTGCCACCACTTCATTGCTTCAGCTATAACATTATAACATTTTACTTTTAGCTACAAGTTGTATATAACATTTTACTTTTAGCTATAACATTATAACATTTTTTCCCGCTTTTTGCCCGCTTTTTTCCCGCTTTTTGCCCGCTTTTTTCAGAAAAACTGCTGTAAGTATATAACATTAAGTACATTATATGCCATGTTTAGTATTGACTATAATATATTAAATTAGCATACATTAAATGTTCTATGACATACTTAGTTCTAATTTAGAATGCGTACTTTGTGTGTAAGCTGTAATGATATGGTACTATTGTGATGTATCCAAGTGAATTATAGGTAACTATTATCTAATTTAGAATGCATACTTTGATTAAATGTACTGCTGTAATGTATGACTATTTGATGATGTGCAAATGTAACAATATGTTTGTTAGCTAGCTATGATAGGTCTATTATTTACTGTTTAGCTATGTAAACATGATACAAAATTGTTGTTTCATCTTGTATATACACTTATTATTTTATGTGTAGGCTGCTTTATCTATGACAAGTATATTGTTTACTATATTATATAAGATACAATCGTTGTTTTATAGTTGTATTCTAAACTATTTGGGTGTTTTATATTGTCTTGTACAATGTTTAGATATGTATAAACATTTCAAAAATATAGTATTTATATACATATGTATGTAATTTTGCATAAAAGTTTATAGGAATTGGAAATCCGCTTTTCTAAAAAGCGCCCGCTTAATCGCCCGCCTGGCGATTAATCGGCTACAAGGTCCCGTCCGCACGCTTCCCGCTTCGCGCATTTTAAAACCTTGGCTACAACTTTCTGCTACATCATAATATTCCACATTGCTAAATCTGAATATTTCATTTTTCAAGTATCACTTTATTCACTTATAGTGATTAGTAAATCACTTTTTGACGATAATGTTAATGGAAAATTACTATCGAACAATAATCTTATTATTAATTTTGTACTGAATGATAATAATTATTAGTACATTTACATTACAATAACAGTTCTCAGATATTAGTGAATTGTTATTAGCAGATTGTTGCTATGAACGTAATCCATCACATTGCTTTAGGTTAAGATGAATAGATTGAATAGCATATGTTGTTAATGCTAAGTTATTTATTAATGCTGACAAGGCATGCATTTCTCTACACGTCCTCTTTCAAAAAGTAAGAGCCCGCTTCACGCTCAAGTGTCAGGGGAGGGCTGTTGCTTGCTTGTTGATTCGTGTTTTCCAAAATATAGAGCAAATGCAACATGTTCAAATCCCACCATGTAAACAAGGAGTTGTGCCTTGCACTCACTCCTATATAAATATATACTGAGTAATTGTTTAATCATCAAGTGAATACCCTTCTACATTTCTAAATGGTATAAGAGCAAGCCTGTAACACCGCAAAACAGGGCCTAGGGGGATTACATAAACTAAGAGATTGTAAGTAAAAATAATAATGGGGGCTGATAGATGTGATCAGAGCGCAATTGTCAACCCAATGGATGGTATAAGTGATTGGAACCATATTCATAAACCAAATGATGAGTCTAAATAAATACCTAGGATGCTGCACAAAACCCTGATTTGGGAGTCAGACTAGGAAAGGTTGGGAACCAAATTGGAATTAATGGTACACAATTAGGTTGTAAAATCAGTTTGATATATTAGGAGAGATGGGCCGCGGACGAGGTCGAGGAGGAAAGGGGCGAGGGCGTGGGCGATTCGCGAGTTGCAGAGAGGGTGAAGGTCATGCCGCTGAGTCTTTGACTCCTCCGCCATGCCAATCGGAGGCAAACGGAGATGGAGGTTCCTCTGGCCAGATCGCAACTGCAGTTCCGCCGCGCAAGGGCAATGAGCCTTCTCAGGTGTCCGCCGTCGCCAACCCTTCCAAATCGCCTCCCGGGTCAGAAAGGGCTCCAGCTTCATCTCGAGCCCAGGTCGCAAATGCAGATCCGCCGCGCAAGGGCAACGAGCGTCCTCAAGTGGCCGCCGCCGTCAACCCTTCCAAATCGACTCCCGGTTCAGAAGAAAGGGCTCCATCTTCTTATCAACTCGCTGACTGGTTCCAGGTTAGCAGATTGGATCGCAGTGAGATCGATTTGGAGCTGCTGGAGTTCGTTGAGCCGACAGTCAGGGATGGGAAGAGGTGCGCCTCTATATCAAGTCAGGACAGCGTCGAGCCTGACTGGGAAGAATACTGCTCTGTTAGATTTGTAGGTCGGAAGCCGTTCGCTGGCCAGCTGCTTGGCTGGATCCGAAGGCAATGGAGACCAAGTGGTCCAGTTGTGGTTGCTCAGGAGGAAAGGGAGGGATACATCATTAAGATGCCTTCCTGTAGTGAAAGAGACAGGGTTCTGAATGCTGCCCCGTGGTTCATGGACGGGTCCTTGATTGTGGCTCACTCGTGGAAACCGGGCGTTCCCCTGCCTCCCCTTTCCTTCACCCATGCTCCGATTTGGTTTAAGGTTGAAAACCCTGGAATCCCCTGGACTCGCAAACACATTTCCTGTGTTGCAAGTACCATTGGAAGACCTGTGGACGCAGATGAGCTATCTGTTACTACAGGATGCCTTGGTGAAGCCCGGGTGTGCATTGAGATGAAGGTTGATTCCAAGCTTCCCAAGGAGACGTGGGTGGAGGTTGACTCGAAGCCAAAATCTCTGAAGATCGAGGTTGTTGCTATACCGGTGATATGCCCCAACTGTAAGAAATTTGGTCACAGAGTTGCTTCCTGCCCTTTGAAGACGAGGAAGGCCCCGCCTGGAAATGATCTTCAGGTCCGGCTGGGGAAGACGTCGGGTGCTCGAGACATTGCCAAAAAGATTTCTAAGAAGTCGTTCACGGCAGGTCAAGGGGACAAGGTTTTGTTCCAGCAGGAAGGTCATGTTGATGACTCTGTTGCAGTAGATAAAGCTCTCTGCGAATCCATTGCTCAAGAGGTCATAGATGTGGTTCTTTCAGTGGCTGGAAAGCAAAAGGCTCACCTCCCTCTCTGTATCCCAGAACCAGATATGGCTGGGTCCTCTCTGGTTTTGTGTGCTGGGGGTCTCAATCTCGACTGGGAACTGGAGCTGAGTAGGAGAAGTAGAGGTGAGACGAGTTCTTCTTCATGGAAGATTAATAGAATTTGGAATAGCAGTGAACTCTCCACGGATTTCCAACTGGACAAGGAGAAGCTATTTGTTGAAGATGACGATTCTAATTTTGACTCGAACTCTGAAATGGATTTTGATCCATGGGAGGCTGATTCGCTGGATTTCAGCAAGTGTAGGCCTAATAGGAGGAAAAAAACTCCTAAGAAGAGGAAGGATGGGGGTTAATCCTCTCTTACTTCCTCATGTCTTTTCCTGTTCACCTGCTACTCTATAATTTTTGCTGAGACATTTGTTCTACTGCTTGATTCTGGAGGCGCCTTCTTGGGTTCTTTCATCCACCTTTTATGTGTGGTTTAATGCCAGTGATGGGGGGCCTAGGTCTTGGTCCTCTGATGATCGGCGCAGTTGTTTAAGTGTTGAAGCCTAGATTGTTTGACTGGCTGGTGATAGGATAAGTGTTGCCTTTGACAACGAAGCTCTTTTTGTTCTATCTGGCACTGTATAAGTTTCCAAGGCCTGGATTGATGCTTGATGGTGTGAAGTTTGATTCTGCCTTTTCTATCTTCTAATTTCAGTGAATGGTTTAATGCCAAGGAGAAGGGAAGGCTGAATCCTACTTCTTGCTTTTGACGCAGCTGTTCAGTTTGCTGAAGTTTCTTTCACGGTTCAGTTGGGTACAGAAGGTTGTTGCTAAAGATTATTTGTTTCTTGTGCTTTAACAGTTGGACGGGTATCGGTTAGATGCTATCTTGGAAGTTAGAGTTCTGACTTTTTCTGATGGTCTCTCTCTAACAGTAGAGTCTTCACAATTTGTGGGTGTTCTTAATGATAGTGAAGCTCCTTTGCTGTTTTGGTGGCGTATTATTGGGATTAGTCTGTATGAAGACTTCCTTGTTATCTCTCTTTGTACCTTTCTTTCTGTTTTGGGTCTTGTGTTCAAGACTTGTGTCTTCTTTTGTTTGTTCTGGTAATCCTCTCTTGAGGATTAAGGGGTGTGATCTTGTTTGTACCTAAAGTTTTGGAATCAAAAGCAACAGAGTTTTTCGCCGACCAAAAAAAAAGTTTGGGTTATAGTTGACTGATCTAACAATTTTGGATTTTGGTTAGGGTTAGTTTAGTATCCGAATTAAAATAATGGGAGTGAATTAAAAGCCTGAGAAATTTTATATTGGTAGAGGAAGGTGACAAATTCTATGGCCAAAGTTGGGATCAGTTGTACATAGGATGTGAATGGAATGAATAACAAATGAGTGGAAACTTGACAAAAATGTGGTTGAGCTAGGTCCAAAAGAAAGCTATGTGGTTTAGGCCAGGCGCGACCAAAACCCTATGTGAAGCCGGCTCAAACCTGGTGGCATGGCACACAGAGAACAAATGGAAAAAGGATAAGGAAAAAGGGATGTTGGCACACAAAGAACAAAAGGAAAAAGAAAAGAAAAGTCGCACGTTGCAGTAGGTATAGCCAACATATCAATGAACCAGACAGACTCTTAATTGTCTCCTACCATGAGTACTGATAGATGCGGGTGCTTAAGTGCCCAAGCACATGCCCTGTTGTAGTTTCAGCTATCATGGGCTTTGGAGAGCTCTGGAGTAAAGAGGCTGCTTTTTGCCGCATCAGGTTGCTTTTTCAGGGCCGCTTTAGTGGCCGCTTCACGGCGCTTTGCAGCAAGTATTGCTGGACTGGCCCAATCACCTGCTGAATATAAAGAAATATGACAGCAGTAGTTTTGGGACATGTGATGCTCCAGTTGCTGTTTAGCAAAAGCGTTTAGTAATTAGTATTCATTCTTTACTTCGTTATTGATGTTTATACTTTCTATACTGCTAGAACTGTGTACTAGCAAGTTTGTAATATAATATTAGCATACATATTTAATGTTATATATTACCGTAATAGCATACCATTCATGCATTCAGTCTAATAGTCTGGACATTTATACACTTTTACTAAAACTTTGCACAGCCATCTGTAGATCATAACAGAATAATGTCACGATATATTATTATGTTGTCTATTGTATTAAGTCTAGTAGTTTATAGTTCTTTGGGATTTACTGAGTAGCATCTATTACTTTTGATTCTATTGTACTGTCATCTATGTCTTTATTGCTGTTTAATTGTGCATATGTATATATTACGTTGAAACTACCTTACCTTGTCAACAACATTTGTGTTAATTACTTGCATCAACCATATTTGTACTAAGTACTGTATCTCAGTACTACTACCTCTACTACCTTTTCTCATGTACATTTACTAAGTGTTGATATATAAGCCCAGCTGTAGTCTGTAGAAACAGTACTAAGTACTGCTACGTACTGCTCATGTTTTATTTACTAAGTGCCTAAGTGCTAATTTCCAAGCACAGCTGTTGAACAGTACTAAGTATTAATATCTAAGTACTATGTATTCAGTGAAATATTTGTGTATCATTGGTCTAGTAATGCTTAACACTTATTATGTGGACACTCATCTTGATTATCCATGTTAGAGAGACTATATATTTCACTGCATGTCTGCTTTTCAAAAAGCGGCCACTTAAAAGGCCGCTTCACACTTAAGCGTTCAGGGAGGGTCGATTACTCCCTTCTTGCTTCCTGCTTTCTGAACCTAGAGTAGCACATAGACTAAGTGAGGAGGCCAGGCCCAATCCTAATAAAACTAAGCTGTAAATTCCAGCCATAAAGGGCCTTCCTTTACCAAGGGGAATAGGAGTCAGTCCTCGGGAACATAGAATGGAGCTGGAATTGAAGCCATGACCTCCAAATTTAGTAGGTACGGGAGGAAGATGAGGTCAGGGGGGTAAGTCGGAGAGTGCCCTATGACCATAAATCAGGTTGAAGGAGGTAAGGATGACAAAAAATACCATTTCGTATTGGATACCCACCACCCGTCCCGTACGTCCTATTAATCGGGATACTCAATTCAATATGGATGTAATGTTGTGGAGATCTGTGATTTTCGCATGGTTGTTGATCGAAGGTGACCATCCAATGATTTGACTAGGAGTCTTAGTGACAACTATCAATTTGCAGCGGCCGCCATACAGCCTATTATGTGTCTCATACATCTAGTGTTTCCATGCCTTGCTCCCTTCTTCGCGAAGAAACATCGGACTTTCATAGACCTAAGGAGTTATTTAAGACCAATCTCCCCAAATGGGTGAAGGATCATCTTAGGTATCTCTCTTAGTATTGTAGTGTGTTGACCGATGATTTGGTGTCTCTTTATGAGATTGTAAAGACTCCACTGGTCTGTTACACTTTCCAGCAGATCAATTCCAACATGGAAGGCTCTGCAAGACCTCATGTTATGGTTTGTTTATGGATTGGTGTATAGATGCTCCACTCGCTCAGAGGATACTCGGAGTGCACTACCCTGGTGTCAGTTGCAGCAGCTGTCATTTGGACCTTGGTGTCAGTGTTACAGGTTGCGTCCATGGCACTCTGCTTTGAATTATGTCGAATCGTTGATAGGATTTGCAATGCCTAGACCATCGTGACCTCACGGTGCACACATTGTCACTGTAGATGATTGTCGAATCCCTTAACGGTTGTCTATTGCTCTTGAGGAGTTGCAAAGTCTTAGTGGAGACTGCATCCTGCATTTGAGCTGCATGAGAAACCCAGCGTTCTACTTCTTAGTGACGGCTATAACAATGGTCGATGTGGAGGGTTTGTTGCTATAGGTTGCTTCAACCTTGACAGTTGAAGGCTCTGGTGATTTGTCCTTCACGGTACTAACGGGTGCGCTTTCGACACTAGGGCATTGGTCATATACAATCCTCTCTTAACCGGCTTCTTAGTGCTCCTCTTCCTTTTTCTCATTCTTACTCATTCTCTAGATCATTCTAATGTTGACCTGCCCTTTCTGTCACTACCTTGTTGGACGAGATGGCACTCCACTTCCCGCATGCCAGCAGTGGTGACACAGTCTTCTCCAATGACTATGAGAATTCGAGTGTCGCACTGTAAAAAAATTTCGTACTGACAATGTGCTTGAGTTTGTTAAAAAAGATGTGGATGTTTTTTGCAAATCTGTTGGTACGTTACATCAGACTTCATGTGCTTATACACCTCAACAAAATGGTGTGGCTGAGCGTAAAAATAGACATATGTTAGAAGTTGCCAGGACTATTATGATACATACTCATGTTCCTCGCTCGTTTTGTCCTGAGGCTATCTTGACTGCTTGTTTTCTGATAAATAGAATGCCATCATCTGTGATTGGAAACAAAATACCTATTCAAGTTCTTCAACCAGATATTCAGTTATTTACTGTGCCTCCTCGGATTTTTGGATGTACTTGCTTTGTAAGGTTGCTTGGACCAGCTTCTGATAAACTTTCTCCTCGTGCTGAGAAGTGCATTTTTCTGGGGTATTCTCGCATCCAAAAAGGATACAGATGTTACAGCCCCACTGCGAGAAAATGGTTTACTAGCAGTGATGTTGTATTTTTTGAGGATACACCCTACTATTCTACTCGAGGAGAAAGTTTACAACCTAACCTTATTACCTCTCCTCTGCCAGTTACTACTGATTGTATGCCTGATATTACTGATACCGTGACTACTGAGCATACTACTACTCCTATTATTGTTTATCAACGCAGGAATAGAGCACCTCCTACACAAGAACCCCCCCCAAGGAAAACCAATCTTCACCTCCAGAAGGTTCTGCTACACCTGAGGTAACTTCTGACCTTGACATACCCATCGCTCTTAGAAAGGGTACTCGTTCCTGCACATCTCATAGTATTGCTCAGTTTGTTTCCACTGATCATCTGAATGTCGATTCTAGCAATTTTGTATATGCCTTATCTGTTGTGGTTGTTCCAAAGAATGTTCAGGATGCCTTAAAGAGTACTGCTTGGACGTATGCTATGAAAGAGGAAATGTTGGCTCTAGCTGAAAGAGATACTTGGGAGTTGGTGGATCCACCCCCTCAATGTAAGCCTGTAGGCTGCAGATGGGTATATGCTGTGAAATACCAACCTGATGGCACTATTGAAAGGCTGAAGGCACAGTTAGTTGTTAAAGGCTACACACAAACCTATGGTATTGACTACTTCGAGACCTTCTCTCTTGTTGCTCGTCTTAACTCTGTCAGAATTCTTCTTTCTGTTGTTGTTAATCTTGACTGGCCACTGTAGCAGCTAAATGTGAAAAATGCCTTCTTGTATGGTGATTTACAAGAAGATGTCTATATGGAGCAACCTCCTGGGTTTGTTGCTCAGGGGGAGTCTCACAAAGTTTGCAGGTTAAAAAAGTCTATTTATGGACTCAAGCAGAGTCCCCGTGCCTGGTTTGACAAATTGAGCAAAATTATGATTGAATTTGGGTTTCTGAGATCTCAGGTGGATCATTCTGTTTTCACCAAGAAGACTTCAGCTGGTATTATTATTCTGATTGTCTATGTTGATGACATTATTATATCTGGCAGTGATTCTCTTGGTATTCAGGCTACTAAAGCTCATCTAGGCAAGCACTTTGCTACCAAAGATTTGGGCAAGCTTCGGTATTTTCTAGGCATAGAGGTCTCTAGAAACTCTAATGCTCTTGTGTTGTCTCAGAGAAAATATGTCTTAGATATACTGCAGGAGACTGGTATGCTTGGAGCGAGACCTGTTGATACTCCTCTAGATCCCAATGTGAATTGGGATGACGATTCTTCTCCATTTTTTGCTGATAATAAAAAGTACAGGAGGCTGATTGGTAAGCTCATTTACTTGACTGTTACTAGAGCTGATATTTCTACTGCAGTGGGCCTTCTTAGCAGATATCTTGATAAACCCAGACAGTGTCACTGGGATGCGCTATGTCATAGTCTGAGATATTTGAAGAAGTCTCCTGGTAAGGGACTTCACTACAGAAAGAATGGACACTGTTCACTTGAAGGGTACTCTGATTCTGATTATGCAGGAAGCAAAACTGACAGAAAATCTACTTCTGGGTATTGTACTTATGTTGGAGGCAATCTTGTTACCTGGAGGAGTAAAAAACAAAATGTTGTGGCCAGGTCCAGTGCTGAAGCTGAATATAGGGCCATGGCCCATACTGCCTGTGAATTATTGTGGGTGCGCTCTCTGTTAAAAGAGTTTGGGATTGACTCTTCTTCTGCTATACCCATGTATTGTGACAATAAAGTTGCTATCTTCATTGCTAATAATCATGTCTATCATGAGCGCACCAAACACATTGAAGTCGACTGCCATTTTATTCGGGAATCCATTCTTACTGGCAAGATATGCACTCCTTTCACGCGTTTTGAAGACCAAGTTGATATCTTCACCAAGTTGTTGGCAAAGAAGCAATTCTGCACACTGATGGACAAGTTGGGCATGATTGATATCTATGCTCCAACTTGAGGGGGAGTGTTAACATATATTCCTGTTTTATTATGTATTATGTTATTTATTTTGTTATTTTCATATTATATGTGGACCTCTCTGTAAATGTTTCAGTTTTATATATATGAGGGTGCACACATTGTGCAACTCTACGCTTCCCAGAATCATTGTCTCTGTCACAATTGTTAACTAAATTTGGTTCCTCGTTCCTACTAATTTGAAATTCTATCTCCTTCAGTTTATCTATTGACATCTATTATTCTAATAGTATAAAGAATTGATATCTTGTTATTTTTTTACATATTTATTTTGGTATTCTGGTGGATCCTTAGTCTCTATTAACATTATTAAGTTTCTAAAATAATTATTATTTCATATTGTTGTGCTTGTATATACATATTTTTGTTATAACACATTGATACACATAAGCTATAAATATATATATATATGTAAATACATGTATAAATTTATTTTTTATGACTGCCTCATACATATTTTGAGGCTTACACCTCGCCTCGTTGAGACAAAAACACCTCATTACACCTCACACATTTTTCAACCTTGCCCCCACGGCTATCTCCGTCACCCTTGTCGCAGGGCCATCTTTGTCGCCCTCTCTACAGGGCCATCTCGATCGCCCTATCTCTTTGTAGGGCTGCTCCCGTCTCTGTCGTCATCTAAGTCTCCATCATCGTCATCTACGACTCTAGATCTAACAAGTATCGTCTTCATACTCGTTTGGCATCCCCCATGTATTCATCTTTCCATCTTCCCCGGGTTCATCTTCTATAAGTTTATTTTCCCCAAGCACGAATTCCAAATCCAACCGTCTAGTCGCCACCCTTGCATCGTCGTCACCGGTCAAGGTCTAGCTGCTCAGATAAGTGGAAGTTCTCTTCAACATCAGCAACCCCATAGTGATCTTATCCATGGTGGAAGTCATCACCATTTGATATTCATTTATACTTCGTCATGCATAAATCAAGATCTTCCGATCTTTCATCTCCAAGGTCTGCCTTTACCTCCAAAATTCATCCATGGAGATAGGGTAGAAGTCATCCGACATTTGTACGTTAGTCTTGGCCGAATCTTCAAGTCAAAACTGCCATGGAAACAATATACACGGGCAACAGAGTTATTCGTCAACACGTCATGTCAGTGTCCAATGCGGCGTGTCACTAGAAATTGAATCAAATCAACACGTTGTAATAGTATCCAATACGGGGTGTCACCAAAATTTGCTACAGTCAACACGCCATGTCAGAGTCCAACACAACATGTCACCAATAGTTTGTTTGTCATCTTCGACTCACCAATAGTTTGTTCGTCATCTTCAGCAATCAACACGCCACGTAGGAGTTCAACACGACATGTCGTTGTTAGGGTTTTCAATTCAATCGGCAACGGCAGCAGCCGACACAGGGTGTCATCTACTCAACACGATGTGTCGTCGCTAGGGTTTCCAATCTTCCAGCGACGACTGACGCGGCATCATATGTCAAATACGTCGTGTCCTAGATTAATTCTCCAAGCATCTTCAAACATGTCATGATGTCGCACAAAGATCATTTATTTTCTTTTTTGCATCTTGTAATTGGGTCACATACTACATTGAATCTGGTTATCGATTCTTCGATTGCAACTTCCTTGCAGAGTCAACCTCTCTAAAGCACCGACATGAAATTGTATCTTCACATGTATGATGCAATTCACTCCCAAGCACAAAATCAACCTCTTTCATGTGCAAGGATTCATCCCTTTCAAGCACAAAGTTAAGCTTTCTTAAGTGTGAGGTCAAGTTCTCTCAAGCCCGATGAGCGGTCCAGCACACAACTTCTCTAGCCATATCAAGCAGATGCTTCTCCAGTCGTTTCCTCCCTCTCTACCCCATGTCTCCTACTTCTATTGAAGGTTTATCACATGGGAGTTTCTCTGTCTTTGTCCACCCCAACTACTCATGGTCTCTTCATAGTTGGTGTGGGAGGGAGAGATAGAGGAAAGGACAAGAGGATGAGGAAAAGAGATGAGGTGTAGAGTTTAGAGCTCAGAAGAGGAAGCAGGAAGAGCATTGTCTACATATAGTGTTTTGTGTACTTAACGTGTTGTCCAGATCTCACTGTCCAGTTCAGCCCATGTCATCCTCGCCATTTAAATTTTGACTTGCCAAACATTGATCTGTATTTTAGAATTCATCTTCTCACATTGTGTCAGCTGAAGAAGATGATTCCTCAGATCAATTAGATGTCATATGCGCTCTACATCAGGCAAATATGTTTTTTCATCGGCCATGTCTTGATCATTCTTCTCCAAAAACACTTCAATCTTCTAGCATCGGAGCATCCTGGATTATTTGTACCATCTGTTGTGTTTTGCCAAAACACATGTTGTTTGCAGAAGATCATTCAGCCGACTGCGTCAACGGTGTTTCCTCCTTGTTCGTTCGTGCCCTATCAAGCACGTCGACCATCGTATATGCCCTGTCAAGCACGTTGACCATCGTCCATGCCCTATCAAGCACGTTATCAAGCATGTTGACCATTGTCTATACCCTGTCAAGCACGTTGACCATTTGCTACAACCTAGTCTTCCAGTGGTAAAGATCCTATCAAGGTTACCACTGGCGGTCTTCTTCTAGAAACTACTTCAACAACAGTAGCAATTGTGTTGGTGACTTGAATGGTCTTTGCATGTCCCTTCAATATACTCTAAGATACAAGCTCCAACCTAGTCAACGTTCCATATGTCTCAAAGATTATGTGTTTATCAATCTTCCTCAAAGATTTGGTGTTTTCAATTTCAGGGAAGCTTCAAATCAGACATGCCAAAGTACATGTGTTTTAAGTCAGGGGCTATCAAAGTCCGAGGAGAGCACATGTCACGCTAAGCCAAGGGCTATAATGTTTTAGTCATTTTTTCCTATGACTTGTTTCTTTCTGTCATCCAAGCAGGGGGTGTGATTCTCCCCATGCTCCAGCTTGTCGAGGAGTGATAGAAGTATAAGTCAACATCATATCATATGATATGGGTTGGAGTTTGTGGGCCCATACAGGGTCTAGTAAAGTTTGGAAGTCTCTAGAGTCATGTCCACCTTCTCTAATTATAAAGGAGAGGAGTTCTCTTGTATCCATCACATTGTCAACACACTATCAATATATCATCCATATTATCATTTTCCTTGTACTGAGAGATCAGTAGTTAAAGAGTGACAATGTGATATACTTTGAGTTCTCCCCCAAATACATTTTATTTTGTCAGAAAGTAAGTAAAGGCTAATTGATATCTTAATAAGAGACAACCCTGCTCCTATATCTAGAAAAACAAGGAAGCGTAAAGACTCAAACTAAACCCTAATGGGCCAAGACGTACTTGGGTCCATAATACAAAGAGACTAAATAACATAAGTAAATAGACTCTCTAACATATTTAATCAAAGTGTGATGCAAAAGTGGATGTATCTACCAATTTTAAAGAATGCAGCCTGTTATATAAGTCAAAAGCATGGATGCATTTCCGCCGCTAGAATATACCTAAGCAAGAAGATTCCATACGTACTTAGTTGTGTTAGTGAATAATAGACTAGAAGTAATATGAGACACGCAACTATTTATTAAACTAGGATAGAACTAAGGAGTCACATTCAGCCCATTTCTTGTACTCATCCTTTTTATTGTCATTCGACTCATCTTTGGCGAAGGAGGATCGATGAGGTCATCAAGTTTCCCAAAGAATATAATTTGAGCCATTATACTTGACAGATATAACACACCTGGAGTGTGTGTCAGGTGTAACCATAGTAGATGATGAGGAAATAGTGTCTGATAAAGATGATTAGACAAAACAAGGGACATTGATAATGCCCGACAGTAAAGGGACGTGTCGTGTCTCAGAGAACACACCTTGTATCAGGAGGTTGCAAAATGTAACAAAATCAGATACATTTTGTGATAGATTAACATAGTTAGGGGGAAAAATGTGTCTCCAATAGACATCACATTTCTAGATGAGACATCGTGTTTGTTAAGTGGCACGTGGTGTTTCACTCTCGTGGCTCAAAGTGGGATAGTAGAATATCAACACATTGTGTCCAAAGTGTTAAGAGATGGCACATCGTGTCTAAGGTGGACATGTCAGGTTCTTCACCAGAGACTCAGGGCGAAGTAGTAGGGACACAACATGTCGTATCTGACAGGGACATGTCACGTCTGGTGTGGCAGAAGCAGCCAATAGGGTTGAAAAAAGACCCAGAAGATAGCAAAGATTGTGGGAGTGGATGTGGATCTACATGATAGTTGTGGGATGCATTGAAGAGTTTGATCACATAAGAGAAGCATAATCAGAGCCCTTGAATAGGTGGTCATCGGGACCACGAAGAACAAGCTGTATAGCTTTCCAAAAGATCAGTCATTAGGGCATAAGATTGGTAGAAAAGTCGCATGCTATGTTACTAGACCCTCTAGTTCAAGGAGATGGCTCGATTACGAGGGAAAACCTCCTAGAGACAGCAGGGTGGTAGACGATGGAGATCAGCGACGGCGGTGGTGGTGGAGGGCAGTTATGATGGCACCAACGGCAGTGTTCAGAAAATCGGTCTAATCGGCCGAATAATCTGCCGAATATTCGGTTTTGCAGGTCCATCGCCCCACATATGCATAATCGGACCTATAATCGGTCCAGGGTCGATTAATCGGCCGCTCGGGAGAATAACCGGCCGATTAATCGGAGATTTTCTAAACCCAACAGAAATAATATATTTTTTACAGTAACTTTTTCTAAACCTACTATTGGTCGTTACAATTACATTCTCTTGCCCCTCTTCACATATTTGGTCTTTTCCCCATGTTTTCTCAATAAGTTTATAGTTAATGTTTATTGAATTGATTCTTATTATTGATGTTTTCATCTCTAATATCATCAATGTTTCTAATTACTTATTTACTGCAATATTAATCTCTAACTAATTGTTCTTCTTTGCTGCTTCATTTTGAATATTGATATAGATGCATATTCTTTATATTGATGACTTAGATATAGTTCATTTTGTTTGTATCTATGCTTAGTTACAATCCAAATGAAGTTTAACTTCCCCCTTTTAGAACATGATTAATCTCATATTACAAGAAGATTTTACTCAAATTTTAGTTGTACAATTCTATTATATGACTAATACATAACTTGGATATAGTCAACATATAATTTATATATATTTATAACTAATTTTTTAAAAAAAATCAAAACCGATTATTCTCCCACTTATACTCCCGAATACCGTGTATACTCTATTCGGTACCCTATCCGCCCGTACACCGATTACCGCTTTTTAGAACACTGGCCGACGGGAAGATGAGTGTGACGAACAAGCAAAGTGAAGGTGCGGCTACATGTCATGTATTGATATCATGTGGAATCAGTCGTAGCCGTCTTTCTTATTCTTGATAAAGAGGCAAACCCCTCTCGTATGAATAGGAGGAGAATAAGGAAGCGAACAAAACCCTATTGAACCTAATAATTGCACCCATATTACATAAGACAAAATAAATAATAAAAGGGAAAAAAGGATAAGTAACATGTATCTCAATAGGTAAAAATGGTATGGGTATGAAGATACCCACCCGTTTGCCATCTCTAAATTGTTGATAACATGGGTCGCAACAAAAAAAGTATATAGCTCGGGGGGACTTCTTGGTCAACAATATGCACGGTGTTGCTACCAACATGGCAAAAACCCATGATTGCTAGCTAGACACCTAGAGAAAAGTGGAAGAAACATAGACCACGAAAGTGAAATGGAAAGTTTAGGAAACTTGGACAGGAGAATCAATTCTGTTTAAAAAGAATAGCATACATCATCAAAGTTCAGAACTGTGAAGTGTTTTCTCTAGAATCCACTATGCATTGATGCTTGCCTAGTTGGCATGGCCTATTGTCTCTAGCCAATGCAAATGATGGTGGAGGGCATGGAAGATCAGTTTCACATTTTAATAGCAACATATGAGTAAACAATCTAGTGATCTACACAGGTTGATATTTTCTCTCTCAGTCTAAGTTTAACTTTTATTTCAATTTCCATGTATTGGCATGTGATGATAAAAAATTATGCTTAATGGTATTTATTAATGCGTGTAGGTGTGTAGCTCCCTAAGGAGTTTCCACTGTTATGAGGCACGGCAGCATGCTAGATCTTCATGATCAACATCTCCATCTTCACTGAAAGAGGCGTAATTAATATGTAAAACAATCTAGTTGCCTAATGCAAAATGGAATATACATGTATAATGCCAAATATTAGAACAGATTGGGCTACAAACAAGCACAAAAACACGAGTTTCAAAATAATAATTATGAGCAAGTGTTGTGCTTTAAACAATAAAAAGTGAAAGTAACAGAGACAAGGAGAAATAGACATAGATAAGACTGAAATAGAATATTGACAGAACTTTTATCTGTACAACACCATTTCAGATAGTTACTGTGTGTAGCTTCACTGAGCTGTCGAGCATTCTACATGCACCTTTCAAAGCAATGATCGCACAAAGATGATTGGAGTTGGAAACTTGTAATGAAATTTAGAGGGTTAAAATTGTCTATATCAGTTTTATATCTGCCAATGCTATCTGTGATCCGGTTACAAAAAAAAAAGGATTGCCAGATATATTGGTTACATTGTAGTTTATAATTATAGCCATGTAAGACTACTGGGTACAGTTAATATTTATATTAATATAACGAAGACAAGAAGACTCAAACTCAAGCGGCAAAGATCGGCGAACTTATATTCAAATTCACCTCTAATAAAGGCAGTTAAAGGTCCTTCTTTCCTATCTGCCATGCCCATAACAAGACTATTTTATAGGATTAATCTTATAATACTAGCACATAGCCTAGTCTATATAGCTCTATACTCTTGGGTGTTAATCCCATATGGTACAAAAGATATGCAGTGTGTGAGTAAATTTGAACAGTAGCGGGACGAAGAAAGAAAAAAAAAAGCTAAGCCCTTTATCTACTTGAAATGGGGCTAAGACTGTGCAGAGAACCTGGAGAAGGACCTAAACCGAACTGAGCTTTCGTCCTATTCTCAGGAGAATCACTACATAGACCTTTCCGTCCCAAAACTATTGAATTGTCCCTGAGCCAAACAGTGCTGTCGTAAATTCTATAGATAACCTACTTCTTTGTACTAAGTTGCAAGGAAATGGTCAGAGCATGGACACGTAGCTCTGGTATTTTAAGATTAATTAATAGTTTCTCATCGGATAAATTCTCAGGTTAGTATAAAAACTCAAAAGTCTGAACTGAAATTTTTTCATTAAAGGAACTATTCATTTTCTGACAAGCAATATTTCAAGGCGATCCCCGTCAAAAATGGCAGCAACATCACACAGCCATCTAAGGACATACAACCACCATTAAAACACATCTAATAACCCAGTTATGCCTAAATTAAATCATAAAACACCGTGAATAACATAATCACAAAGAAACATGGAAGCCTAAAGGCACCAATCGGAACCACTCACATCCATCCTTCAAGTTCTCCTCGCGGAATTGCTTGGGTATGTGATCGTAGCTGCTTGAGGAGGAGCTCTGACATCTCAACGACTGCAACCCTCTATTCTCCACTCGTTTGCAAGGAAATACGGCAGGAAGAGCCAACCGAAGAGGATTAGTAACGCCGGAAGAAATAGAAGACGTGTTGCCGACTATATCGGAGGAACCAACTTCTGGAATGGACCTGTAGGAGGCACCTCGACTATATGGCGAGGAAGCTGCCGCGGCGGAGGTAAGCAACGAGGCCGCCATGGCCAACACTCCACTGGAGGGGAGGGACAGAGAGCTGGGCGGCCTTCACAGGTTCGCCGTTTGTGAGCTAGAGATGAATGGATTGGGATTTTTCCGGTTCCGCCCAAATATGGATTACCGTAGTCTGAGCTCTACTTCAGTAATTCCCTGGGTTGGCGACTTGGGCCCTATTTGGGAATGGAGTGGGATTATTGGGATTATGAAATCCGGACTGGTCATCATCCGGATTGGGATTGGTGTTCCCCACTTAGCCCAGTTTGGCAAATCAATCAGGCTTGTCTCGTAACTTGTTGTGTTTTTCAGTCTGCAATATAAAACAAAATACACAAAAGATAGAGCCTAATCCGGACTGGGATTCTTAATCCTGCTGCTGGCAGGACTCAAAACGGGGATTCTAGCCAAACGCGTAAGTGCAGAACCGGACTGGATCAAGACTGGATTTGCTGTTGTGGCGCAGACGTGGCGCAGACGTGGCCTAATAAGACAAAACTCAATCCCATCCTGCTCCGTTTCCAAACAGGGGCTTGGCGTTCGGTTTGGGAGAACCATTAACAATTGTCAAATTACCATAATTGTCTAAAAACCACCAATTTTAAGCCTGTATTTGGCACGGGACTGGATTCCGGACTCTGGACTCTGACTGGGTTAGTCGGGGTTAGTCTGGATTTCGGTGTTAGGCAGTCAGGTTGCAGTCTGATTTTGTTTGGCAACACAGTCTAATTCTGGTCAGTTGGTCTGATTTGAGTCTGTGTGTAGTCTGAATCTATTTGGCTGCAAGTCTGATTATGTTTGACAGCGTAGTCAGTATCTGTTTATTCTGTCATGTTCTTGCAGAACTGTTTGAAAGTACGCAGAATGTGCTTGCAGAAATGTTTAAACAAGTACGCAAAATGTGTATTTGTAATGTCACTTCAACCTAAGTTTAGAATATATTAAAAAATATTTTATTTGTGTTGTGTGGGTGTTATTTTGTATATTTAGAAAAGTGCAAATAAGATATGATAATGCTAATTTTTACGTGGTGATTAAAAATTAATGAAACGCTACTGTCGTATGGAATGACATTTGTATGTGGTATATATATAGATATATATATATATATATATATGTAATGTTGAACATATTCAACGCAGTAATTGTCAAGCAACATGAAATATGAAATTGGCCTACTATATTTTGTTCATAACATAAACAAATAACATTATCGTCACTAACATCAACGGATAATAATCATATTGTCGTCATTAGTTAAATATAAACGGTCACTGATAATAAAATAATTGTTTACGGGTGAACTACGTCAGGGGAGACGGACAAAAAAGGGGACGCATGCCATAGCACTAAACAGCCAAACAGAAACCAAGATTTTGACAAGCCACTTTGGGGGGGGACATGGTTGGATGTGGATCTTGATTTAAATTGGCCAACGTTATGGCCTCATCGTACTCGTCCCATAACACTGGGCATGGTTCCTGCACCGACTGTTTGTTTTGTTGTTTGATGTCGTCTTTTGGCCAATCAAACAACAACAGCAAATGAGGAACATGTTGACTGACCCGGCCCTTGACTTGTTCATCGGTCCCAATTTTGCCCTCCTCCTCCTTTGTGTGATTGCAACATGGTTTTTTACATAAAAGGTTATCTTCAACGTATTTTTGAATTTTTTCCGGAGACATCAATAGTTTTTCGAATTTTACCCTTGCCCTTACCTTTGCACACGATGTCGACATCTAAAATTAATAAAAACAAAGGTATGAACAAATAACAGAAATCGTAAAGTAACTGTGCCAATAATTTTTACAAATAAATAATGCAACCTAACTTAGTTGATACTAAGTTTGAAGGTGATGCAATTTTTGTAAATATAATAATGAAGTAGGAAATTTGATCACATTATGGTGGCAACATATAATATTGTAACACATAAGTAGAGCATGTAAAATGTCGTGACGCAAACACACAACTACAACATTTAGCACATATGTTACAAGTTCATTTATTTATTTCAATCGTCAGTGGTAAAGAATGCAGAAATCCCTGGTGGGTAAGTGTGACGCATCGTCAAAAAGTTGCGTTCAATGCCTTGTTGCGCGGCCAATGTGGGGGGAGGCAATAAATCTCCCAAAATGAAAAGATTGTCTCTTATAAATTCTCTCTTGATGTATTGCCATCGCATTTGCAACTCAGCCAATGAAATGTAAGAGCCTCCTATTATGTATAGGAATTGGTGTCATGCCTCCATCCAAGCTTGTGTAGAGTATACTCCATTTACACATCTACCCACATGATATTGGATTCTCATCAAACCCCTGAGAACCATATCAAGCTCGGTAGACCAGATAAAAGACGGTGGAGGTAGTTGGCCAGTCATATAACAGATTCTGTAAGTAATATATTTGAAAAGTAAGAGTGTATATCACAATTATTTGTATTATTTGGTTTTACATAACGTTAAGAAAAATTTTGATTAATAACATACATCATTAATAAAACATTCACCAACATGAAGAAAAATTTCATAACACTTATAATGTAATATGACGTTTATAAAAGTGCCTAAATTAAACAAGTGTATGATGTTCATAACATCCATTGATAGTCATTCTAAATAGAGAAGACAATGTAAATGTATTTGTCATTCAACGTTATGGAGTCATTTGAGGTGAAGGGATGTCCACAAGCAGACGACAATCTTCCTCCAAACTGGCAACATTGTGTTCTAAAACCTCATGCTCATACTTTTTGTTAGTGTATAATTCATCGTAGTTGTGATGAATTTCAACGAAGTCCTTCATGTTCATCCCCTGACCCCACACTGACTTGCACTCAACAGTTAGTAACATAATCTCTGCTTTCAATGAATCAATTGTTGGGGGAGATCGATTACCCAATGGAAGTATTTGCATCGGTCTTTTCCCTAAAATGTAGTATCAAGTTCAAGTTAATGGCAAAGAATGTGGAGCCTCGACAAGGGAAGTCTATTATTTATTGATGTACTATCGCACCTCACGAGTATGGCATATGTAATACATTTCGCCTGGCCTTTGACTCAGAATGGCAAAGTCATATAACCATGCATCCTCTGTGTTAAGCCGTAAGGCTGCATTTAGCCCACAATCACACCTCAGAACCTCAGATGGAGTCATCGACATCTCATAAAACAAAATTGACGATTAATACAAAAATGTCGGGTTCATGACATAGTTTTCAAAGATAATATGAAGAACATTTGTTTAGGAGTAGCTAATTGTTGCAACATACAATTGCAGTTCATTTGGACAAATCATAATACAGTATTGTTGGTATGTATGCCCTGAGAGCTAATCATGGGATGATTGGTGGGATACATTAAGATTGATTTGATAAACATCAAAGGCAAGCTTCCAATTCTTTCTGGTTCAGTCATATGAGATAGTGATAGAACAGATTGAATGTCTAGAGAATGACATTACTCAATGACGTATGCTTTCAGGTTAAGGACCTGAACGGTGAGATCATACGGATGCTAAGAGTTTGTACATTCTCATTATGTCCCTAGTCGGATGTCATTGTGGAAGGTAGATAGACAGCAATGACATACAAGACTAGATTGTGGTGTTGGTTGATGACAAAATCTCATTAGTCATGATATAGAGATATCAAACCAAGCACATAGGTACTTGTTAGAGAACAAGTGTACCGGACAGACCCACCGTGAGTTTGACACATGGAACCATGACATGGTAGTCACAGTCAGTACTCACAGTGATGGTGGTGAGTGTGATTCTTTGACCTGAAATCACTACACTCAACACATGTTGTTGGGCACACTTTGACATCATCAAACGCAGTCCTGAAACATGGGTTGTTATAAAGGTGATGATTGGTTGGCTTTGATACATGGGGCTTTTGAGGGGTGAGTGATAGATATGGGATTTGTCCCTCCTAAGGGAGTTTGATATCCATGGCCACTTGATGAGTAGGATTGAGAAAGGTGTGCATGCATGTGTGAATGAGTATGTGATATTGATGTCATACATATCTCTTCCAATCTACTCTGAGATCAAGAAAGTGAATGAATGTTGACAGGATGATTGTTCCATGCCTCGAGTTCATTCGGGATATCAGTGACAAAGGAATTATACATTCACTGTAACACCATTCACGGATTGTAGGATTGAAAGTTGTTCTCCAACTTTCTATTTTACTTGGGTAGCACTGATGTGTGACTAGGCACCGCTCTTTGCTTGTGAAGTAATAAGTGTTATGGACTTTCACTGCCAACGTGAAATGGACTTGCAGGGTCACACACATAGGATTTAACCTGGAAGAGGAGTTTTGTCCACAAACAATGTTTAGATTGATTACTAAAGGAGTTTAGTAGTTCAATTAAACACTCAATTAATTGATAGCTCGTTGTCATAATGTTCAAGGTGTTGGACACATTGATTGGAGTATCGGATTGATTGAAACTGCAATTGACTGATTCTGCACAATCTGCACTCCCAACCGATCAGCTCATGTGATGAACCGATCGACTCAGCTTGGTGAACCGATCGGCTCAACTTGGTGAGTCGATCGGCTCATGGACATGATAAAATGATTGCTTCAAGTGTTGAAACGATCGGTTCTACTGGTCCAACTGAGAAAGTTGGGAAAGTCAAGTTGGTGAGAAATTTCTTTTCGTTTCACTTGCCCAATTTTATTAGAACAAGGATTGGTATTTGATACCAATTAGAAACAAAAGAGGAAAAGTCAATCGGGAACTGACCAGGACCATGAACTGACTGGTTCAGAAGTGAACCGACCGTTTCATGGGTCCCAACCGATCGGTTGAGGTGTCAACTGACCGACTCAGGTCCCCAACCGACCGTTTCAGAAATGAAAAGACCGGTTCAGGTTGCGCAGTTGGTTGTTTTTGTGGAAAATCTCGAACCCTTCTACTCTTGCTTTAGTCCCACATTGCCTGGGATAGAGAACCCTGTCCCATGACCCTTATATATAGGGGTATTGGGGGCTTCTCAAAGAACAACTAAGTGCAACCAGTTGCTCTGTAAAGTTGTCGTTCTCTCTGGTTTTGGTAACTGAGAGAACCCGAGCAAGTGCTACCTGATAAGGGAGGCACAGCAAGGGAAAGATAACTGCAGAAAGTGAGTGGTGGCAGGAGAGTGTGTTTGTGACTAGTACACTGACAGGAGGGTGTGACTCCTTCCAATTCCTTGTGAGACAAGGAGATTGGAGTTCCAGGTGGTCCGTGTGGACTACTTTAGAGGCGGGAGAATTCTGCCGCTCGAAGGACAGTTGTTAATCCCGACAGTCCCGGTGAGACCAGGAGTCGTCAGTCCCGGTGCGACCAGGAGCTGCACAGACACCGTCTAAGACCGGAGGTGAAGACCGCGCAAGCCGTGAGGTATTGTCACCGAGCAAGCCTCAGGACAAGGTATGATTCCACAAACCATCCCTTCCTATTGTATAGACGTTGATGCATTTCCTTGTTCTGGGTTTGGGGAGGAGAAAATTTTTGTTTCCGCTGCCTTCTCTGCCTCCCCTGAAACCCAATAGTGGTATCAGAGCCACGTCAACTGCTCTATACTTTAGGATTATCGATATGATCGATTTTGATTTGTCGCCTTTATTTATTGCATACGATGCGAATAAAATTGGCTTTATGCATGTCCAATCCTAAATCCACAAATCCCAATATACATATATGATATGTAATATGAATGCACTCGATACGTGTCACCCTTAAACGAGTTTTGTGGTGGATGTATAGCGTGGTTATGGCCAATAAACCTTATCTGTGTATGGTTGTATGTGGTTGCTTGCATCTTGGTCTGCGCACCGATCTTCCCTTTCTCCTATTCCTGATGTAACTCGAAATAATTTGAGATTTCTTTCCTACCTTTGCTCCCCTCGAATGTAACTCGAGGTTTCTCTTTTTACAATGTAAAATAGGATAGAATTTTATTTCATGTTATGTCAAAGAACGGAGGACATCCTGACGACAGCTGAGACGATCGATTCAAGGCGTGAACCGATCAGTTGACGTTCGAGACGATCGCTTCAAGGAGTGAGCCGATCGGTTGATGACCGGTTCGAGGAACGAGATGAGCGGGTGGCGGCCATGATGAGATGCACGACGACCAGGCGAACCGATCGGTTGGAGGAGCCAACCGATCGGCTGGTGGCACCCAGCCGATCAGTCATGTGATGAGTTGATCAAACCCAAAAAGGCAAAGCACAGAGTTCATCTTGTACAAGTTGCATGTGATGTAGACCTAGATGACCGTGATTCCTCTTGGCTCGAGAAATCACATTAGGATGGCCATAAATATCACTTTTATCATTTCACATGTTTTCTGTGGGATATAGCATATATATGATACGTACTATATATTGTGGTGATTGGATATGTATATGTATATAAAATCAAATCTCTCATTAAATATTAAGTTTTAGATGCCTTCCAAATGTGACACACATGAAAAGCTTGATCGACCAAGTGTGGGCACGCCCTAGCGTGGTGCACCATCTATCTCGTGGAAGCGTGAAGGATGGATATGTGGGTCTGCCCTAGCAGGGTGCATTTTCATCGTGTTTGCTTTGGGTCGAACTTAACAAGGTGACCTAGATAGGATCTAGCACCTTGAGGCATGGAGATGATCATGTCAAGGAGTTTCATATGACATCTTATCAAGAGTTGCATATGATGCAATTGGCAAGAGTTGCCTACCTAAGAGATCTAAGTTGTGGGTGAGAACCCTAGCTGGTCCATGACTTAGAGGATTTCAGGATCTTGCCCACTAGAAGGTTGTACGTTGCAATCTTCTGAATTGATGGTGAGGGCTATCAATTTGAACTAAAATAGTGAGAGCGATAATTAATTAAAGGCCTAATTATATCGTCAACTTTTCAAATCAATCAAATGAGTTTTGGACTAAAATTGCATATTTTCCTTTTTGTAGTAGAAATGGCAACAAACAACAATCATTTTTCTTTGCGATCCGTCCTTGAAAAGGACAAGCTGAATGGGACAAACTTCCACGACTGGTATAGGACATTGAGAATTGTTCTCACTCAAGAGTGAAAGCTCTATGTCCTAGACACTCCAATTCCAGAGGAACATGCTCCTAATGCACCGAAGGCAGAAAGGGATGCTTATAAGAAGCATTCTGATGATGCCATTGATGCAAAGTGCTTGATGTTGTGCTATATGAACCACGAGTTGCAGAGACAACATGAGAACATGGGTGTCATTGAGATGATTCAGCAACTCAGGAACATGTATGAAGATCAAGCACGACAAGAGAGATATGATGTCTCAAGGGCACTGTTCAAGTGCGTCATGACAGAAGGAGATCCAGTTGGTCCTCACATACTCAAGATGATTGGGTATGTGGAGAACCTGACAAGACTGGGATTTCCACTGAGCCAAGAGTTGGCTACTGACGTGATACTACAATCATTGCCAGAATCCTACAGTCAGTTTGTGATGAACTACAACATGAACAACTTTGATAGGCCACTGTCAGAGTTGTTGGGCATGTTGAGGACAGTCGAGACATGGATGAAGAAGGACAAGCCTAAGTCTGTGATGGTGATCACGAGCAAGAAAGGCAAGTCCAAGCGCAAGGGCAAGGGCAAAGCTAAGAAAGGTTCTGATGCTAGCCAGGAGCCCAAGTCGTCTTCTGCTCTCAAGGCCAAGGGAGGCGTGAACAAGAAAGACAATTGCCACCATTGTCAAAAGCCAGGACATTGGAAAAGGAATTGTCCTCTCTATCTGGAAGAACAAAATAAGAAGGAGGCGACAGACGTCTCTACTTAAAGGTGTCATGAAAGTAAACTTGTAACACTTTTGAGGTATATGATACCAAGATGTAAAGTGTAAAGCACTCAATAAATGGGGCAAGTGTTGTCGCCACAGATAGGAGTACTTTAGTTTATTTTCAGCCTAAAAGGCATGTAATACAGTTATGAACTGCTATTTCATATTTGCCAATAGATAGAAACACTTTATTTTTGCATATTGTATGACAATGATGGCAATCAATAAAGAGATGTTTCAATTTCTAAAGATATGATCTTTGTGGAAATGCCTTTTTTATCTTGTGGTATTTGATATGCATAAGATAAAATGATACCTAAAAGTTATAGATAACTCAAACAAACAAATTAGCATCAATCATGAGAAATTCATTTCTAGTGTCCATGTGATGGATAAATCTAGACTCTTTTGGTTAGAGAACCAGTAAGAGACATGAATATCTTGGACATGATTAATTAATCTTCACTAAAGGCAGTGGGAGAATGATTATCCTATTAGGTATGATACATGTGATGTATTTACATACCTATTGGAACAAATGCTAATACTTCAAATGGTGTTTAGAGAAATACCAATATGAATATCTTGAGGTGTTCAAGATTATCATAGATGAAGTGCAAATTTGGTAAAGTGTTAATTCTTGATGAGATCAATGAATGAAATACTTGGACCAAATGTTTGAGATCCTTATGAGTGATTATGATAGTGTATCATAGTAAACTCATGATTAAGGCATGGCGATGTCTAAATCAAGAAGGAATCATACTCTAAGGAGTTAGAGAATGATTATCAAATAACTGAATTCTTCTTAATAAAAGAATACCCCACACTAATAAAGGACATTAAGAATCACAAGGAGTTGTAAGTTCTTATATCCTTGATGGATACACCTCGTTTATCTATGTGATGAGTCAACTATCTAGATGAATATGAGGAACCAAATTTTGAGTTATGGTTTATGACCATTACATCCTGAATGACATCCATGTGAACCATAAGGTATGACCTTGATGGTAGCACCCATTGGATGAAATCCATAAGTGCAAATGAATCTTAAGTGTTAAGACACATGGATAACATTTTGAGAAGGATGATGCTTGTTGATTGCAACTTAATGACTAAGACATTTGGCATATGGATACTAAAACCGCATTCCTATGAGGAATAAAATAAGGATGTGTACATGACACAACCTATAAGGTTTATGAATCCACTAATGCAAATGAAGTCTATAAGTTACAATGGACTAATCAATGTGATTGATTGAGTACAAGCAACTCAAAATTGGATCTTTACTTCGATGATATAGTCAAAGGGATTTGAATGATATGTCAAAGATAAAGAAGGATATGTGATTTAGTGGGAGCGTGTTCACATTCCACATGTTGATGTGAAATGGAAATGTTCTAGAATGGAAATCCAAAAGTGGAAAATATCTTTAAGGAAGATAGAGATGTTTCCTATGTGATAGGAATAGAGATCTATAGAGATAGTTTTCAAAAACCTCTTGACCTGAAAAGAGAAAGCATACATTGGCAATATGTACTGAAGGGTTCAATATGCACAGATTCAGTGGGAGAAAACTTGTCCATGTTACATGGAGTTAGTATCCCAAGGTCAAGTGTCCAATTCTTATGAAGAATGGGAACACTAAGAATAGATATGGATCTATCATGTATGTAATCATCCCATTATCTTGCATGTATCGACATGGCAAGAACAAAATGCATTCATCATCTTGTATGTAGGACATGGCAATATGATGTGCTCATTCTTATAACTCGTCTGTAAGACACGACGAGTGGATGTCTGTCTACTTCCAGTAAGGGTTACTGGAATACCATGAGAACTTGATAAGTACTTAAGAAGTACTAGTTCTATGGAGATAAGGAAAAGTTTAATGTAAAGAGTTACATTGATGCGAACTTCCGAAAGGATAGAAAATTAATCGCAAAATATATATAGGATATATAAAAGTGAATTTTTTTTATAATTGGAAGTGTTCCAATAAAACCATTTAAAAGGGAATGCTGAGTATCTATGTGTTAGAGAACAACAGTGGATACTATACGGATCTGGAAGTTCATGAGATGAACTTATAGATATTCTGCTCATTGATGACAAGTATGGAATCCTTGATCATGCAATGTGGCTAAAGGTTAGCAAAGGAATACTAGATCGCATATTACAACAACTCCATCTCATACGTGTGACGTACAACGAAGAGATGTGAGACATGCAATTTATACTTATTTTGGCAAGGTGTTTTCATAACTCACTATGTTCGCACTAGAGCACAGTAACATGTGGGACATGTTTGAAGATCACTATGAATATGATTCAAGGGTGATTGGCTCGCAGTGCAAGTGGGAGTCTGTTGGTATGTATGCCCTGAGAGCTAATCATGGGATGATTGGTGGGATACATTAAGATTGATTTGATAAACATCAAAGGCAATCTTTCAATTCTTTCTGGTTCAGTCATATGAGATAGTGATAGAACAAATTGAATGTCTAGAGAATGACAGTACTCAATGACGTATGCTTTCAGGTTAAGGACCTGAACGATGAGATCATACAAATGCTAAGAGTTTGTCCATTCTCATTATGTCCCTAGTCGGATGTCATTGTGGAAGGCAGATAGACAACAATGACACACAAGACTAGATTGTGGTGTTGGTTGATGACAGAATCTCATTAGTCATGATATAGAGATATCAAACCAAACACATAGGTACTTGTTAGAGAACAAGTGTACCGGACAGACCCACTGTGAGTTTGACACATGGAACCATGACATGGTAGTCACAGTCAATACTCACAGTGATGGTGGTGAGTGTGATTCTTTGACCTGAAATCACTACACTCAACACATGTCGTTGGGTACACTTTGACATCATCAAACATAGTCCTGAAACATGGGTTGGTATAAAGGTGATGATTGGGTGGCTTTGACACATGGGGCTTTTGAGGGGTGAGTGATAGATATGGGATTTGTCCCTCCTGAGGGAGTTTGATATCCATGGCCACTTGATGAGTAGGATTGAGAAAGGCATGCATGTGTGAATGAGTATGTGATATTGATGTCATACATATCTCTTCCAATCTACTCTGAGATCAAGAAAGTGAATGAACGTTGACAGGATGACTGTTCCATGCCTCGAGTTCATTCGGGATATCAGTGACAAAGGAATTATACGTTCACTATAACACCATTCACAGATTGTAGGATTGAAAGTTGTTCTCCAACTTTCTATTTCACTTGGGTAGCACTGATGTGTGACTAGGCACCACTCTTTGCTTGTGAAGTCAAAAGTGTTATGGACTTTCACTGCCAACGTGAAATGGACCATCCGGGTCACACACATAGGATTTAACCTGGAAGAGGAGTTTTTTCCACAAACAATGTTTAGATTGATTACTAAAGGAGTTTAGTAGTTCAATTAAACACTCAATTAATTGATAGCTCAATGTCATAATGTTCAAGGTGTTGGACACATTGATTGGAGTATCAGATTGATTGAAACTGCAATTGACTGATTCTGCACAATCTGCACTCCCAATCAATCGGCTCATGTGATGAACCGATCGACTTAGCTTGGTGAACCGATCGGCTCAGCTTGGTGAGTCGATCAGCTCATGGATAGGATGAAATGATTGCTTCAAGTGTTGAAACAATCGGTTCAACTGGTCCAACCGAGCAAGTTGGGAAAGTTAGGTTGGTGAGAAATTTCCTTTCGTTTCACTTGCCCAATTTGATTGGAACAAGGATTGGTATTTGGTACCAATTAGAAACAAAAGAGGAAAAGTCAATTGGGAACTGACCAGGACCACGAACCGGCCGGTTCAGAAGTGAACCGACCGTTTCATGGGTCCCAACCGATCGGTTGAGGTGTCAACCGACCGGCTCAGGTCCCCAACCGACCGTTTCAAAAATGAAACGATCGGTTTAGGTTGCGCAGTTGGTTGTTTTTGTGGAAAATCTCAAACCATTCTACTCCTGCTTTAGTCCCACATTGCCCAGGATAGAGAACCCTGCCCCATGACCCTCTTATATATAGGGGTATTGGGGGCTTCTCAAAGAACAACTCAGTGCAACTGGTTGCTCTGTAAAGTTGTCATTCTCTCTGGTTTTGGTAACCGAGAGAGCCCGAGCAAGTGCTACCCGATAAGGGAGGCACAACAAGGGAAAGGCAACTGCAGAAAGCGATTGGTGGCAGGAGAGTGTGTCAGTGACTAGTACGCTGATAGGAGGGTGCGACTCCTTCCAATTCTTTGTGAGACAAGGAGATTGGAGTTCGAGATGGTCTGTGTGGACTACTTTAGAGGCGGGAGATTTCTACCACTCGGAGGACAGCTGTCAATCCCGACAGTCCCGGTGAGACCAGGAGTCATTAGTCCTGGTGTGATCGGGAGCTGCACAGACACCGTCCAAGACCAGAGGTGAAGATCATGCAAGCCGCGAGGTATTGTCACCGAGCAAACCTCGGGACAAGGTATGATTCCACAAACTGTGGCAACACATCCCGCTATCACACAGACAACGAGGTGTTACGCGAAAACGTGCGGAAAACACCATAAACCACGAATTACCAAAAATGTGGGTTAATTAAAACCGATTGCAGAAAGTGGAATAACTGAGAAACTATTACATTCAGGTCCTCATCATGCAAGGAAACGGGTTATATAAACATTTACAAACTCTTGGCATGTGTCCACAGCCTAGGAGAACAACTATCTAATCATCACATGAGTTCATCACCTGTTATTACATAAAAACGGTCCACATCCGGCCAGCAGCTGGATATACAAAGCATCATCAGCTATACATTGTAAAACAACATCAAAACACCTCCAAGGACCTGAGAGTACAGGGATGACTCTAAGACTCTACTACAAAACAACCAAAACAGCAGCATGTCCATCTCTTACCTTCTACTGCTCTTCTTGCTACTTGGCCGCAACTCCGCGACCACCACCACGTCTAGCTCGAACACCTAAAAAGGTTATAAACCAGCGGGGTGAGACACACAGTCCCAGCGAGAAACATAACTCCCCGCCGAAACTACAAAACCTCAGAAAGATAAGAGCAACAATAGCAGATAACTGATAAAGCGTAGAATAAGAGCAGTTTATAAAGTAAAGATGTTCATACCATCAAGCTTACCAAGATGTACGTACGACATGTACCCAAGTATTTCTTTATGGAACATTATTAACAAGATAAGATTTATAAGATCTTACCACATAACATAAGGAATGTATAAGTAACTACAAGTATGACAAGATTAACTACACAGGCAAGGCCTCAACTAATATTCCGTGTTTTGCCTTATGCAGTTAATACTATACAGCTGAATTACATATTATTATGCAATGAGGAAGTGAGACGTACCACTCAAATCCAACATTCAGTTGCGAAACCCAAAGCCGGTGCCATACAAGGTCAATGGAAGAGCTAGACTCCACGACCTCCCACCTCGTGATCAGTGCACGAGAACCAAAGCATGACTGCAGTCTCGTGCTTAAGTGGCCTCAGCCATAGGGTCAGCTCCATATGCTACCCAACCTCTAGCCCGCCTCGGTATAGGTCTCGGCGCTAGTATATCTGAGCCACGGGCCTGTTCACCGTGCTCTGAGCCATGAACGCATTCATGCTCTCATATCACAGATCTTGAGCCATGGGCCTGTTCACCAAGCTCTATACATATCCCGAGTCTGCAACCAGAGCTGCACTTGAATCCTCACTATTTTAGGTTAGGAGAAACCTCACATATTCAACAATATGCGCTTTGGGTTAACCCGCAGGAGAACCCATTTCACCATGACCAGCTCGCGACGATGATTGATCTATGGCCGGGGCAGACTACATGATATGTTCCATTATGATTAGTTAGTATATTTTAAGTGGATTGCAAGATTCAGCCAAGTTGTATAACATGCAAACTATAATAATAATAAACAACATGAGACACAATATTATGCTTTTATTGTAATCAACATCATCCTGATCCATCACAAGGATCCAACATTACATGTTATCACTTGGCCTCTTTCCAATCATCTAGATCCATCACAAGGATCATCACATTGCCATGGGATCTCAATCCCTCATCACATAGTGCCACTGATTCTCAAGGCTTACATCATCACCATGGGATAGCAATCCCAGGTCATCATCAAAGGATAAAACCTCATCTAGGCACTTTAGCCAACCCAAGTCCTCAGACCAAAACACATCGAGCATATTATCTCATCATCAAGAGTAACCATCAAAGCAGTGTTACTCAAACATATATATACCTCATAGCCCTTATTCCTGGCTATGCAACTGTATGAGTCACCTGCATGGTTAGTATACACAATCATCATGGGTTAACAGAAGATGCATATTATCAACATAGGGCAACATTGATGATTATATATGTTATCATTCATGCCTCAACCTGTGACCATAGACATAGGTCATATCATTAAGAAAAGCATCTTATATGCTTACCATTTCCTTAGCATTAAACAGATAATTCCATATGATCATAAATACATAGGATGCCATGTCAAGTTACATAGATGTGCACTTACTATAGCAATTACCATCAAGTATTTCAAGGGTTACTATTGTTAACCAAACGTGACATCATAGAATAAGATCTAGCACATAGGTTTTCCAGAAGGAACAAGACCCTCGCTAGAAGTGCCCACTACCCTCACCAAAGGTGTGACAGGTAGGGAACCCTCACCAAAGGTAGGTATCGGGCAGGGTACTCTCCCATATCGCCCAACACTCAAGCCACAAACGGCCAAACCAACCAGCCACATATCGACCAAGAAGTAAGCAA
This sequence comes from Alisma plantago-aquatica, assembly GCA_963693085.1. Taxonomy (NCBI): domain Eukaryota; kingdom Viridiplantae; phylum Streptophyta; class Magnoliopsida; order Alismatales; family Alismataceae; genus Alisma; species Alisma plantago-aquatica. Next base: position 1,208,138,268 of record OY856412.1, read on the forward strand.
GGGTACCGAGCTACCATCTCCGTATGTATCGGGCACCTAGGTATATCGTGCAAGGCTGTGTCGTACACTACATGTGTCATGTAGTAAGGTCTATCGTGCAACTGGGCCCAAGGGCGTGTCGTGCAGGGTGTAACGCGCAACACCATGTCGTGCAACAGCGCGTCATGCATCAGGGAACCAAGCATATTGTGCACCCATGTATATCGTGCAACCACATGTGTCGTGCACTGTCGTATCGTGCAATGCTCTGTCAGACATCTAAGGTATAACAACGTCAAGCTACCATCTGAACTAGGCATGCCGGGCAGGGTACTTCACCATGTGTGATGCCTGACACACACACGCCATGGCAGGAACCATGTATAACGCCTACCACCAAACCAGATGTGATGCTCAACACACAAAAGTCAAAGACCAGGGTGTGACGCCCAACACAGCCACAACATGTTGACCAAGACTCAAGGTCAAGAGGGGTATCAGGCAACATCAAACCCAAGGCCATATCAGCTAAGATGCAACCCACAATAAGGTCGTTATCCACCTCAAGCACCAGGGCACCAAAACCCTAAAGGATCAAGAAGATGACTCACCTCTCAACTATCAAGAGAGAGGGGTCTTTCCAAGCTTCTTAACACCAATCGGGCAACACAAGGTTCAACCACAACCAAGGTCCACAACCACCACATAGCTCACCTTTCAAGTCCATGGTGAGAGGAGGGTGTTGCTCAAGCCACTAGAACACAAGCTCACCTCTCAACTTAAGCGAGAGAGGAGTATTGCCCATATTACTAGAACTCAAGATCACTCCTCTAGACCTAGGAGAGAAAGGGGTGTTGCTCAACAAGAAACCCTAGGACAAGATTCGGCCAACAAGAACACTAAGCAAGAAACCAAACTAGCAACACACATAGCCGATATGATCATAAGCAACATATAAGAATATAAAAGAAGGTAGTGTAGTTAGGGTTAGGAGTTATGTAACCCGCCTTAAGCAAGTTTCAAGCTCCTAACTCCAAGATCCAAGCACCACCAAGGAAGAAGAGCAAGGCACTCTAGGGTTCGGCCACCACTAGAGGAAGAAGGAGACTCCAAGAAGGATCGGCCACCAAGCTTGCAAGGAAGAGGGTGTCGTGCACCAAGGGAGAGGGAGACTAAGGAACTAAAGGGATCCTTAGCAAGAGAAAGGGAACACATATATAGGAAAGGATGGAGGAGAAACCAAGGAAAGACAAGGAAAGGTGTTGCCCACCTAGGGCACTTGTCCATGGGCAATGCCACCACTCTAACATGCCCTAAACACATGTCCAAGGCCATTGCCACATACAAGCATCAAGCACCAAGTGTCCACTAGTTGTGACACAAATGAGGTCAAAGAGAGTCAAAGGGTCCATGGGTGACACACCTCCACACCATGGCCGACACACATCCTGGGCGACACACCATAGGTCGACACAAGCATAGGCCAATACACCTAGGCCGACACAGGGCACTCTTGCCCGACACAAGGTCCAAAGGAGCAAAGGCAAGGCACCACAACGCCCAACAAGCTCAACCAAGCCCAAAGGAGCTCAAGCAACGAACCCAAACCTTCCTCTCAACACTAAAGGAAGCAAGGAGAGGGAGGAATACCTCACAAGGTGGCAAACTTGCCCACAAACCCTAGACTTGGGTTAATTGCAAGTAGTACCTCCAACTCTCAGCAAAGCACCAACAAACCCTAATCACCACCAAAGGTGATTAGTAAGCAACTAAGCATTAGGGCTAAGCAAAGCAAACAAGATAAGCCCTAAACAGAGGTCAGGGTCCTTACAAGCTAACCCCCTACAAAGGGATTTCGTCCCTAAAATCCGAAGAGAAAAGCGAGGGATACTTCCGCCTCACCTCTTCCTCAAGCTCCCACGTGGCTTCCTCAACGACACGATGATGCCAAAGAACCTTCACAAGAACCATGTCCTTCCTCTTCAACTTCTTAACTCTCCTGTCAAGGATCATCACAGGACCTTCCTCGTAGGTCATATCTTCATCAAGCTCAACTTCGTCTGGCTGTATCACTATTTGTGTATCCGGATGACTTTTCTTCAGCATACTGACATGGAACACTGGATGTAACTTGTGCAACTCTGGCGGCAGCTCTAACTCGTAAGCTACCTTGCCAACATGTGCTATGACCAGGTATGGCCCCATATACCTGGGTGTTAGCTTACCCTTCCGGCGAAACCTCAACACACCTTTCCACAACGAGACTTTAAGATACACCTTGTCTTCTACATGGAACTCCAAAGGTCGTCGGTGATTGTCTGCATAAGACTTCTGCCTGTCCTGTGCCGCTTTCAACTGTTGCTGTATCACCTTAATCTTTTCTATCATCTGCTGTACTAACTCAAGACTCAAAAGCTGATATTTACCAGACTCATACCAGCATAACGGAGATCTGCACTTCCTGCCATATAAGGCCTCATAAGGAGCCATGTCAATGCTCCGCTGATAACTGTTGTTGTAAGCAAACTCTATCAAACTGAGATGCATGTCCCAACAACCTAGGAACTGCAAAACACAAGCTCAAAGGAGATCCTCCAAAGTTTGAATAGTCCTCTCAGACTATCCATCTGTCTGCGGGTGGAAGGCAGTACTGAACCTCAACTATATTCCCAATGCCTTGTACAACTGTTCCCAGAAACGACTCGTGAACTGAGGACCCCTGTCAGAAACTATCGTTGCTGGTACACCGTGCAAACGTACTATCTCATCCACGTATACCCGAGCGAGCTTCTCGGTTGTATATGTTGTCTTTACTGGTATGAAATGGGCAGACTTCGTCAATCTGTCCACTATTATCCAAATGGAATCATGATTCCTAGTTGTCCTGGGCAGACTAACTACGAAATCCATGGTTATATGATCCCATTTCCACTACGGTATCAGCAGGGGTTGCAACGTACCTACCGGCTTTTGATGTTCAACCTTGACTTGCTGACATACCACACACCTAGCCACAAACTCAGCTACATCTTTCTTCAAGCCGGGCCACCAATACTAGTCCTTCAGACTACGATACATCTTGGTGACTCCTGGATGCATAACATACATCGATGTGTGTGCTTCCTCGAGCACCAGCTTCCTCAGATCATCAGCAACGGGGACCACCATCCTAATATGATAGCAAACTAGTCCATTCTCGGACTCATGGAACCCATCACACTTTTCACTGCCAAACTCTGATTTGATCATCTGTACTGTATCATCTGTTTGCTGTGCATATTTGATTTGTTGTCTCAGCGTATGCTTGACTTGCATATGTGCTAAAAGTCCAGCTAACAAGGAAACTTCCATCTGCACATTCATTTGTTGCAAAGAGACAAACATATCCCGTCTATGGCATACCAGGGAACTTAACTGTGTCTTCTTTGAAGAAAGAGAAGAAGACTTCCTGCTAAGCACATCAGCTACCACATTCGCCTTACCAGGATGATACTCAATGGTGCAGTCATAATCATTGATTAACTCCATCCATCAACGTTGTCGCATGTTTAACTCATGCTGCGAAAAGATGTACTTCAGATTCTTATGATCCGTAAAGATCTGACACACTTCCCCGTAAAGATAGTGTCTCCAAATCTTTAACGCATGAACCACCGCTGCTAACTCCAAGTCATGAGTCGGATAGTTCTCCTCGTGTTTCTTAAGCTGTCGCGAAGCAAAAGAAACCACATGATCTTCCTGCATCAGCACACATCCTAAACCTTTCTTGGAAGCATCGTAGAAAACAACATAGCCCTTTCCAGGCTCTGGCAGCACTAGCACTGGAGCACTAGTCAGCTTTTCCTTCAAACTTTGGAAAGCTTGCTGACAACGATCATCCCAGACAAAAGGTACATCCTTTCTGGTCAACTTTGTTATCGGCAACGCAATCACACTGAAGTCCTTGATAAACCTTCTGTAGTATCCTGCTAAACCCAGGAAACTACAAACTTCTGTTGGCGTCTTCGGCTGTTCCCATTATGCAATGGACTCCACCTTCTTCGGGTCCACTTTGACTCCTTCAACAGATATCACATGACCCAAGAAAGTAACCTCTTCCAACCAGAACTCACACTTACTGAACTTGGCATACAACTGATGTTGGCGAAGAAGAGTCAATGCTAGTCGAAGATGTCACTCATGCTCTTGCTTGTCCCGAATATAGATCAAGATGTCATCTATAAAGACTACAATAAACTGATCTAGGAACGGACGGAACACTCTGTTCATCAAATCCATGAAAGCAGCAGGTGCATTGGTTAGCCTAAACGACATAACCACAAACTCGAAGTGACCATACCTCGTCCTAAAAGCTGACTTTGGTATGTCATCCGTCTTAATCCTCAACTGATGATATCCGGACCGTAGATTGATCTTCGAAAACATGGTAGCACCACAAAACTGATCGAACAGATCATCTATCCTCGGTAACGGGTACTTGTTCTTGATCGTGACCTTGTTCAACTGCCGGTAATCTATACATAACCACATCGATCCGTCCTTCTTCTTAACGAACAACACCGGAGCACCCCAAGGCGACGTACTCGATCGGATGAAACCTTTCTCCAACAATTCTTGCATCTGCTTATTAAGCTCTGCCATCTCTACTGGAGCCATCCTATATGGTGTCTGTGTAACTAGTTGCATTCCTGGAACCAGATTGATCTCGAAATCAATCTCTCGGGGTGGAGGAATACCAGGGAACTCATCAGGAAACACATCCACAAACTCTCGGACAACCGACACCTCCTCAAGGTTAGGACCTTTCGCCTTGGTATCCACAATGGTATCCACAACGTGAGCTAAGAATGCCTCACATCCTTGTCGTAGCAACTTCTCTACCACCATAGATGATACCAAACACGTCAGAAGAATCTTCTTATCTCCTTGGAAGATCCACTTCACTCCATCATCATCAAACACAACTTGCTTAGAACCACATTCCAAAACAACCTTATACTTCTCTAAGGTATCCATCCCAAGGATAACATCGAAACCATGCATATCAAGTGGTATAACATCCACTTGTATGTTGTGTCCCGAAAAAGATAAGACATAGGATGGACACTCTTCTCGAAGCATCGAGGAACCATCAAGAGGGGTTTCTAACAACAAGCTATCTTTCTTACAGCTAATAGGTAAACGACAATTCTCAAGCATATTATAGGCGATAAAAGAGTGTGTATCACCCGGGTCAACCAGAACAGATATAAAGAAAGAAGAAGACATATCAGAATGAAATAACTCCATCTAACCTGTCACCACTCGCGGGTTGACTATCGCCTCCGGCTGACTCATAGCATAGAATCGAGTCGTTGCTTGCTGTCCACATCCTATGCTTCCTTGAGCAGACGATCCCATTTGTGACGCTTGGCTGCATCCTCGCCCTCTACTACTACTGGGTTGCTGTCTATCTGACCCTTGTTGATTCTACCTCAGCTGCTGCATCACTTCAACATCTCTACTCGGGCAGTTTGACCTCTGATGCCTGATCTGACCACAACGATAGCATGCCCTATCTTCAAACCGTGGCCCAGATGGCCCAGTCACTGCCAGTGAAGTTGTACTATGTGCCTTTGACGGTGAAGAAACATATCCTCTTCCCTTACTCGGGGACCACTGCGACGGTACACTGGAACCTCTCATCACGGAAGGTGCTGAAAACTTGACTTCTTGAAGCCACCAAACATCTATCCCTGGAACTGAGTAGGCCTCTTCTTAGACATGGATTCTCTTTTATCCCTTACCGATCGTTCGATCCTCTGGGTAGATTCCACAAATGTAGCAAACCGCTCTCGATTCTCTAATGCAGAAGCAGGTGTTGTCAGCTCAGGACTCAGGCCCTTCTCAAAATGTCTGGTCCGCTCTTCATCTGTTGCTGCCATGTGAGGACAAAACCTAAACAGGTCCATGAACTTGGCTTCATACTCGGTGATGTTCATCGTTCCTTGGTGCAGGCGCTCAAACTGACTGATCTTCTCATCCAGATACGTCTTCGGAAAGTATCTACTGACGAACTCGTGATGAAAAACCTCCCAACCGATCACCTCACCAGGGCACTTCTCCTCCTCGATGGTCCACCAGTGACCAACACTACCCTTCAGGAGGTAGACAATGTGCTTTACTTTGTCTACTTCGGGGATGTCGAGGATCCGTAAAGCCTTCTTAAGACTTGTCAGCCACAGATTTTCATCCGTTGGATCAGCCGTCCCAGCATAATCCGAAGCTCTGACTCGGCGAAGCCGCTCAAAGGTCTTCCCAATACCCGATGCTTCACCATGGGGAGTCTGTGCTGTCGGTGGAGGCACTGGCAATCTTTCTACCATGAGATTCATTGTAGCCATCATCTACCCCATAAGCTGTTGATAGGCAGGGTTTTCAAGAATGGCTGGGTCAGGTTGGGGGACCTCAGGCACCCAATCTTCATGTGCCTGCCCTATAGCTCCATCAACTGATGCAACATCGTTGTTCTCAACAGCATGTTCTTCATGGTTTCCAGACATCTTGGCTTTTTTTCTGCTGAGGGCAGAAGATGATTGTAAGAAAATCTGGAAAACTCATAAGAATAGACACAACCTAGTCCTAAATCCATGTAGACTCAGCGAACCTAGAGCTCTGATACCAAACTTGTGGCAATACATCCCGCTATCACACAGACAGCGAGGTGTTATGCGAAAATGTGCGGAAAACACCATAAATCACAAATTACCAAAAACGCGGGTTAATTAAAACTGATTGCAGAAAGCGGAATAAATGAGAAACTATTACATTCAGGTCCTCATCCTACAAGGAAACGGGTTATATAAATATTTACAAGCTCTTGACACGTGTCCACAACTTAGGAGAACAGTTGTCTAGTCATCACATGAGTTCATCACCTGTTATTACATACAGAACGGCCCACATCCGGCCAGCAGCAGGATATACAAAGCTTCATCAGCTATACATCGTAAAACAACGTCAAAACACCTCCAAGGACTTGAGAGTACAGGGATGACTCTAAGACTCTACTACAAAACAACCAAAACAGCAGCATGTCCATCTCTTGCCTTCTACTGCTCTTCTTGCTGCTCAGCCGCAACTCCGCGACCACCACCACGTCTAGCTCGAACACCTAAAAAGGTTATAAACCAGTAGGGTGAGACACACAGTCCCAGCGAGAAACATAACTCCCCTCCGAAGCTACAAAACCTCATAAAGATAAGAGCAACAATAGCAGATAACTGATAAAGCGTAGAACAAGAGCAGTTTATAAAGTAAAGTTGTTCATAGCATCAAGCTTACCAAGATGTACGTACGACATGTACCCAAGTATTTCTTTATGGAACATGATTAACAAGATAAGATTTATAAGATCTTACCACATAACATAAGGAATGTATAAGTAACTACAAGTATGACAAGATTAACTACACAGGCAAGGCCTCAACCAATGTTTCGTGTTTTGCCTTATGCAGTAAATACTATTCGGCTGAATTACATATTATTATGCCCTGAGGAAGTGAGCTGTACCGCTCAAATCCAACCTTTGGTTGCGAAACCCAAAGCTGGTGCCATACAAGGTCAATGGAAGAGTCGAACTCCATGACCTCCCACCTCATGGTCAGTGCACGAGAACCAAAGCAGGACCGTAGTCTCATGCTTAAGTGGCCTCAGCAACAGGGTCAGCTCCATAGGCTACCCATCCTCTAGCCTACCTCAGTACAGGTCTCAAAGCTAGTATATCTGAGCCATGAGCTTGTTCACCGTGCTCTGAGCCATGAACACATTCATGCTCCCATATCACATATCCTGAGCCATGGGCATGTTCACCATGCTCTATACATATCTCGAATCTGCAACCGCAGCTGCACTCAAATCCTCACTATTTTAGGCTAGGAGAAACCTCGCATATTCAACAATATACACTCCGGGTTAACCCGTAGGAGAGCCTGTTTCACCATCACCAGCTCCTGACGATGATGGATCTATGGCCAGGGCAGACTACATGATATGTTCCATTGTGATTAGTTAGTATATTTTAAGTGGATTGAAAGATTTAGCCAAGTTATATAACATGCGAACTATAACAAGAATAAACAACATGAGACACAATATTATGCTTTTATTGTAATCAACATCATCCTGATCCATCACAAGGATCCAACATTACATGTTATCACTTGGCCTCTTGCCAATCATCTAGATCCATCATGAGGATCACCACATTGCCATGGGATCTCAATCCCTCATCACATAATGCCACTGACTCTCAAGGCTTACATCATCACCATGGGATAGCAATCCCAGGTCATCATCAAAGGATAACACCTCATCTAGGCACTTTAGCCAACCCAGGTCCTCAGACCAAAACACATCGAGCATATTATCTCATCATCAAGAGTAACCATCAAAGTAGTGTTACTCAAACAAATATATACCTCATAGCCCTTATTCCTAGCTATGTAACTGTATGAGTCACCTGCATGGTTAGTATACACAATCATCATGGGTTAATAGAAGATGCATATTATCAACATAGGGCAACATTAATGATTATATATGTTATCATTCATGCCTCAACCTGTGACCATAGACATAGGTCATATCATTAAGCAAAGCATCTTATATGCTTACCATTTCCTTAGCATTAAACAGATAATTCCAGATGATCATAAATACATAGGATGTCATGTCAAGTTACATAGATGTGCACTTACTATAGCAATTACCATCAAGCATATCAAGGGTTACTATTGTCAACCAAACGTGACATCATAGAATAAGATCTGGCACATAGGTTTTCCAGAAGGAACAAGACCCTCGCTAGAAGTTCCCACTACCCTCACCAAAGGTGTGATGGGTAGGGCACCCTCACCAAAGGTAGGTATCGGGCAGGGTACTCTCCCATATCTCCCAACACTCAAGCCACAAACGGCCAAGCCAACCAGCCACATATCGACCAAGCACTAAGCAAGGGTACCGAGCTACCATCTCAGGATGTATCGGGCACCTAGGTATATCGTGCAACGCTGTGTCGTATACTACATGTGTCGTGTATCAAGGTCTATCGTGCAACCGGGCCCAAGGGTGTGCCGTCCAGGGTGTAACGCACAACACCATGTCGTGCAATGGCGCGTCATGCATCAGGGAACCAAGCATACCATGCACCCATGTATATCGTGCAACCACATGTGTCATGCACTGTAGTATCGTGCAACGCTCTATCAGACATCTAAGGTATAACGACGTCGAGCTACCATCTGAACTAGGCATGCTGGGTAGGGTACTTCACCATGTGTGACGCCCGACACACACACACACCATGGCAGGAACCATGTATAATGCCTACCACCAAACCAGATGTGACGCTCAACACATAAAAGTCAAAGACCAGGGTGTGACTCCCAACACAGCCACAACATGTTGACCAAGACTCAAGGTCAAGAGGGGTATCAGGCAACATCAAACCCAAGGCCATATTGGCCAAGAGGCAACCCACAACAAGGTCGTTATCCACCTCAAGCACCAGGGCACCAAAACCCTAAAGGATCAAGAAGATGACTCACCTCTCAATTATCAAGAGAGAGGGGTCTTGCCAAGGTTCTTAACACCAATCGGGCAACACAAGGTTCAACCACAACCAAGGTCCACAACCACCGCATAGATCACCTTTCAAGTCCATGGTGAGAGGAGGGTGTTGCTCAAGCCACTAGAACACAAGCTCACCTCTCAACTTAAGCGAGAGAGGAGTATTTCCCATATTACTAGAACTCAAGCTCACTCCTCTAGACCTAGGAGAGAAAGGGGTGTTTCTCAACAAGAAACCCTAGCACAAGATTTGGCCAACACGAACACTAAGCAAGAAACCAAACTAGCAACACACATAGCCTATATGATCATAAGCAACATATAAGAACATAAAAGAAGGTAGTGTAGTTAGGGTTAGGAGTTATGTAACCCACCTTAAGCAAGCTTCAAGCTCCTAGCTCCAAGCTCCAAGCACCACCAAGGAAGAAGAGCAAGGCACTCTACGGTTCAGCCACTACTAGAGGAAGAAGGAGACTCCAAGAAGGATCGGCCACCAAGCTTGCAAGGAAGAGGGTGTCGTATACCAAGGGAGAGGGAGACTAAGGAACTAAAGGGATCCTTAGCAAGAGAAAGTGAACACATATATAGGAAAGGATGGAGGAGAAACCAAGGAAAGACAAGGCAAGGCGTCGCCCACCTAGGGACACTTGTCCATGGGCAATGCCACCACTCTAAAATGCCCTAAACACATGTCCAAGGCCATTTCCACATGGAAGCATCAAGCACCAAGTGTCCACTAGTGGTGACACAAATGAGGTCAAAGAGAGTCAAAGGGTCCATGGGCGACACACCTCCACACCATGGTCGACACACATCCTGGGCGACACACCACATGCCGACACAAGCACAGGCCGATACACCTAGGCCGACATAGGGCACTCTTGCCCGACACAAGGTCCAAATGAGCAAAGGCAAGGCACCACAACGCCCAACAAGCTCAACCAAGCCCAAAGGAGCTCAAGCAACGAGCCCAAACCTTCCTCTCAACACTAGAAGAAGCAAGGAGAGGGAGGAACACCTCACAAGGTGGAAAACTTGCCCACAAACCCTAGACTTGGGTTAATTGCAAGTAGCACCTCCAGCTCTCAACAAAGCACCAACAAACCCTAATCACCACCAAAGGCGATTAGCAAGAAACTAAGCATCAGGGCTAAGCAAAGCAAACAGGATAAGCCCTAAACGGAGGTCAGGGTCCTTACACAAACCATCCCTTCCTATTGTATAGACGTTGACGCATTTCCTCGTTCTGGGTTTGGGGAGGAGAAAATTTTTGTTTTCGTTGCCTTCTCTGCCTCCCCTAAAACCCAACAGTGGTATTAGAGCCACGTCAACTGCTCTATACTTTAGGATTATCGATATGATCGATTTTGGTTTGTCGCCTTTATTTATTGCATACGATGCGAATAAAATTGGCTTTATGCATGTCCAATCCTAAATCCACAAATCCCAATATACATATATGATATGTAATATGAATGCACTCGATATGCGTCGCCCTTAAATGAGTTTTGTGGTGGATGTATAGCGTGGTTATGGCCAATAAACCCTATCTGTGTATGGTTGTATGTGGTTGCTTGCATCTTGGTCTGCGCACCGATCTTCCTTTTCTCCTATTCCTGATGTAACTCGAAATAATTCGAGATTTCTTTCCTACCTTTGCTCCCCTCGAATGTAACTCGAGGTTTCTCTTTTTACAATGTAAAATACGATAGAATTTTATTTCATGTTATGTCAAAGAACGGAGGACATTTGACGACAGCTGAGATGATCGGTTCAAGGCGTGAACCAATCGGTTGACGTTCGAGACTGTCGGTTCAAGGAGTGAGCCGATCGGTTGATGACCGGTTCGAGGAGCGAGACGAGCGGGTGGCAGCCATGATGAGATGCACGATGACCAGGAGAACTGATCGGTTGGAGGAGCCAACCAATCGGCTGGTGGCACCCAGCCGACCGGCCTGATGGCGAGCCGATCAGTCATGAGATGAGTTGATCAAACCCAGAAAGGCAAAGCACAAAGTTCATCTTGTACATGTTGCATGTGATGTAGACCTAGATGACCGTGATTCCTCTTGGCTTGAGAAATCACATTAGGATGGCCATAATCATCGCTTTTATCGTTTCACATGTTTTCTGTGGGATATAGCATGTATATGATACATACTATATATTGTGGTGATTGGATATGTATATGTATATAAAACCAAATCCCTCATTAAATATTAAGTTTTAGATGCCTTCCAAATGCGACACACGTGAAAAGCTTGATCGACCAAGTGTGGGCACGCCCTAGCGTGGTGCACCATCTATCTTGTGGAAGCGTGAAGGATGGATATGTGGGTCTGCCCTAGCAGGGCGCATATTCATCGTGTTTGCTTTGGGTCGGACTTAACAAGGTGACCTAGATAGGATCTAGCACCTTGAGGCATGGAGATGATCATGGCAAGGAGTTGCATATGACATCTTATCAATAGTTGCATATGATGCAATTGGCAAGAGTTGCCTACCTGAGAGATCTAAGTTGTGGGTGACAGCCCTAGCTGGTCCATGACTTAGAGGATTTCAGGATCTTGCCCACTAGAAGGTTGTACGTTGCAATCTTCTGAATTGATAGTGAGGGCTATCAATTTGAACTAAAATAGTGGGAGCAATAATTAATTAAAGGCCTAATTATATTGTCAACTTTTCAAATCAATCAAATGAGTTTTGGACTAAAATTGCATATTTTCCTTTTTGTAGTACAAATGGCAACAAACAACAATCATTTTTCTTTGTGATCCATCCTTGAAAAGGACAAGCTGAATGGGACAAACTTCCACGACTGGTATAGGACATTGAGAATTGTTCTCACTCAATAGTGAAAGCTCTATGTTCTAGATACTCCAATTCTAGAGGAACATGCTCCTAATGCACCAAAGGCAGAAAGGGATGCTTACAAGAAGCATTCTAATGATGCCATTGATGCAAAGTGCTTGATGTTGTGATTTATGAACCACGAGTTGCAGAGACAACATGAGAACATGGGTGTCATTGAGATGATTCAGCATCTCAGGAACATGTATGAAGATGAAGCACGACAAGAGAGATATGATGTCTCAAGGGCACTGTTCAAGTGCGTCATGACAGAAGGAGATCCAGTTGGTCCTCACATACTCAAGATGATTGGGTATGTGGAGAACCTGACAAGACTGGGATTTCCACTAAGCCAAGAGTTGGCTATTGACGTGATACTGCAATCATTGCCAGAATCCTACAGTCAGTTTGTGATGAACTACAACATGAACAACTTTGATAGGCCACTGTCAGAGTTGTTGGGCATGTTGAGGACAGCAGAGACACAGATGAAGAAGGACAAGCCTAAGTCTGTGATGGTGATCACGAGCAAGAAAGGCAAGTCCAAGCGCAAGGGCAAGGGCAAAGCTAAGAAAGAATCTGATGCTAGCCAAGAGCCCAAGTTGTCTTCAGCTCTCAAGGCCAAGGGAGGTGTGACCAAGAAAGGCAATTGCCACCATTGTCAAAAGCTAGGACATTGGAAAAGGAATTGTCCTCTCTATCTGGAAGAACAAAAGAAGAAGGAGGAGACAAACGTCTCTACTTAAAGGTGTCATGAAAGTAAACTTGTAACACTTTTGAGGTATATGATACCAAGATGTAAAGTGTAAAGCACTCAATAAATGGGGCAAGTGTTGCCGCCACAGATAGGAGTACTTTAGTTTATTTTCAGCCTAAAAGGCATGTAATACAGTTATGAACTGCTATTTCATATTTTCCAATAAATAGAAACACTTTTTTTTGTATATTGTATGACAATGATGGCAATCAATAAAGAGATGTTTCAATTTCTAAAGATGTGATCTTTGTGGAAATGCCTTGTTTATCTTATGGTATTTGATATGCATAAGATAAAATGATACCTAAAAGTTATAGATAACTCAAACAATCAAATTAGAATCAATCATGAGAAATTCATTTCTAGTGTCCATGTGATGGATAAATCTAGACTCTTTTGGTTAGAGAACCAGTAAGAGACATGAATATCTTGGACATGATTAATCAATCTTCACTAAAGGTAGTGGGAGAATGATTATCCTATTAGGTATGATACATGTGATGTATTTACATACCTATTGGAATAAATGCTAATACTTCAAATGGTGTTTAGAGAAATACCAATATGAATATCTTGAATGTTCAAGATTATCATAGATGAAGTGCAAATTTGGTAAAGTGTTAATTCTTAATGAGATCAATGAATGAAATACTTGGACTAAATGTTTGAGATCCTTATGAGTGATTATGATAGTGTATCATAGTGAACTCATGATTAAGGCATGGTGATGTTTAAATCAAGAAGGAATCATAGTCTAAGGAGTTAGAGAATGATTATCAAATAACTGAATTCTTCTTAATAAAAGAATACCCCATACTAATAAAGGACATTAAGAATCACAAGTTGTAAGTTCTTATATCCTTGACGGATACACCTCGTTTATCTATGTGATGAGTTGTTCATGTGATGCGTCAACTATCTAGATGAATATGAGGAACCGAATTTTGAGTTATGGTTTATGACCATTACATCCTAAATGACATCCATGTGAACTATAAGGTATGACCTTGATGGTAGCACCCATTGGATGAAATCCATAGGTGCAAATGAATCTTAAGTGTTAAGACACATGGATAACATTTTGAGAAGGATGATGCTTGTTGATTGCAACTTAATGACTAAGACATTTGGCATATGGATACTAAAACCACATTCCTATGAGGAATAAAACAAGGATGTGTATATGACACAACCTATAAGATTTATGAATCCACTAATGCAAATGAAGTCTATAAGTTACAATGGACTAATCAATGTGATTGATTGAGTACAAGCAACTCAGAATTGGATCTTTACTTTGATGATATAGTCAAAGGGATTTGACTGATATGTCAAAGATAAAGAAGCATCTATGATTTAGTGGGAGCGTGTTCACATTCCACATGTTGATGTGAAATGGAAATGTTCTAGAATGGAAATTCATTAGTAGAAAATATCTTTAAGGAAGATAGAGATATTTCCTATGTGATAGGAATAGAGATCTATAGAGATAGTTCTTGAAAATCTCTTGACCTGGAAAGAGAAAGCATACATTGGCAATCTGTACTGAAGGGTTCAGTATGCACAGATTCAGTGGGAGAAAACTTGTCCATGTTACATGGAGTTAGTATCCCAAGGCCAAGTATCCAATTCTTATGAAGAATGGGGACACTAAGAATAGATATGGATCTATCATGTATGTAATCATCCCATTATCTTGCATGTATCGACATGGCAAGAACAAAATGCATTCATCATCTTGTATGTAGGACATGGCAATATGATGTGCTCATCCTGATAACTCGTATGTAAGACATGACAAGTGGATGTCTGTCTACTTCCAGTAAGGGTTACTGGAATACCATGAGAACTTGATAAGTACTTAAGAAGTACTAGTTCTATGGAGATAAGGAAGAGTTCAATGTAAAGAGTTACATTGATGCGAACTTCCGAAAGGATAGAAAATTAATCGCAAAATATATATAGGATATATAAAAGTGAAATTTTGTTGATAATTGGAAGTGTTCCAATAAAACCATTTAAAAGGAAATGTCGAGTATCTATGTGTTAGAGAACAATAATGGATACTATATGAATATGGAAGTTCATGAGATGAACTTATAGATATTCTGCTCATTGATGACAAGTATGGAATCCTTGATCATGCAATGTGGCTAAAGGTTAGCAAAGGAATACTAGATTGCATATTACATCAACTCCACCTCATACGTGTGACATACAACGAAGAGATGTGAGACATGCAATTTATACTGATTTTGGAAAGGTGTTGGCATAACTCACTATGTTTGCACTAGAGCACAGTAACATGTGGGACATGTTTGAAGATCACTATGAATATGATTCAAGGGTGATTGGCTCACAGTGCAAGTGGGAGTCTGTTGGTATGTATGCCCTGAGAGCTAATCATGGGATGATTGGTGGGATACATTAAGATTGATTTGATAAACATTAAAGGCAAGCTTCCAATTCTTTCTGGTTTAGTCATATGAGATAGTGATAGAACCGATTGAATGTCTACAGATGACAGTACTCAATGACGTATGCTTTCAAGTTAAGGACATGAACGATGTGATCATACAGATGCTAAGAGTTTGTACATTCTCATTATGTCCCTAGTCAGATGTCATTATGGAAGGTAGATAGACAGCAATGACACACAAGACTAGATTGTGGTGTTGGTTAATGACAGAATCTCATTAGTCATGATATAAAGATATAAAACCAAACATATAGGTACTTGTTAGAGAACAAGTGTACCAGACAGACCCACCGTGAGTTTGACACATGGAACCATGACATGGTAGTCATAGTCAGTACTCATAGTGATGCTGGTGAGTGTGATTCTTTGACCTGAAATCACTACACTCAACACATGTCGTTGGGCACACTTTGACATCATCAAACGCAGTCCTGAAACATGGGTTGTTATAAAGGTGATGATTGGGTGGCTTTGACACATGGGGCTTTTGAGGGGTGAGTGATAGATATGGGATTTGTCTCTCCTGAGGGAGTTTGATATCCATGGCCACTTGATGAGTAGGATTGAGAAAGGCGTGCATGCATGTGTGAATTAGTATGTGATATTGATGTCATACATATCTCTTCCAATCTACTCTGAGATCAAGAAGGTGAATGAATGTTGACATGATGACTGTTCCATGCCTCGAGTTCATTCGGGATATCAGTGACAAAGGAATTATACATTCACTGTAACACCATTCACGGATTGTAGGATTGAAAGTTGTTCTCCAACTTTATATTTCACTTGGGTAGCACTGATGTGTGACTAGGCACTGCTCTTTGCTTGTGAAGTCATAAGTGTTATGGACTTTCACTGCCAACGTGAAATGGACCTGCAGGATCACACACATAGGATTTAACCTGGAAGAGGAGTTTTGTCCACAAACAATGTTTAGATTGATTACTAAAGGAGTTTAGTAGTTCAATTAAACACTCAATTAATTGATAGCTGAATGTCATAATGTTCAAGGTGTTGGACACATTGATTGGAGTATCAGATTGATTGAAACTGCAATTGAATGATTCTATACAATCTTCACTCCCAACCGATCGGCTCATGTGATGAACTGACCAGCTTAGCTTGGTGAACCGATCGGCTCAGCTTGGAGAGTCAATCGGATCGTGGACAGGATGAAACGATTGCTTCAAGTGTTGAAACGATCGGTTCAACTGGTCCAACCGAGCAAGTTGGGAAAGTCAGGTTGGTGAGAAATTTCCTTTCGTTTCACTTGCCCAATTTGATTGGAACAAGGATTGGTATTTGGTACCAATTAGAAACAAAAGAGGAAAAGTCAATTGGGAACTGACCAGGACCACGAACTGACCGGTTTAGAAGTGAACCAACCGTTTTATGGGTCCCAACCGATCGGTTGAGGTGTCAACCGACCGGCTCAGGTCCCCAACTGACCATTTCAGAAATGAAACGATCGGTTCAGGTTGTGTAGTTGGTTGTTTTTGTGGAAAATCTCGAACCCTTCTACTCCTGCTTTAGTCTGACATTGCCCGGGATAGAGAACCTTGTCCCATGACTCTCATATATATAGGGGTATTGGGGGCTTCTCAAAGAACAACTCAGTACAACCAATTGCTCTGTAAAGTTGTCGTTCTCTCTGGTGTTGGTAACCGAGAGAGCCCGAGCAAGTGCTACCCGATAAGGGAGTCACAGTAAGGGAAATACAACTACAGAAAGCGACTGGTGGCAGGAGAGTATGTCAGTGACTAGTACACTGATAGGAGGGTGTGACTCCTTCCAATTCCTTGTGAGACAAGGAGATTGGAGTTCTAGGTGGTCCGTGTGGACTACTTCAGAGGCGGGAGATTTCTGCCGCTCGGAGGACAGCTGTCAATCCCGACAGTCTCGGTGAGACCAGGAGTCGTTATTCCCGGTGCGACTAGGAGCTGCACAGACACCGTCCAAGACCGGAGGTGAAGACTACACAAGCCGTGAGGTATTGTCGCCGAGAAAGCCTCAGGACAAGGTATGATTTCACAAACCATCCCTTCCTATTGTATAGACGTTGAAGCATTTCCTTGTTTTGGGTTTGGGGAGGAGAAAATTTTTGTTTCCGCTGGCTTCTCTGCCTCCCTTAAAACCCAAGAAGTTTATCTACGACGTATTGTATCCATCTTCTTCTATTGAAGAGTCATTATCACTCGTTATTTGAAGTTGGTGGTGAAGATATCGACACCTCTCCCGCATACTTGAAATTTCTTCTTGTAGCATATCAATGTCTGCTCTTGTTGAACAGACAAAGTCACATTATTCTGACTAGAACTTGCATTCGCTACGTGTATATGCGAGTTGTGATATCATTACATCCCTAATTGCAGTTAGTGTGTCCACTGTAGGTTGTACTTGCTGTGTGGGCAACCTCATATGGCATATGGTTGGTACAAGACCCCTACCACATGTAAAATATTGCATGTGGGGATTGTTGTCTTCAAACCGTCCATTTGTCACATCTATGGCATCCATGTACACTCGTACGGTGCACTGCAGACTACATGGTCACTATGGCATGGCATTGTCCATTTCTATACAGAAAACCTAATGAGACATAATTTGACATTGTTTATAAGTAGGCAAAATTATAGTCAACAATAGAGTTTGAGAAAACATATGTATTGTAAGGACCCTAACCTTCGTTTAGGGTTTATCCTGTTTGCTTTGATTAGCCCTGATGCTTAGTTGCTTGCTAATCACCTTTGGTGGTGATTAGGGTTTGTTGGTTCTTTGTTGAGAGCTGGAGGTGCTACTTGCAATTAACCCAAGTCTAGGGTTTGTGGGCAAGTTTGCCACCTTGTGAGGTGTTCCTCCCTCTCCTTGCTTCCTCTAGTGTTGAGAGGAAGGTTTGGGCTCATTGCTTGAGCTCCTTTGGGCTTGGTTGAGCTTGTTGGGCGTTGTGGTGCCTTGCCTTTGCTCCTTTGGACCTTGTGTCGGGCAAGAGTACCCTATGTCGGCCTAGGTGTATCATCATGTGCTTGTGTCGGCCTGTGGTGTGTCGCCCAAGATGTGTGTCAGCCATGGTGTGGGTGTGTCGGCCATGGTGTGGAGGTGTGTCGCCCATGGACCCTTTGACTCTCTTTGACCTCATTTGTGTCACCACTAGTGGACACTTGGTGCTTGATGTTTGGATGTGGCAATGGCCTTGGACATGTGTTTAGGGCATGTTAGAGTGGTGGCATTGCCCATGGACAAGTGTCCCTAGGTGGGCGACACCTTGCCTTGTCTTTCCTTGGTTTCTCCTCCATCCTTTCCTATATATGTGTTCCATTTCTCTTTCTAAGGATCCCTTTAGTTCCTTAGTATCCCTCTCCCTTGGTGCACGACACCCTCTTCCTTGCAAGCTTGGTGGCCGATCCTTCTTGGAGTCTCCTTCTTCCTCTAGTGGTGGCCGAACCCTATAGTGCCTTGCTCTTCTTCCTTTGTGGGGCTTGGAGCTTGGAGCTAGGAGCTTGAAGCTTGCTTAAGGTGGGTTACATAACTCCTAACCCTAACTACACTACCTTCTTTTATGTTCTTATATATTGCTTATGATCATATCGGCTATGTGTGTTGCTAGTTTGGTTTCTTGCTTAGTGTTCTTGTTGACCGAATCTTGTGCTGGGGTTTCTTGTTGAGCAACACCCCTTTCTCTCCTACGTCTAAAGGAGTGAGCTTGAGTTCTAGTAATATGGACAATACTCCTCTCTCGCTTAAGTTGAGAAGTGAGCTTCTGTTCTAGTGGCTTGAGCAACACTCTCCTCTCATCATGGACTTGAAAGGTGAGCTATGTGGTGGTTGTGGACCTTGGTTGTGGTTGAACCTTGTGTTGCCCGATTGGTGTTAAGAAGCTTGGCAAGACCCCTCTCTCTTGATAGTTGAGAGGTGAGTCATCTTCTTGATCCTTTAGGGTTTTGGTGCCCTGGTGCTTGAGGTGGATAACGACCTTGTTGTGGGTTGCATCTTGGCCGATATGGCCTTGGGTTTGATGTTGCCGGATACCCCTCTTGACCTTGAGTCTTGGTCGACATGTTGTGGCTGTGTTGGGAGTCACACCCTGGTCTTTGAATTTTGTGTGTTGAGTGTCACATCTGGTTTGGTGGTAGGCGTTATACCTGGTTCCTGCCATGGTGTGTGTGTGTGTCGGGCGTCACACATGGTGAAGTACCCTGCCCGACATGCCTAGTTTAGATGGTAGCTCGACGCCGTTATACCTTAGATGTCTGACGGAGCGTTGCATGATACTACAGTGCATGACACATGTGGTTGCACGATAGACCTTGCTGCATGACACATGTAGTGTACGACACAGCATTGTACGATATACCTAGGTGCCCGATACATCCTGATATGGTAGCTCGGTACCCTTGCTTAGTGCTTGGTCGATATGTGGCTGGTTGGCTTGGCTGTTTGTGGCTTGAGTGTTGGGCGATATGGGAGAGTACCCTGCCTGATACCTACCTTTGGTGAGGGTGCCCTACCCGTCACACCTTTGGTGAGGGTAGTGGGCACTTCTAGCGAGGGTCTTGTTCCTTCTGGAAAACCTATGTGCTAGATTTTGTTCTATGATGTCACGTTTGGTTGACAATAGTAACCCTTGATATGCTTGATGGTAATTGCTATAGTAAGTGCACATCTATGTAACTTGACATGACATCCTATGTATTTATGATCATCTGGAATTATCTGTTTATTGCTAAGGAAATGGTAAGCATATAAGATGCTTTGCTTAATGATATGACCTATGTCTATGGTCACAGGTTGAGGCATGATTGATAATGTATATAATCATCAATGTTGCCCTATGTTGATAATATGCATCTTCTGTTAACCCATGATGATTGTGTATACTAACCATGCAGGTGACTCATACAGTTGCATAGCCAGGAATAAGGGCTATGAGATATATATATATATATGTTTGAGTAACAATGCTTTGATGGTTACTCTTGATGATGAGAAAATATGCTCAATGTGTTTTGGTTTGAGGACCTGGGTTGGCTAAAGTGCCTAGATGAGGTGTTATCCTTTGATGATGACCTGGGATTGCTATCCCATGGTGATGATGTAAGCCTTGAGAGTCAGTGGCACTATGTGATGAGGGATTGAGATCCCTTGGCAATGTGATGGATCTAGATGATTGGCAAGAGGCCAAGTGATAACATGTAATGTTGGATCCTTATGATGGATCATGATGATGTTGATTACAATAAAAGCATAATATTGTGTCTCATGTTGTTTATTCTTATTATAGTTTGCATGTTATACTACTTGGCTAAATCTTGCAATCCACTTAAAATATACTAACTAATCACAATGGAACATATCATGTAGTCTGCCCTGGCCATAGATCCATCATCGTCAGGAGCTGGTGATGGTGAAACGGGTTCTCCTGCGGGTTAACCCCGAGTGCATATTGTTGAATATGCGAGGTTTCTCCTAGCCTAAAATAGTGAAGATTTGAGTGCAGCTGTGGTT
Organism: Alisma plantago-aquatica; assembly: GCA_963693085.1. Taxonomy (NCBI): domain Eukaryota; kingdom Viridiplantae; phylum Streptophyta; class Magnoliopsida; order Alismatales; family Alismataceae; genus Alisma; species Alisma plantago-aquatica. The sequence continues at coordinate 1,208,159,444 of OY856412.1, forward strand.
GCAGACTCGGGATATGTATAGAGCATGGTGAACAGGCCCATGGCTCAGGATATGTGATATGGGAGCATGAATGCGTTCATGGCTCAGAGCACGGTGAACAGGCCCATGGCTCATATATACTAGCGCTGAGACCTGTACCGAGGCGGGCTATAGGATGGGTAGCCTATGGAGCTGACCCTGTGGATGAGGCCACTTAAGCACGAGACTGTGGTCCTACTTTGGTTCTTGTGCACTGACCACGAGGTGGGAGGTCGTGGAGTCCGGCTCTTCCATTGACCTTGTATGGCAACGACTTTGGGTTTCGCAACTGAAGGTTGGATTTGAGCGGTACGGCTCACTTCCTCAGGGCATAATAATATGTAATTCAGCCGAATAATATTAAATGCATAAGGCAAAACACAGAACATTGGTTGAGGCCTTGCCTGTGTAGTTAATCTTGTCATACTTGCAGTTACTTATACGTTCCTTATGTTATGTGGTAAGATCTTATAAATCTTATCTTGTTAATCATGTTCCATAAAGAAATACTTGGGTACATGCCATACATACATCTTGGTAAGCTTGATGGTATGAATAAATTTACTTTATAAACTGCTCTTATTCTATGCTTTATCAGTTATCTGCTAGTGTTGCTCTTATCTTTCTGAGGTTTTGTAGTTTCGGCGGGGAGTTATGTTTCTCACTGGGACTTTGTGTCTCACCCAGCTGGTTTATAACCTTTTTAGGTGTTCGAGCTAGACATGGTGGTGGTCGCAGAGTTGCGGCCGAGCAGCAAGAAGAGCAGTAGAAGGCAAGAGATGGACATGTTGTTGTTTTGGTTGTTTTGTAGTAGAGTCTTAGAGTCATCCTTGTACTCTCAGGTCCTTGGAGGTGTTTTGACATTGTTTTACGATGTATAACTGATGATGCTTTGTATATCCTATTGCTGGCCAGATGTGGGCCGTTCTGTATGTAATAACATGTGATGACTAGACAACTGTTCTCCTAAGCTATGGACACATGTCAAGAGCTTGTAAATATTTATATAACCCGTTTCCTTACAGGATGAGGACCTGAATGTAATAGTTTCTCAGTTATTCTGCTTTCTACAATCGGTTTTAATTAACCCGCATTTTTGGTAATTTGTGATTTATGGTGTTTTCCGCACGTTTTCGCGTAACACCTCACTGTCTGTGTGATAGCGGGATGTGTTGCCACATGTATAAATAACTGATTTGCCCACATAGAATTGGAAATAGTTTTGCGCAAAACATCTCCCTCCCTAGCATCGACCTGGCTTGTTTGTTGGAGAGAACTCAATTCATTCAAGATGTCAGTGGTAGTATGAGGCTCATCTAAGTTTTAGTCCATCATAGGATCACCATCATTTTGGCGCCGGATAAAATTGTGAACGATACAACAAGCCGTTACAATCCGAGACTGAGACTGCATGGGAAAAGTTGCTCCTTTACGAAAGTAGGAAAACCTCTTATTCAACACACCAAAGGCTCACTCAACAACGTTACATAGCTGAGCATGTTGGTGGTTGAACATTTCCTTTTTGCTGGTGTATGAGCTTCTGTTACCCTGATACTCTGCTATATGGTAAGCAACGTTTCGATATGGTGCAAGAAATTGGCTGGTGTTGGCATACCCTGCATCAACAAGATAGTACTTCCCAGCGGGTACTTTGAACCCGCCTGTGGTTTTAGCTACGTGAATTACCCTTTGGTCAGCAACAGATCCCTCCCAACTAGTCATGATATATGTAAACTCCATTGAGAAGTCTACTACAACCACGACATTCATGGAAACATTCCCTTTTCTATTCCTATATCGGTTCTGCTTATCGCGCTTCACCAAAACGGGGATGTGTGTCCTGTCAATTACTCCAATGGCATCCTAAGATAAGTATATAAGAAATACACAAGTAAATACCAAACTCAACGATGACGATAGTGGTTATATTAACAATGCAATGGACAATGGTCAACTAAGTGATGGTCATACCTTGAAGTAAGGGTAAAATCTTAAACTCTCGGTGATGCGGCGGTGCGGAGTTGTGGATGCAGTTGGCATGACAATATATTCATTGTACAAAGCACACACTGCATCCAACACCTCGTTAAACTTTATGCTTATGGTCTCACCGCTGTGAATGTAGTCCTCAACCAGAACACGGTTGGTATGGCCATGGCCAACCATTTGAAGGAAGTAGCAAACTGTCTCCACTGATGACACACCTCTGGTACTTTTCAACAAACCTCGGTGCTCAAGTTTGTCAACAAAGGCTAAAACCATGTTGGGTAGCATACGTTACAGATCGTACGCCCTCCTTTCATGGTCGGTTATTATTTCTAAAACCTTTTGATGGCCGCTCCTAATACTAACCAATCTCGGTATTGGTTGGTGTGTGGTTGCGGCGTATGAATTTGCATGATATTATGGGATATTTGGTCAGTTATTTGGTAGGATATTGCATTAGCAATGTCATTAGCCAGACCAGACATAAGATCCAGTAGTTGTAGAATGTCATCAATTGTTTCATATGGATGAATATCGGCCATCACGTCTAGAATTAAAAATGAATACCCGCATAAGAAAAATATCGAGATATTACATAAATGAAATTAGTGCTACAACGATAAAATAGCAAATACTGACCAAATAGTAAATAACAAGATAAACCATTACATAGTACCATAGTTCAGAGATTGTTCCCAATGGAATTAAATAGTACAACAACAACTTTTGAGAAAGTTCATATAATAAAAGGCAGGATACTGATATAGTTCTTAAATTAGACAACCTCAGAAGTACGGCGGCAGGGCAGGATATAGTGGTGGCATGAAGGGTGATTGTGATGCAGAAGCTCCAGAAGCCGTGTTCTTCATTTCCCACAAGTCTTGCAACCAAATGGTAATTTTTTGTGGGGTGTCCATAAGGCTTAGGTAAATGTTACGCTTAGCTGGATCTTTTATGGCATGCACAAGAGTGGTAAAAATTGGGACATGGGCGTCATGGTAGCTTGCATGAAAGTGGTGCAAAATGATTTGGTATTCGTCTTTGTCATTAGACCTAGCAGAAATTCCGCTTCCCATCTCATGTATCTTGGAAAACACCTTTGTGAATTTGGAAACGACATCATTAGATAGGACGCAACTGTCCTGTGAGCTTGACACTCGCTTCCTGCGTCTGATCGTGGTGGGAGTCCTTGCACCAACACCTTGGTTGTGTGATCCGCCATTGGTGTCCTCACTTTGTGTCCCAGAATTACCCATGTCTTCAGTGAAACAGGTTGGACCAGTCGGTTCTGGGCTGACAAATGAATTAGATGCATCTAGGTCAACAACAACATCATCTTCAGATGCAACATCAAAAGAAGGTTGTCTATCGGTTGAAGACATTGCATGATGGCCCCTAGCTATGTTCCTCCCCCCATCAACTCAACGTCGTGGTAGTGGTAGAATGGTCTATTGATCAATCTCGCTAGTTCCATGTTTGCCTAAAATAGGGGACAACTACTGATTAGGTCAATATTAACAAGTTTAATTTAATATATAATACTCAGGGGAGTATATATTATTAGACATACCGCAAGTGCCTCCCTCCATTCCAGGGTGTCAGGCAATATTGGCTTGTTCCTGTTGTCATCCCATCCAACACCACTTTTGTTGGTCACCAGTTTTATCTTTGCATAGTCTCTCCTGAGGTTCTTCCATCGAGTTTTTAACTGATCTAATGTACCCTCGTTCCTCCCCATCCTGATATGCCAATCGTGTAGCATCTCCCTCCACGCGTCCCTAGTAAATATTCCATCGACGCACCTACCCATGTCATATTGTCTCCTCAATGCCGCAACGAGAGCCTCATCCAACTCTTTCGACCATACAATACGAAACCTCAGGTCTGGTGCAGCCATAGTAGCAATGACACTGCGATATATCACTTTAGTTAGGGTGTTTAAACGAAACTGTTATCAACACCTAGTATGAGTCTGCGTAGTTGAAAGTGATAACTTGTATTGAAGTAGTCTAATATAAGGTCGATGTTTAAATTACTGATGGAATGGTGATAGGATCAGCAGAATATTGTGCTCTACATCGAATGGTGGTGTATTGAAGTTTATAAGATGATTAACAACATCATAAACTAGGTGATGTAAAACACAGTAGCAGTACCTACATGACCAAACAATATGCAAAAACAATCATGTCTAAATATAAACATGTCCTCATATATGAGGTTACACATAAATATATATGTACTTGTAATAGAACATCCAATAAGTTTTTAGAAAACGCATCATCCAATATGTTCATTACAGGAAAAGTACATCAATAGCAAGCATTCAACATGGAATTCATAGAAACTGTGTTCATATTGCTCAGGAGATATACCTAGTCAGCCAAAATCAAGGTTGAAGAGAAGAGCCCGACCAGTGATAGTGTCAGGGACGGTACATACAAGAAATGTAGGGGGAATCCAGATTAGCCAAAATGGTTGGATTATTTGAAATAAGTAATGAACAAATTGTTGGATGGACAAATAATATTCTGGAACCAAAGTAGACTAAGTCGTCATCCCAAAATGGTGACAGGAGTAGTAGAATCTTGTGCTCTACATAGAACAATGGTGTATTGATGTTTATAACATGATTAACAACAACATAATTAGGTGATCTACAACACAATAGTCAGCATTCAGATATATGTTTCAACTTAAATACAAATAAAGAGAATGGTGGTGTATTGATTATGAAAATAAAGAGAATAGTGTGTTGTACATCGAATGGTGGTGTATTGATTATAGCACATACTTGTTCCAACTTAAACACCATAATTTGCACGTATACAAAGCATAAACAGTCAAGACGCACAGTCATAACACAAATAAGAAGAAGTTGAATAATCAAAATTAGGGTGTCCTAGGTCTAGTTTTGAAAAATTGACACATAAAAAAACCTACATGAATGATTCAGACCTCAATGTAGGGCTTATAGCACATACTTGTTCCAACGTAAACAAATATATTACATAAGATATTTGTACTTGAACAAATTATGACCTATCAAACATAATACATGATACATATTAACATGAAAACACACATGAAAACACACTAACAGATATAACATAAATCTACTTCTCGGGTTCCTTCCATGACCAAACAATATGCTAAAACAATCATGCCTAAGTATAAACATGTCCTTGTAAATGAGGTTACTAGCAGAGAGAACTCATTAATTAAATTGTCAATATAAATATATAACAATTATTTTGTTCCTATCCCATATGGTCGACCTATTTCATTTCAATGCAGAATATTGTGCTCTACATTGCTGGTGTATTGATGTTTATAACATGATTAACAACACCATAATTTAGGTGATCTACAACACAATAGTCGGCATTCAGATATATGTTTCAACTTAAAAAAATATTACATCATATTATTTTAAACGGAACAAATAGTGACCAATCAAATTAGGGCTTATACAATGAGCACATAATAGTGACCATTTTAAATGGATAGCACATAATTGTTCCAACTACAAACTAGTATGTTTATGAGCATATACAATGTACACTACACACTAGTATGTTCCAAATAAAAATAATTAATACATAATAGGTGGATTCCAATTTTGTACCATCATAGTAGTCCTAGTTGGGGGGGGGGAGACCTCAGTCAAGGGCTGTGTACAAGGTGCCAAAATATATTAACACAAAGCAAAGTTGGTACTAAAGTTTACAAAATAAATGAAATGACTATGAAAAAGATCTACCTACACAAATGGGTGTACAATTTGCACATATACAAAGTATAAGCAGTCAAGGCGCACAGTCATAACACATATAAGAAGAAGTTGAATAATCAAAATTAGGGTGTCCCAGTTCTAGTTTTGAAAAGTTGACACATAAAAAAACCTACATGAATGATTCAGACCTCAATGTAGGGCTTATAGCACATACTTGTTCCAACTTAAATAAATATATTACATAAGATATTTGTACCTGAACAAATTATGACCTATCAAACATAATATATGATACATATTAACATGAAAACACACCTGAAAACACACTGATAGATATAACATAAATCTACTTCTCGGGTTCCTTCCATGACCAAACAATATGCTAAAACAATCATGCCTAAATATAAACCTGTCCTTGTAAATGAGGTTACTAGCAGGGAGAACTCATTAATTAAATTGTCAATATAAATATATAACAATTATTTTGTTCCTATCCCATATGGTTGACCTATTTCATTTCAATGCAGAATATTGTGTTCTACATTACTGGTGTATTGATGTTTATAACATGATTAACAACACCATAATTTAGGTGATCTACAACACAATAGTCGGCATTCAGATATATATATTTCAACTTAAACAAAAATATTACATCATATTATTTTAAACTGAACAAATAGTGACCAATCAAATTAAGGCTTATACAATGAGCACATAATAGTGACCATTTTAAATGGATAGCACATAATTGTTCCAAATACAAACTAGTATGTTTATGAGCATATACAATGTGCACTACACACTAGTATGTTCCAAATAAAAATAATTAATATGTAATAGGTGGATTCCAATTTTGTACCATCATAGTAGACCTAGTTCGGGGGGAAGACCTCAGTCAAGGGCTGTGTACAAGGTGCCAAAATGTATTAACACAAAGCAAAGTTGGTACTAAAGTTTACAAAATAAATGAAATGACTATGAAAAAGATCTACCTATACTAATGGGTGTACAATTTGCACGTATACAAAGCATAATCAGTCAAGGCGCACAATCATAACACAAATAAGAAGAAGTTGAATAATCAAAATTAGGGTGTCCTAGTTCTAGTTTTGAAAAGTTGACACATAAAAAACCTACATGAATGATTCAAACCTCAATGTAGGGATTATAGCACATACTTGTTCCAACTTAAACAAATATATTACATAAGATGTTTGTACATGAACAAATTATGACCTATCAAACATAATACATGATACATATTAACATGAAAATACACCTGAAAACACACTGACAGATATTACATAAATATACTTCTTGGGTTCCTTCCATGACCAAACAATATGCTACAACAATCATGTCTAAATATAACCCTGTCCTCGTAAATGAGGTTACTAGCAGGGAGAACTCATTAATTAAATTGTCAATATAAATATATAACTATTATTTTGTTCCTATCCCATATGGTCGACCTATTTCATTTCAATGCATCCCTTTTATCTTGGAATATCCCAAAAGATGAGATATGTTTTTGCTCTTATATGAAAAATAAAATCATATATTTGGTTCATTACACAGAAAACGTGTTTGTATTGATCAGGAGAAATACATGGTCAGGCGAAATCAAGGTTGAAGATAGGAGTACGGGTCAGGGACGATACATACAATAAATATAGAGGGAATACACATTAGCTTACTGAAGAAATAATCTATCGATACAGGAGTCAAGCCGCTAGCCTACTAAAACAAAGAAGAGGGTCGGTGAAGAGGGTCAGTGAAGACATACCTCTCAAGCAGCTGGGTGACTTCTGAGTACAGGGGCTCGACAGCGGCGGCTTCAGAGAAGATTTTGTGGAGGATGCAAAGGTGAACATGGAGGATTTCAGATATGAATCGCAGTACTATATAGCAGTAGCGGCAGTGCTTGCCCTTGCTAGGGTTTACTGGGCTTGCACACAGTGAAAAGGGGAGGCTTTGATGGGAGATGACAACTCGGGATGATGCCTGATTCTCACCATCTAGACTGGCGGTGTAGCTCGGCGATTGCAGACGACCCACTGTACCCCTCCATCGGCTTGATTGACCGGCTGTTGCGCCTACGCCACTGTCCAGGCTTATCCCTATGGCACTGCCCTATCATATGAAACAATGGGTTGTTGCATGTCTCGGGAGAGGGTGTCATAACTCATGGAGAAAATAGTAACTGCTGGGAGGGCGTCGACTTCTCAAGAGAGGGAGCAGAAGAGAGAGTAGAAGAGGGAGAGGGGAAAGGAGAAGGGGCAGGGAGGCGTCGGGGGGCGATGGCACCATCGCAGAAAGGGCGAGATGAAAATGGAGTCAGATCGTAGAAATCGGGTTATGAACCGGAATCCTGCCCCTCGTGGGATTGGGAGAACCCGGGTTAGGGGTTTCCTTTATCCTAAAATGGGGGTTTTTTAGGGTTGCGAACCAAACAAAAATCAACCTCAAACTGGCACTTGTTTGGCGGGGTTGGCACATAAAGACAAGGCCAAATCGGGTTTCGATCCCATGCCAAACGCAGGCTAAAACATACACAACACTCATTTTAAACTTACTTTTATATTTCAAAATATATACAAATTGCACAATATTTTTTTACATACATTGTACAAAATACACAAATCCCATATAACAGTACACATAAGACTAGACTATTCGTTCAATATAATTTTCACAATACACATTTACATTCAATACACTTCACAGAATATGTATATATTATACAAATAATTATACAATAGTATATCTGAGATGTTGGCTCATGAGGGATATATAAATTTAATTAAACATATTCATAAAAAATGTGAGTATACAAATTATAGCCATTGGAACACAGAAAATTAAACTTTGAACTGCTACTGGTAGTTAGTGGATTATTATATAGTTGTTAATCATGGTTATCTCGTCGTTTGTTTCAGCATGTACATATGCTCACAGTCCATATTGAAATAAATTGTTTAGGATAAATTGTAACCATGTTGATGTAATATTAGGATTAAAAGTGTTGAATTATACTATAGAACTTAAATATAACATGTGGCGTTGAAATTAGCACAATAAGATGTCATCCAAGTTCAAATCACACAAAAGAAATAAAATACTTTTTACTTTTAGTTGACTTCTCTCTCTCTATCTATATGTATACGCATATATATACATCCATTCTTTCAATATATGCAGTGTTAATTGCATATGCATTTAAAGTTCATGCGGGGATATACATAACTTTCATTCATGTGTTACCAAAAGGTCTTGAGTTCAAGACCAGGTGACAATGTGAATAATATCATCATTAAAAAATGCTAAGCATTTAAACAGTTTACTTAGAAGCTCGGCGCAACAAAACCACTCAGAGGTGAAGAGACTTCAAACAATATCGTTGATCATTTGTCAAGTACAGAAAAATGATCCAAATGCAAGAAAGTTTCTTGTAGTGTGATTCACATTGTTAACAATTTCAAGAACCTTTATTTATTCCATAATTTATCAACTTTAACGACAGCAATGGGAGACAAAAATGCATGGAGATGAAGAAAAAAAGGAGAACAACTAATTATTGAATCAAGATTATGGTGCCTGTTAGGATAACAAATAAAGGTACTTGATAAACATGAACTATGGTCTCAAATGAGATGATTGGAGATATGGAACGTCAAATAATATAATCAAGTTGAAAGGATCATGCGAGTAGGGTTTTCAGTGGTTCTTCTGAAGATATTAACATGATATTATGGAATTTTTGGAGGATGACTTCCAAACAAAATGTCACACGCACACACACACATATATGTATGTGTATATATATATATATATATATATATAGTGTGTGTGTGTTATTATAATATTCTAAGTAGGAGGTATCTTGGAGTTCATTTACCCAACAAAGAAAAGTTTAGTTTCATATTTGGATGGATAACACGTTTATAATAATATGTACTGGTTACATATGTTTAGTCTTATATTGTTGAGTACAGGAGTTCTACCATGTCTAGACTCTTATTTATATTGATTCAATCAATGTTTAATTTTTGTCAATTCGAGTCAATTCAATGTTGATTCATTTAGACAATATAAGTTCTTAAAAAATACACATACACACACACACACACACACACACACACACACACATATATATATATATATATATATATATATATATATATATATATATATATATATATATATATATATATATATATATATATATAGAGAGAGAGAGAGAGAGAGAGAGAGAGAGATTAGGAAGTGTGTACCGGCCGGTACATGTAAGTTACGTGTACCAGCCATTAAAATGACATATGTGGAGCATGTTAATAAAATCCAACCATATGGATTGACTCATAATTATATAGATTACATGTGTTTAAAAAATCATACCAATATCTCACATAGATCATGAGATATAGCAATATATCATTGAATGGTTTCTGTAATTTCTACAACTTACCGTTGATTAGATAAGACATAAATTCTTTCATTTGATGATCTATGAATATCATATGTTGGTGATTTTTGATACACATCTTATCTAAGGGGTATACACCACATCCATAAGGTTGGATAGTGTAGTTTAATTTTTCAATTATCACAAATGAAGGTAGGTACATGCAAGCTAGATGTACTCGAGTACACAATTCTTTTAGCCATATATATATATATATATATATATATATATATATATATATATCTTAACATTACTCTAAGTAGGTTGTGTGTTTCAACCCATTTACCCAACCAAGAAAACTTTATTTCAAAATTGGATAGATAATGGGTTCAATCAATGTTTAGATTTTGTCAATTGGAGTCCATTCCATACTGATAAATTTAGACAATTTAAATCTTAAAAATGAAAAAAAGTTCTTAAAATGTAAATTAACATAATAATATTTAACACATACTCTAAATTAGATATTACATAAAAGAATGATGTGATAACATTTTTCCAATCTATATTGACATTTTTTAAGTTGGATTTAAGCCATCTGGATTATTACATCCTAGTTTTGTTTGTACTTTATAATTATGACCATCTCTTTTTTTATTTACACCGACTCATACTTATCTACTTGCCAAGTAGTAGACCTCAAAAGAAGCCAATTGTGGATGAAATGTCTAGAAATGGGAAAAAATATAACAAGTAGGTAGGTGAGATGAAGAAACGTCATCATAAAACTTTTTCAATTATTATTCAAATAAAGACCATATGATTGTATAATTTATGTTTGTGTCCTTGTTAGAAATTACAAAATTGAGTTCAATCTAAATTTACAACTTTGTTAAAATTACAATCTGGTGCTGGAAGATTTGTAGTTGCTCATATTCATTTTCTTGCTTGACCCAAAACTAACCTAAGCTAATTTTTTGACACCCCTAATTAACATTATCATGTGTTGCAAGCAGGACAATCAGGTGAAAAAGTGTTGTTATTAAACATGTGTAATTCTTATTTCAATCAGACTAGATGAGCATAAATCTTGATTTGATTCCTTGTTAGATATTACAAAGTTGGATCCAATAATGTGTTTACTAATGTATAAATTTTTTTTTGAGTTGAACAGTTTGTACCAACATGGATTTTTATTTGATCCGAAATAAAACTAAAAGTGACTTTCATGACATTTGTAACCAACATTATCATGAGTTGCAATAGACATAAAATGGTAGTTCAAAACATAACATAAAATAAGGTGCTGAAAAGCACACAACCAAATACTATAACTAAGCACCTGAGTAAAGAAAAAAGGAAAAGAAAAAGTACATGAATAACACAAGCATACAATCATACAGTCATATGGTATGATTAAACAAACCCAGGGTGCTTGTCACAGTCTTAAGTATTGATATGGTGTCATGTTGCTGGTCATTAGGGTCTTGGGGCATTGGGTTTAGTGTGACGTGTCCCAATCAGGGTGCATGCCATGTGATCCAGCGGTGGAAATTTTATCTTCCACTTACTATTTATACGGAATAGCCAATAGATATGGCCATGATCTACTGTCTTGATTACTACGTCCTCAATTCATGGATCTCACAACTTCTCGACCATTAGCTCCACTAGACTCAGATCTTTCTCGATCAGAGGATGTGGAGGACAAAAGAGGGAGAATTGACTGTGTCCATTGCTTTTATAGAAGAGACTAGAAGACCTAAAAGGGGGTTAGAGGAGCTGAAGATATGGATCCCAATACGAGAAACTTTCCTCGTCAGATTGCCATTTGACCTGACCATCTACTACTGTAAACCATTACAGACTACAGGCAGTCGAGCTTTGCCATGGTGGAGAAGAAGGTGGGTTCAGGAACAGATGTAGTCGTAGTCGTTTGGTCTGGAGAGAAGCTTGAGGGCTAACAAGGTTCTCTGATGCATTGAGGACTACCTTTTTGGGAATAGGAACCTTAGAATCCTCTCCTTCCTTCTAACCTTCACCATGACGACAACCTCGATTGGTGCCTCATTGTATTCCTTTGCTTTGACCACAGAAGACCGCTCCTTGGGGACTCCTCTGGATTCTGAGAGTCTCATGATTCAATGCAAATATTCATTTGAAGCCAAACCCTAACAAAGCTTCCTCACACCTTTCCCTCTTCCATGTGGCGACATCAGAAGCAGGCAACTAGCGGATCAATCCCCTCATCCCCTTCAAGGACTTGAGGTACCTCCAGATTGTGGAAGGTCATGGTGTAGCTCCAAGCTTCATTGCCCCTACGCAAGACATCCTTCATTACCTACACTTCTCACCGATGATTCACTTTCACGGCTGCAGCGAATGGGGATCATCGTTGCAGACAAGGCATCACGACGGGCCTGAAGCGCAAGAAGAGGGTGATAAGGGAGAGACCAAGCGACCTAGAATGATCGACTAGTGCAACAATTGCTAAACCTGGCCCCATACTAGACCAATTGTGGAACCACACCCCACTTTGATGACCAAGGTGAACCAATCCAAGAACATATCAAAATATGCAGAGACTCAGAAAAATATTTACTTTTATGTGAAACCTCTATATCAAAGTTTTAATACAATTTAATGATGATATTTCATTTAGAATGGGATGCTCCATTTTTATATTTTTGAAATGGTACAAATAGCGAATTATGATATTAAATATGATAAAAATATTGTTTAACCCTAATATCATTTAGAGACAATATGTTGACTCTTATATGAGTATTATTGATCTATGTTAGACCTTTTCTCATTAATGCCTAATCACATGTCTTAAAATCATATTAATTCTAGAAAATAGATAAAGCAACATAAAAATATAATCAACACATTCTCTGAATCAAAATTATGACCCCATGAATCAAATAAATATAAAAGACAACATGCAGAAATGTGAAATTCTTAGCATACAAGAATAGATAACAAAATAAAAGCACCAATATAATCTCAACATTCAACAAGATATATCAAGCAAGATTATTTTATTATAAGATTTCAATTTACATATTTAAGAGTCAAATTGTACGAGTTTGTTCATGTACACTAGGGATCTTACAATAAGTACACCTGACATAACTCATCCAACCCATCTACTCCTAGCCATCTCTAAACCTATAAAGTACGTGAAACAAATGCGTCAACACATGAGGTATTGAGTACATGATTGAAAGATACATATATATAAGCTTTGCATAATTTGAAAAGAGTTGCATGAGTAGAAGAACAAGAATAAACAAGTTATCTATTTAGCAAAATGAGAGACAATATTTTATGTCACTTTACTCCAATTATACCAACAACATCATATATCATAAGGTCTTTGACCAACTTTCCATCGGAAGGGTCCGTAAGGATGCTCAAGATTATCTAATCCTTTTCTACAAGAGGGACCTCAAGGCCATCGTCAAGAGATAACCCTTAAATCAACATGGTCCGTGCTATCTTAAAAACTCAAGTAGGACACCTAGCCTTGTTTCTTTACCCCAAGAATACAAGTAGGCGCACAAGGTTTTTATAATGGAGTTTCTATATTATGTTTCAAGTTATAAAAAACAATAACAAGACAAACCTTGAGTATAATAGTAGTACTACATGGCAACATTTGAGCAAGTAAACAAGCATACATATGTATCACATTTCAAGCAAGAAAACCACTATCATATAAATTATTAAAGCTTGTACCTGATTTCAAATATTCCTAACAAATCCATGATCATCTAAATCTCTAACCATCACCTGATTAATAACAAATTAATCATCATTAATATGGTACCATCATTATACTTGATATTTAAGTCCAAATTAGGGTTTATCCAAACCTATGCTCAAATTGGCCTTATACTGATCTATATGTCATAATTACGCTTTGATTCAATTTTCCTATTTTTTTGTTGCTTTATCTATTTTCTAGAATTAACATGATTTTAAGACATGTGAATAGGCATTGATGAGAAAAGGCCTAACATAGATCAATAATACTCATATCAGAGTCAACATATTGCCTCTAAATGATATTAGGGTTCAACAATATTTTAATCATATTCAATATTGATCATTTTCTATCTATACCATTTTTAAGATCTTAAAATGGAGCATCCAATTCTAAATGAAATATCATCATACAACTGATTTAAAAGTTTGATATATAGGTTTCACATAAAAGTAATATATGCGTGTTGTAAAGAGTGGGACCCGATAGGGGATCCACTCTCTACTAATATTTGAAGAATAAAACATCCGTTCCAAACACACTCAAAAGGTATGCTAGAACATGTGTAAAATTTTCAAATCTTATATAATGGTATAAAAAAAAGACCAAGAATAGCAGCGGAATAAAGTTAATGACTATAATCAATTTTACAAAAGTACATCATCATCCCCCATATAGGGTTTACATGGATATTACAACATAAGGATCTAGTAGAGGGAAATCTAAACCACATCAAGTTTGTCTCCAAGCATCAACTCCTTAAGCTAGGTTCATGTAAGCATGCCAAATCCTCCATGTCCTACACCTGGGGTTGGAAGTATATCCCAGCAAGAGAAGAAAAAGTAAAAGACATCAGCAAAACGTGGGTATGTGCATAGTAAAATAGAATTGAGCAATATATGGAGTAAAAGTACATCATCCCATAGAAGAGAAAAGGACTACCCAACTAGGCATCAAGAGGAATGAATTGCAAATATATAATAACAAAAGAGATACTTGCCATAAGTAAAACAATAAAGTTGTGCCACATAAGCACATATCATGAAATTAGGGCACATAACCCAACATCAATAACATCAACATGCATGCATGTGAGATAAGCATAGCACTAGAACAATATAAAGACAATGGTGGCCAAACCTCATAAACTTGAAACCTGATAGAGAATGGCACATAACCAACTCCCCAATATATAAAGTATGGGTTCAAAACCCGGGTATGGGGCACATAACCTCCATCCTAAAAATATGATAAGGGCACACAACCAAAAAACCAATGTAGTTACACTAATGTAGGGCTATTGAGTCACATAATCATGCATTAAATGTAGAGGCAAGTAAAAAGTATAGTTGGAATAAACAAAATTGCCATCACATAAATGTACAATATAAACAACCACCACATAAGTGGCAAAATTAGGGTTTCTTCAAGAATAAAGCATAAGCTGGGGTCAAAAGAAACTCTAATCAAATAGGAAGATAAAAAGATCAGAGTAAACATAAATATTTCATATGAAGTCATGTTCTCAAGAGAAAGAGATATTGTGTAGGCTATTATCCATGGGACCAAGAGAAAGATGAAAGTAGGTTATTGCTCAAAAGGAACAATAGAGGATGCAAGCATACCTCACTTCAGAGTCTAAACAATCCAAAGTCAATCCTAGACCCAAGCCTAGGTCTCTAAAGCACCTATTATGCATATATGTAGAATTAGGGTTAGGTTTATATGAATTTCAAAAACCCTAAAAATCACCTTTTTATTATATGTGAATTAGGTTATAAAAACCATACCATCTTGTAGGTCATATTTTTTTTGAGTTCATATCATTTTATATCATTTTTCTGACGTGTATATTATAAGTTATGAATTTTATAAATTCTATCAAATTATGAAAATTCATAAAAGCACTTAATTATTAAATTGGAATTTGGTGATGGAACTGGTACCATTTGGTAGATTATAACTTTTTGATTCTAGAATAAATTTTATTTATTTTTATGAGCTATGAATAAATTACTACAAATTTTGGAAGTAGTGACCAATCATAATTTTTATTAAATCCACGTGTATCATTTTATCCATTTAAGCAAAACAAGGTGAGATGGCCCAATCATGGTTTGCCATCTGGGCCGGTCCCACGGCAAATAGGAGGATGACTCATCCTCCAAAAGGAAAAACACCAAAGGGTCAAAATACGGTTTTGCCCCTAGTGAAGAAAAGCAAAGCAAAGAAAAGAAATGAGGGCAACTTTGACAATCCAATTTGTCGATTGCTGCTGACCATGCGTTACGAAGGTTAGGACATGGCAGGGATGATGCACTAAGTAGGACCCCAAGAAGACTGAGCAAAACAAGAAACTAAGACGTTCATCTCCCTCCTCTCACCCAGACAAACTCGAAGAGCCCCCAACAGGTGAAGCGAGGCAGGTGGAAGCATTGCAGAGTAAATTCTGCCATGACCAGCCATGAGAAGGAAAAGAGGGAAACGTGAAACACTCACCTTTAGAACCAATTGATTGGGTCTTAGGCTTGACAAGAACACCAGTGGCAAATCCAAGTCTTTTCCGGCAATCGTGAAGGTCCCATACTCTGGGCCGACCATCCGGTTGTAGGTGAAGGTAGCTGGAGTAGGGGAACCATGTCTAGAGTCCACAGATGCCAAATGGATGTGAGAAAACTAGCCATGGGACCTCTAAGTAGGTCAAGGAACAAAATCCATGTGGTTCGTTGACCTGGAGAGACGATAAGATGGGAAAGAGAAGGGGAACAAAGGGAGAACATGGGATAATCAGGGGAAAAGGGAAGATTGGTTGCGGAAGTGGTATGGTAGTTGCAAAACCCTATGTTTTATAGGGTCCCTAGATTTGAGAGGAAGAAATGAAAATTTGCGAAATTGAATTGGAAGAAAATATCAAAGGGAGAGGGAGAGAGATGAAGAGAAAGAATCGGAGCAGAGAACATGTAGTCGCATGTGTGAAGCCAAAAGGGAAAGTGAGGAGACGATTTAGGAATCCAAGGATCCATATCTAATGGCCAACACCAAACATACGTTCTTGATAAGTCAGGATACCCGTGTGATAGGAAAAATTAGGAATACTTTAGTAAATAAGAATTCAAAATAAAGTGACATTGATATATTATTTCCCTTTCTCTCTTTCTTCAATTGAGGGTGCAAACAAACTCCAAATTAAATGAAATTAGACACCTAGTCTATTTTGGACATGTAAAATCTGAATATGGCATTAGTTTTTTCTTTTGAGGACTTTTAATATTTTATATAATTCTTTTAAAGTAATTCATATTTTCTATTTCCTCTTGATTTATAGACATCTAGGAACCACCAATTAATGTGAAACTTCATTTTCAAGTAAACTTAAGCATGTTGAACATGATTTGCCATAAATATTCTCTTTTGAGATTATTTAACACATTACTTAATATTTTGGGCTTTATTCACACTTTCTCTCTCCTAAACACATTAGAACATTAAAGATTGTCCAAATTAGATGAAAATTTACACAAGCAAATTTACCATGTAGATTACGAATTTGAGATTTGTTTCGTCTCTTAGAGTCATTTAATGATTTATTTGATATTTTAAAAGAAAAACTCATATTTCCTTTTCTAAAATCAATTAGGATAATTATTATTGTGCAAATAAGGTGAAACTTGACACCCAAGTTAATTGGGACCCAATGAACACATTTTCATATTAGACTTCATTTTTAAGATTTCCTTTCATGAGTTATACATATTTAATATTTGTGGCCCATTATTATTTTAGCTATCATATTATTTCATCATTATTACTATTATTCATCCAATTGTGTCCCATATCTTCACATTACAAAAAGGATTTATATTATTATTGTGCACATAATTTTTTATGCTTATCATTTAAATCATTCATTTATCATTTCCTTATTTATTTGAATTATGTATCAATATTCTCAATTATGGACACCTAGTTCTTCTATGTATATTATTTTTCTTAACATCATACCTTAAACAACATTATCTTATGTGACATATTCTATTGGTCTATAGATTATTATGGGAACATTAGGTCATAATTGTTTTCATGCATATATGTTAGGGCACATCATTCATGCATTAACATATTAGGGTTTCAATTAATACCATTAGGAATATCTTCATCCTTGTTTGGCTAAGTCCAAAGAGCTAAACTCTCTATCCTCTAAGACATATGGTTAGGATCAAGATGCTAGGTTTTGGTTAGTTGCAACACTCCACCCCTTAAAAGGATCTCATCCTTGAAATCTAATTATCCATTCATCAACAACCAACTACTCTCCAACCCTTAAAAGGTTTAACCTAATAAGTCAAACTAAACAACTCTTAAAGATATTATGGTTTCATATGGATCTTTTACTAGTGAATATTTAGGGGTTTATGTTGTTCATGTATCTAAAAAAGTCATAACGAACTAGGAACTTTAGGTTGGTGTGTCTCTATCGTAACAACTCTAAGATTCATCTCGACACCCAAAGATCATAATGTTCAAAAGGGTAGGTCAACTAAACCTTCAGATGATGCCACACATTCACCACTTCATATCCAAACTAGGGTTTAGGATAACAATTCCAACTAATTCTAGGGTTTTCCTTTGAAACTTCATATATCTCTTCATTGTGACTTGGCTCAAGAAAACATCGACAAAATTAGAGATTTTTTTGTACATATAGTAGTATAATGAAAATAATTTATTTCGTTAAGAAACGTTGCGAGGTAAAAGAAAGATGTTGGCCAAAAATCAATGCGAAACCCAAGTCACAATTTTTCCATAATAAGATATCCTTATCCTACCAGTACCTCATCCTCATAACATGACTCTATCCTCAAGCCAATACTTCATAATATCCAAAGATATATCCCACCATTAACTTAAATGGTAGGACAAGACCACCTAAAACCATATCACATTAGGGTTTGATAAACATGGTTCTAATGTGAAAATCATATCAACCTTTCATCATCTCATGAAATACATAGATCAATACTAGGGTGAACATCTCACCCAGAGGACGACTATCTAAGGCAAGGGTTCTAATCAGGGAGAAAAATTTGAAATAGTAAAATTTTGACTACCATGGGCTCTGATACCATGTTGTAAGGAGTAGGACCCCATAGGGGATCCACTCCCTACTAAAATTTGAAGAGTAAAACATCCATTCCAAACACAATCAAAAGGTATGCTGGAACATGTGTAAAATTTTCAAGTCTTATATAATGGTATACAAAAGACCAAGAATAGTGGTGGAATAAAAGTAATGACTATAATCAATTTTATAAAAGTACATCATCATCCCCCATATTTACATGGATATTACAACATAAGGATCTAGTAGAGGGAAATCTAAACGATATCAAGTTTGTCTCCAAGCATCAACTCTTAAGATAGGTCCATCTCAGCATGCCAAATCCTCCATGTCCTACACATGGGGTTGGAAGCATACCCCAACAAGAGGAGAAAAAGTAAAAGATATCAACAAAAGGTTGGTATGTGCATACTAAAATAGAATTGAGCAATATATGGAGTAAAAGGACATCAAGTAAAGAATGCTTCCCATAGAAGAGAAAAGGACAACCCCAAGTGGGTATCAAAAGGAATGAACTTCAAACATTTTTTGTGTGCTCACCTAAGCATGTTGCCCCCTTTTTATTACTTTTATTAAAGAATACGAGATGGGCCCTACGGCACATCCAAGAACAGTCCGTCATATTAAGGCCTAATCACCTTTTCTGACAAAATCCAAAACAAAAAAGAACAACTATGGACATATACATAAAGAAGACTAAACTATACATCTTCTAGCCTATAGTCTATACAAAGAATGTATATCCATGTGAATGTACTTCCAACAAATATAAGAATCATCAACCCGATAATCAAAAACCACTCTGTTCCTATAACTCTAGATATGACAGAGGATCGTGAAGCAGACTCCTTTCATGACCCTACTATTCCACTTGATAATATCATCCAGATTTCCAAGTCTGCAAGGGACTTTCCCAATAGACACAGCTTGATTCCAGATATCAAGAGTAGACTCATAGTCAAAAAGCAAGTGATTAACATCTTCTCCATGTTTCCTGCATAGAAAGCGGTAGGATACAATATTGACTCCTCTTTTTATCAAGAAATCCATCGTAGGCAAGAAATCAGAGCAAATCTTCCAAGCATGCAACTTGAATTTCATGAGATGCATTTGTTTCCACACCCAATCCACCCAATTAACAGTGTTAGCCTTTTCCCTACAAAAGTTCCAGGCTATAGAAAGACTAACATTCCTTTCACCATGTAACATGATAACATAATCCTCATTACTAGGAACATAGTTCTTGATAAGAAAGTCTTTAAGACTTGTGCATCTTCTATTTTCAGGGACATTCCACTCCCCATTACTTATAATAGATTCCAGCCTAGCCATTTTACCTTTGCCCAGCTTCAGGCTTGAACAGTCCCCACAAGCTTCTTCAAGATACTGATGGTCCTTCAGCCAAGGGTCATTCCAGACCTAGATTTATCACCCCTACCCAACACAAAAACCACCTTACTTATGATGTCACTTCTAATAGAAAGAATCTTATTCCAGAACTAGGAGTGATTATGATATATTACCAATATCCATATAAATGATTTCTTTAAGTACCTACTATGAATCCAACATACCCAAATAGACTCCTTCATTTCAATCAAATTCCAGATATTAACGATGAGACCAACTTGACATAAGTCCTTGGATTTCCTAATATTTAAACCCCTTCTTTCTTGGGTCTAGAAATATATTCCCAAGCTCTAAGGTGTATATGAGATCCTTCATCTTTTTCTCCCAGATGAACTTTCTACACAGTTTATCTATTTCATTGCTAGTACTGCCCGACAAAGGAAAAATGCTTTCCCAAAACTAAACAATAGAGCTAAGAGTAGATCTCACCAACTCAATTCTGCCAACCAGAGATAGGGACTTGGACTTCCATGTTTCCATTTTACTTTTCAGTTTATCAATCAGGGGGTAGCAAAGTTTCTTCATGAGTCTCCCAAAAAATAGAGGAACTCCCAGATAAGTAGAAGGAAGATCACTTTTAACAATACCCAAAAGTTCAGACACGTTAGTAGCATCAACCAATTTTCTAAAGTAAACCATGCTTTTGAAATGGTTAAACTTCAATCCTGAAAGCTCTCCAAAGGTATTAATGGTACTCTTTAGACAGTCTTAGTTATTTAGGTTGGCTTCACCAAAAATGATCAAGTCATCAACGAAAATGATATGGGACACATTCTTATTGTTGTTAGGACCAATAGGAAAGTATCTTTTAGCTCTGACATAGTAATTGATAATACTAGAGAAACCCTACATGCATATGACGAAAAGAAGAGGAGAAAGAGAGTCTCCTTGCCTTAGGCCTCTAGAAGGTTTGAAAGGTTCAGAAGGTTCCCCATTGATGAGCACTTGATAAGACACAAAATCCAGAATGCTATATATCCAATTACACCAGAAATAAGGGGATCCCATCTCTTTCATAATCTTCATAAGGAACTCCCACCTAACCGAATCATAAGCCTTTGTGATGTCAACTTTAATGCACATTTTCTTACCAGTAGAATTTTTATTGAAATAACTCAAGAGTTCATTCGTGAGAAGCACTGCATCTTTGATGTTCCTCCCCTTCACGAAAGCACATTGACTGGGATCAATAATATCATGCAGGATCTTACTCAATCTATTGCAAGGATTTTAGATATGATCTTATGAACAAAGTTGCATAGAGAAATAGGGCACCGATCTTTAATAGAACAAGCATTCTTGCACTTTGGAATCAAAATAATAAAAGTGTTGTTAGTCTCTCTTAAGATTTCCCCTCTCCAGAAAAAATCTAGCACAACCTTAGTCAGCAAATCTCCTATAATATGCCATGATTCCTTGAAGAAATGAGCATTGAACCCATCAGGCCCAGGGGCCTTGTCAGGGTTAGATTCTTTAATAACATATTCAACCTCTTCCTTAGTTACTTCTTTCAAAATAATATCAAGGTGTTCAACAGAGATGGTGGGCAATCTCCAATTCTCATCCCAAATGATCTTACTTTGACTAGTTTCAGTAAACAACTCAGAATAGAATTGGACAATATGTTCTTTAATCAGATTCATATCAGAAATTCTTTCACCCTCAATAATCAGGCTGGAAATAGTATTTCTTTGTCTGCGAGTTCTCATAGAATTGTAGAAATACTTCGTGTTACTATCTCCACATTTAAGCCAGAGAGCTCTAGATTTTTTTTTCTAATGAGCACTTCCTCCTCCTCTAGTGCTTCAATAGCCCTTTGTCTAGCCACCTTAACTTCTTTCCTTAAACTTTCATTTAATGGATCTTTATCAGCTTTTATTTGGGCAAGAAGACCATCAACTTCCAGAGCTCTAACATTATTGATAATATTCCCCACTTCATTTTTATTCCAATCAATGAGCTTATGATTTGTCTCTTTGAGCTTCTTCATAACTTTGAACATAGGACAACCTTTGACCTCAGTAGACCATGTTTTACTTACAGTCTCTTTGTAGTTAACTTTCTTTGTCCACGTATTGATAAATCTGAACGGAATGTGCTTCCTCCTACTTTTAGGCTCAAAGTTGATCCTCAAAATCTTATGGTCACTATAAAACGTAGAAAAAACCTCCCCAATATGATAAGGCCAATCATCCAGATGACATTATTGAAAACAACCCTATCAAGCTTAGAGGTAGTGAAATTCCTTCCTTCTTGTCAATTATCCCAGGTAAAGATATGACCCTTCATATTAGCTTCGAACAGGGTTTGGGTTAACATGAAATCATTAAACTCATGCATATGCTTGTAGAAAGGATTGGCTCTCCCTATATGTTCAGAGATTTGTCTAACAACATTGAAATCTCCTGCAAGAACGTATGCTTTATTCATATTTTGCGAGATCTTACTAAGCTCATCCCACAGTAAACTTCTCTGTTTATCATCATTAGAACCATATATGGCATTAGCATAAAAGGAAGTTATATCATTGGTAATCTCAATATGAATAAACTGATCCGATTCACTTATATAGGAGACATTAACTCTGGAAGGATCCCAAACTATAACAACTCTCCCCAGGGCATGAGAGTTATGATTAGATAACCACATATGATTAGGCCAGATTCTCTTCATGGTATTATCCATCTTTTTCCTACGAATCTTAGTTTCAGAAAGGAAGTAGATAGGAGAGTTAATTCTAGTAAGTTCTTCCTTAACTCTACTCTGATAAAACCCTCTATTGAGGCCTCTAACATTCTAGCATGTTATAGAGAAATCTTCATCCATTGGTAAACTCATTAGCTAGAGACATGCTAGCTTCAGTAACATCAACTCCTTCATGATCATCGAGTTCCAATTCCTTGAATTTGTTCAGTGAAACAAAACTCACCTCCTTAGCCAAAACACTTTTAGTCTTGGTTTTGGTAAACCCACGAGGAGGGGATTTGGATTTGATAGTAAACCCCTCGTCCTCTACATCAATGCAGTAAGATTTATAGATGGGAGACCTGAACTGAGTGTCCTGGGGACCCTTTATTCTGTTCAACCCCTCAACTTTACACTGGAGGGATAGGGGATGCACTCCATTATCATCCTTTGCTCCATAAGTATTAGTTATATTTGGTGCAAAAGCATAAACATGGTTTAAGGTAGCAATATCATTCCAAGATTTCCTCTCTTGTTCTTCTTGAGAACTAAGGATTTCATCTATATTTTCTTCTCCTTTATTAGATAATTCTCCCACCTCTTTTATGGCTTTCATAGTGACAACAAATTCATTTCCCATAAGGCTTTCAGTAGCAGTCTGCGACGTTTCATACATAGTACTAGGCAGATACTGATTTAGTAGTTTGTTTAGGGATCCACTTCTCTTTATCCTTCTGTAGACCCATCTGTTGAATTTGCTTCTGAATCATGGCATTCGGACAAGACCTATTGTCATGACCAAAAGATCTACATACAACACATTTCGATAATATCCAATCAATAGGAACCTCAATCACCCTCTCCACTCCTGTATCACTTTTCATGGAAATGGCTTTAGGAAACGTGGAATCTTTTCTTATCAGGATAAGGAGATGTGCATATTCCAATCTAGAATAATTTTTCATATCTAGATCCAAGTCGATTGGAATACCTAGAAAACTTCCTATTCTTGAAAACATCGAACAATCCCAAAATTAGAGCGGGAGGTTAGGAAGATGAATCCACATTGGGAATGAATCCAGAGTTTCCTTTTTGAGCTTATCCCCTATTTGCCATGGTTTTAAGATCAGCGGTTTACCTTTTACGAGCCAAGGACCATCCTCCAAAGCGTGAGTTAGATCGTCTCTGTCAGAAAACCTGATGATGAAGAGTCTACGGCTTCTAGCTTTGATTTCGATACTCCCTTTCACCTTCCAGAGTCATCTTAAATGATTCATTGGGGTAGGAAGATGCACCTTCAGATCCACGACATAGCCAGATAAGGTATTTTGCCATTTCTCAGCAATTTTCTCCACTTCTGCCTACGGGTATAGTAACTTCCCACCATCAATTTCCACCTCTACCTTCTGGATTTTGCCTTCAGATTGCGCCCTCAGCTTGAGATTCTCCCAGAACTCCTTCGCACCCCTTGAATTCCCTTCCTGATTCGGTGAATTTCCATCTCCGTGGCCTAGCATCAGCCATTCCCCCTCTTTCTCCTTTCTCACTCCCACGCGGTTCAAAATTGACGAAGCCATCCCTTATGAATTGCAAACATATAATAACAAAAGAGATCCTTGCCATAAGTAAAACAATAAAGTTGTGCCACATAAGCACATATCACAAAATTAGGGCACATAACCCATCATCAATAACATCAACCTGCATGCATGTGAGATAAACATAGCACTAGAACAATATAAAGATAATGGCGGCCAAGCCTCATAAACTTGAAACCTGATAGAGAATGACACATAACCAACTCCCCAATATATAAAGTGTTGGCACAAAACTTGGGTATGAGTCACATAACCTCCATCCCAAAAATATAATAAGGGCACATAACCCAAAAAACCAATGTAATTACACTACTGTAGGGCTACTGAGTCACATAATCATGCATTAAATGTAGAGATAAGTAAAAAGTATAGTCAAAATAAATTAGATTGCCATCACATAAATGGACAATAGAAACGACCACCACACAAGTGGAAAAATTAGGGTTTCTTCAAGAATAAAGCACAAGTGAGAGTCAAAAGAAAGTCCAATCAAATAGGATGATAAAAAGATCAGAGTAAACATAAATATTTCACATGAAGTCATGTTCTCAAAATAAAGAGATATTGTGTAGGCTATTATCCATAGGACCGAGAGAAAGTTGAAAGTAGGTTATTGATCAAAAGGAATAACAGGGGATGCAAACATACCTCACTTAAGAGTCTAAACAATCCAAAGTCAGTCCTAGATCCAACCCTATGTCTCCAAATCACCTATTATGCATATATGTAGAATTAGGGTTAGGCTTATATTAATTTCATAAACCCTAAAAATCAGCTTTTTATTATCTATGAATTAAGTTACCAAAAACCATACCATCTGTATGTCATATTTTTCTGAGTTTATATCATATTTTATATTATTTTTTTGACTTATATATTATTATTTATGAATTATAGAAATTATATCCAATTATAAAAATCCATAAAATCACTTATTTGTTAAATTGGAATTTGGCGATGGAATTGGTAATTTTTTTATTCTAAAACAAATTTTATTGTATTTTTTGAGCTATGAATAAATGACTAAAAATTTGAAGCATTAACCAATCATAATTTTTATTAAATCCACATGTATCGTTTTATCCATTTAAAAAAACAAGGTGAGGTGGCCCAATCATGGTCTGCAATCTGGGCCAGTCACACAGCTGATAGGAGGATGGCTCATCATCGAAAAGGAAAAACACCAGAGGGTCAAAAGATGGTTTTGCCCCTGGTGGAGAAATGCAAAGCAAAGAAAAGAAATGAGGGCAACTTCGACAATCAAATATGTTGATTGCTCCTGACCATGGCTCATGAAGGTCAAGACATGGCATGGACAATGCACTGAGTAATACCCCGAGAAGATCAAGCAAAACCAGAAACCAAGAAGTTCATTGCCCTCCTCACACCCAGACGAACTCGAAGAGCCCCCAACTGGTGAGCGAGGCAGCTTGAAGCATTACAGAGTAACTTCTGCCATGACCGGCCATGAGAAGGAAATGAGGGAATTATGAAATACTCACCTCGAAAACCAATTGATTGGGCCATAGGCTTCACGAGAACACAAATGAAAAATCTGAGTTTTTTGCAACGATCGTGAAGGTCCCAGACTTTAGGCCGACTAGCCGGCTGTAGGTGAAGGTAGCCGGAGTAGGGGAACCATGTCCAAAGTCTATCGAGGCTGAACTAAGGTGAGCAAACCAGCCATGGGACCTCTGTGAAGGCCAGGAAACATATTCCATGTGATCCATTAACCTGGAGAGACGAGAAGAAGGGAAAGAGAAGGGGAACATAGGAAGAATAGGGAACGGTCAGGGGAAAGGGAAGATCGATTGTGGAAGTTGTGTGGAGGTTGCAAAACCCTATGTTTTATATGGTCCCCAGATTTAAGAGGAAGACAAGAAACTTTGGGAGACTGAATTGGAAGAAAATATAGAAGGGAGAGGGAGAGAGATGAAGAGAATGAATTAGAGCAGAGAACATGTAGTTGTATGTGTGAAACCAAAAGTGAAAGGGAGGGAAAAAAATTAGGAATCCAATAATCTAGATCCAATGGCCAACACCAAACACACGTTCTAGATAAGTCAAGACACCCACATGATAGGAAAAATCAAGAACAATTTAGTAAATCAGAATTCAAAATAAAGTGACATTGATATATTATTTCCATTTCTCTCTATCTTCAATTGAGGGTACAAACAAACTCCAAATTAAATGAAATTCGACACTTAGCCTATTTTGGACATGTAGAATCCAAATATGGCATTAATTTTCACTTTTGAGGACTTTTAATATTTTATTTAATTCTTTTAAAGTAATTCATATTTTCTCTTTTCTCTTGATTTATAGACATCTAGAAACCATAAATTAATGTGAAACTTCATCCTAGTAAACTTAAGCATATATGTTGAACATGAATTTGCCATCAATTTTCTCTTTTGATATTTTTAACACATTATTTAATATTTTGGGCTTTATTCACACTTTATCTCTCCTAAACACATTAGAACATTAAAGATTGTCCAAATTAGATGAAAATTTATGCATAAGCAAATTTACCATGTAGATTATGAATTTGAGATTTGTTTCCTCTCTTAGAGTCATTTAATGATTTATTTGATATTTTAAAGAAAAACTCATATTTCCTTTTCTAAAATCAATTAGGATAATTATTATTGTGTAAATATGGTGAAACTTGACTCCCGCATTAATTGGGCCCAAGGAACTCTATTTTCATATTAGATTTTATTTTTAAGATTTCCTTTTATGAGTTATACATAATTAATATTTGTGGCCCATTATTATTTTAGCTATCATATTATTTCATCATCATCATTATTATTCATCCAATTGTGTCCCATATCTACACAATACAACCAGAAAGGATTATCTATTATTATTGTTTACAAAATTCTCTATGTTTATCATTTAACTCATTAAATTTATCATTTCCTTATTTATTTGAATTACGCATGAATATTCTCGATTATGGACACCTAGCTCTTCTATGTATATTGTTTTTCTTAACATCATACCTTAAACAACATTATCTCGTGTGACATATTTTATTGGTCTACATATTATTATGAGAGCATTAGGTCATAATTATTTTCATGCATATATGTTAGGGTGACTCATTCATGCATTAACATATTAGGGTTTCAATTAATACTATTAGGTATATCTTCATCCTTGTTTGGCTAAGTCCAAGGAACTAAATTTTCTATCCTCCAAGGCATATGGTTAGGGTCAAGATGCTAGTTTTTGGTTCGTTATACATATTTTAATGAATTAATTGGCCATAGGAGCTACTTTTGATGGATTTTCTAATAAAAGATCATTTTCTAAAAAAAATAGTAATTTACCTTAGGTGGTGGGGCCCATTGTTTGAGACATGTTCTTGGATCGGTCCACGTCGGCCATCAAAGTGGGGCGCAGTTCAACAACTGGTCTAGCATGGGTTGGGTTTAGTGATTGTTTGATCGGTCGATCATTCTAGGTCACTTGGTCTCTCCTTTATCACCCTATTCTCTCACTTCAGGCCCATCACAATGCCTTATCTACAACAATGATCCCCAATCGTTGTTTCCATGAAGGTGAATCGTCAGTGACAAGTGTAGGGACAAGGGGATGGCTCATGAAGTGGGAATGAAGCTTGGAGATCCTCCATGACCTTCTACAATATGGAGGTACCTTGTGTCCTTGAAGGGGTGAGGGGATCGATCCTCTAGATGCTTGCTTGCGTTGTTGCCATATGGAAGAGGGAAAGGGGTGAGGAAGCTTTGCCAGGGTTCGACTTCAACTGAACATTTGTAGTGAATCATGATACTCTTACAAATCTGGAAGAGTCCATAGGAGGGGTCTTTTGTGGTCACAATAAGGGAACACGGTGAGGCACCAATCGAGGTTGCCTCCGTCATGAAGGTTTGAAGGAAAGAGAGAATTCCAAGGTTCCTATTCCTAAAAGGCAGTCCTCAATGCATCAGAGAACCTTGCTAGACCGCATACTTCTCTCCAGAGCAAATGACTACGGATACATCTGTAGTGGACTCAACTATTTGTAGTCTGAAATGGTTTGCAGTAGCAGATGATCATGTTTTATGGCAATCAGACGAAGAAAGCTTCTCGTATTGGGATCTATATCTTCGGCTCCTCTAAACCCCTTTCAGGTCTTCTAGTCTTTGTTATAAAATCAACCGAGTAGGTAGAGCACAATCGATGTTGATCTCCTCATCTATCCTCAATGTCCTATGATCAAGGGTTTGTTAGAAATCTTTGAGTCTAGTAGAGATAATGGTTGGGAAGTTCAGACATCCATGAATTGAGGATGCAGTAGTCAAGACAGTAGATCGTGGCCTTAGCTGTTGGCTATTTTGTGTGAATAGGAAGTGGAAGACAAGATTTTCACCTCTGGATCACATGGCAGACACCCTGATTGGGGCACGTCACACTAAACCCAATGCCCCAAGACCCTAATGACCAACAACATGACACCATATAAATGTCACCACTTTAGTATTACTCATCAACTATAGTTCATCACGAACAAATTTATCATAGGTTGTAATATTAAAATCAAAATGACTTGTTCTAGAAGCATCATTTCTTCATCAAGCTTTGACCATGCGTTCCTCATAATGTGATCTAGCATTCAGCCAAGTTTGACACTAAAACTCCAACTTGTTCTCTAAATATAATATCTCAATTGTCCCAGAAGTACAAGTGTAAAGACCTTGAATAGATACCTATTAGTCATCAAGTTTTAATGAAACAAGTACTATATACTTGTTTGATCATTATGTAACCCATGAAACATAATTCTATCATATGAATCCATGTAAACTTAATTTCATATGTGGTGAAAATAAACTATTAACTACTATTAATAATCCTCATGTATGTAAAATGTCCATGGATAACTATCATCAACCCTTCAAATGCATTTTACTCATATTTGTGGTCTCGTTTTCAAATAGAAGTCACTACAACTTGGTTTTTACCAAAAGAGAACATTCATGAACTATTACCATTTTGATTACCAAAACCCTAGAATCAGGGTCATCACATTCACCCAACCTTATATGTAATTTCATCCTCAAAATTTGACTAATGTCATACTGAAGTGAATTTTTCTTTTTACCTACAAGCAACCACTTCTAGGTGTCAAGTCCAATATCATTGTATATGTAACCTTGGTTGTCATCTTATGATATGAACACGTCTTTAGTGTACGCACCCCACCTTATATAGGTTGAAGCACCATGAATAACTTAGTCACATAATAACATTGTTTTGTTATAGGATTCACATCTTCTTAGTACCCTAAGAATAAGGGTCTTTTTTCTATAATAAAGTTGAGAAGGTTATGCTCAAGTTTTAATATCTCAGTCTACTAAAAAGTGCAAGGTTATATCAAGGTTTGATGCCATTGGTTACTAAAATTATCACCCTTAACATTATTATTGTGGTTTATGATCTACATCATACCACAATTTCATTACTTAAGAAGGTCTTACTAAACATGCCTAAAAATAAGGGTTCACCCTATGACGTGAGAAATATCATCCAACTAAAAGCTTAGATTAAGAAGGATTAGAATAAGCACTTTATTTTTTGATCATGTAATATATGATGCAAAGATATATTTATTTCAAGTTCATGACTCAAACATATATTTTTCATGTATGGCATGGTTTCATATTAGCTCTATCATATGAGAGTGGCTTATAGCACATATACCAAGTTTTAAACATAAGTGAGATATTTTATGTATCAAGCATCATTTGAGTAATGACACTGTCATCAATATTAATGTTTCTTAATTATCTCATTTGTATCTCGAAGGAGCTTCGCAAGCTCAAGACACACAAGTTAAGACCCACCTATGTATAACTAGACATTCTAGCCACAACAATCTGCCCATAACAAAAATTTCTACCCAACTTTTAAAATAAGGGCAACCACCAGATTCATCCACATATGACCACTAACCCTAGTATGAGTCTCAACACGAGGACCATACATCATATACATCATCTTAGGATTTTGGGACATCTCCCTCACCTAGATGGAAAACATACACATATTCAAATGCCTCTTCCTTTAGGGTTGGATCTTTTTGTAGGAAATCTAGGGCTAATATTATCAAGGGAGCCACACACTTGGTGACTCAACTCGTATACTTAGAATTAGTCTAGATAGAGACTTGTCATCGTGTATTTCATTGAGCA
The DNA here is from genome assembly GCA_963693085.1 of Alisma plantago-aquatica. Lineage (NCBI taxonomy): Eukaryota > Viridiplantae > Streptophyta > Magnoliopsida > Alismatales > Alismataceae > Alisma > Alisma plantago-aquatica. The sequence continues at coordinate 1,208,190,385 of OY856412.1, forward strand.
TATATTCAACATTTCATATATTTTGGAGGTTAGGTAATCTGACCTTCTCGTATCTCAGGTTGACCCATATGAAGAGTTTACCCTTATCTTACATCCCCTACTAGAGGTCCTTCTTTATAAAGAGACTGAGGCTTGTGTTGGTCTCAAACCATATATCACTAACCATATCTCGATATGTACAAAACTTGACACAAGCACGCATGCCAACCCACAAGCTATGTTTTGCACATCATCCAAGTCATATGTACCATACATGATGCTAGGTTTAGCTAGGGTTGCATGGTCAAAACTCATTCCATGTAATTAGAACATACTTGACCCTTCCAAAAAACACTTAGATTATCATGGAGCAACTCATATCATCAACATCAACTTAGGTCATCTAGACACTTACTAGCCTAACCTTTATCATGGCTCTAGACAACTCTATAGACTATAACTATCATCTATACACTCTCATTTAGACTTGATGTTACATATTTTTCTCTTAGGTTGCATGGACACTCACTACCTTTCTACGTGTGGGAACATTTTCATATGTACATATATACTAATACTTGTAATAGGTTTTCTCCAACATTGAAACGGGAGGTGGAAACCACCATACTCTATTAAAATACAATCAAAACCAAAATGAGTTACCGTACTCATTAGGTAGTTTAGTACCATGACACCATAGAGAACTAGTAAGAACATGGTGCATACTTGTGTAGCTACCATAAGCACATGTCACAATCATATGTCTAGGATATACAACCAAAAGACCTCCCTCTTATCACCCTTCTAAACCAGTATCCCATACTACATGACAGAAAGATGAGAAAAGAAATATTTTAGGAATTCCACAAGTCTACACCTAGTTCTAGAACATCTAGGTTCTAATGAGAGAATAAGTCAACTTAGTCCATCGTGGACAACTCATTAAGTTTCTAAGATTAAAATATAAGGTTGAATTTAGTTTGTGTTTCACGTGAGTAACGATTAGTGTAGTTATTGTTCAAGCTATGATATCATCTATCATGCTTCCGCATGTTGTCTTTGATATTCGTTTGATTCATGGGGTCGGGATTTTGATTTTGTGATAGTGGTTGAGTTAAAGAAGACAAAAGCTTGTGATGTGCAAGGAAACTTGTGAGGTATATTATACCTCCAATATGTACAAGCAAGCACAAATGAGGCAAGGGATACACTATTAATGTTGTTCTTGGTAATATGATTGCCCTCCCATTGCTCTAGTACGGTAGGATGGATCGCTGTTAATTTTTCTTCAGTGAAAAATGGCGTCCATAACCTTTGTCCATAGTTGCATCGAATGAAAAAATAATATAAATATCCAATAGTGGTCAATTTTGAGTTTGATAATTGTAGTTAGAAACTGACCGCTCTTATCCATCATATTAACCACTGCCTAAACAATTGTCGCCCCTTTACCAAATAAAACATAAAATATGATTAAATATGTCTGCAACTTGTCAACATACACAACTATAATGTTAATGTTGACCCTTTAGAAATTATATATTTATATGGTAGTTTTGATTGTCCGTGGGAATCAAGTGAAAAAGTAGTCAAGTAACCTGCTTGAAGAGAACCAAAATTGTGTTTATGTATAGAGTGGATATGGGAGGCAAGTGAAAAATAGTCAAGTAGGTAAGTTGAAAAGTAGTTAGACGTTTGTCACAACTTTGGTTAATCATAGGGAAAAGCATGTGAAAATGTTGCTGAGAGGGTTGAATATTAGTTAAACATGCCCACCACACGTGTGATTATTCTTATAGTAATAGTTATCATGCTATCCATGCACATACACTTGCTAAAGTAATATTTCCATATAAATAATTGTAAACTTTAAAAGTATATCTTTATATTTAGATTATCCATTTAATTTGGTATCTTTATATCTCAAACCATGACTAGAATGACAAATGCATATGCATACATATTTATAAATAAATTTAAACTACAAAATAGTATATGTTCCCTTCAAAACACTTTAGTTGTTACAATCTTTCAACTAAAGATCGACAATTTGGTTTCATACATGTTCAATACCTTTTGATAACACATTCTTAGGGAAATTCATAACAAGTCATCAAAAATATAAACCTTGCCATGTATTGTGATGATCTATCTCATTGATCAAACTTTAAATAGTCATTAGGACAAATCTTTAAATAAATCTCAACTTAAAATTAACAACCATCAAAAATTGAATCTACAAAAAAAACTGAATAAGGTGAACTCTATAAAGATATGACTACAAATGATCGCCATAAAACCTCACATGACATCATATAAAAGCTTACTACTTGACAACAAAACTATTTTATAAGAAGTCTAATAGAAAAAACAAACCAACACTTCTTTATTACTCTCATCATATAAGGCTATGAGAAGATGCATATCCATGAAGATATAACACCATATGAATTCAATAATAGTTCATAACTCAAAATCATATACAAACACCAAGGAAAATAATATAGAGCTTGTATTACATCTACCCACCCAACACTAGGAAAGCGGGAGTACAGAGACACTCTAAAGATATCCATGCTATCTCTTGTTCATGACATCATTTTGTTGTGCCATCAAACCTAAAATGCCACAGAAGAACCACATGAAACTCATAATGTAACATACCAAATCTCTTATTCCTAGATCCCAATGTAGTAGATAACAATGGGCTTAACTTATAATAAAAAAAACAAATAGTATATAATTGTTCCCATGTACTTAATAAACTAACTATAACATACCAAAACCTAGAATCTTATCCTAATTCATGACTAGGAGGTTAGTAATCTTGTTCCCTTAGGTTCGACTAAACATGGAAAAAATTATACTTTAATTGTATATAACTAATACATGTAACATGGTTAACACGATGCTAACTCTGAGCTTCAAAACAAATATAATACATTTAATGGCATCACATAACATGATATAAGTCACATATGTTTCTTTTGATAACCAATATCCACATAATGGCTAAAATATGTGTAATGAGAGGCACAATGTGCTTAACACATGAATAGGAATTAAAATGTGGTTTACCATGTCCATAAATATGAATAATATTCCTTTATTTAAATAAATATGGAATTGATGGAATCAATATGATGAATAATAAAATAAGGAAATTGCACATAATAACATAAAGTAAACCTTTTTGCAATAATATGAAGATAATAAGACTCAATATGATGAATATTTTTTTGTCGGTCCAAAAAGCGTGTTACTGTATTACCAAAACTTTGGGTACAAAAGAGTTTGCACCCCCATTACATCCTTGGATGAAGACATCCAAACAACCAAAAGAACAAACTAAAAACAAGCTACACAGTAGCCATTTACCTAGATAAAGAAGAAGACAGACCCACAATACTAACTCAAGAGATAACAGAGAGACTGAAACGACTATCCAAACTACACATGCCAACACTGGCAGTAGACTCATCCTATGAAATTGTGACAACATGGGCAGCCGAACCATCACTTCAGCAACCAGGAAATCACAGGAGCAATATAGCAGGAACCCCCACTGCTATCATCCAGGTCTTTGAGTTTCTGGCAAGCAAAGGAAACCACCTAGGGGACCTGGTAATTTCTTTACGCAAGAACCAGAGACTAAGAAACGAATGATGCTGTTTGCATAGCAGCACCCCAGATTTGGACCTCCTGAAAGAACAAGAAGAAAAAGAAAACAAAAGCAGCCATCAAACCACTGATTCTAGCTGACAACTGAAGAGGCCAGCAACCATACCACCAACACTGATCACTAGCATTATGCCCACCTTCAAAGAGTGACGTCTTTGGCTTCTGGAGGCTGAGTCAAGAGTTGCAGGAGAACATCAACAATGCTGGTTGCTAAGGCTCAGTTGCTTCTCATTCAAACCAACTATATATATCACAAGGCAGTGAAGGTCACACGAGGATCCATCAAAACATTGCACTGCACACTGGGATCATGTGATTAGTCCACCTACTAGGTCTTCATTGGCATTAATTAGCACCCACAAATTTGTGAAGAACAGATAGATCTGTAACCCCATTCCTCCAGTCAACATCAAAAGGGATCTTTGAATCCAAGTAGGATCAAACACCAGCAATGGACCTTGATCTATCGGTAGAAGCTGTTTACACAACAACATACACAAACACCCAAAAACGTACTCCCTGCACACAACAACAGAACGGGCAAGGAAGAAGAGAGGAAGAAATTACCCCTCTATGACCAGACCCCTCGTAATGCACCTGAAGCAGCAACAGGAGCCAGCCGCTCAAGAGCTCGATGCCCCTGTTTACACAGGAGAATTTTGTCGAGCAATTGAGAGGCGTCCAACAATCAACAAGAGAAGATCAGAAGAAACCGGATCAAGACCCAACACGTGGGCTCGAACGACCACCCTGAAGATCCTCACGGACGCCGCCAGAGCCTAACCCCATCAAATCTGGAGGACACCACTTGAGCCCATGAGGGCAGAACTAGGTTGTTGGAGGAGCGAGGAAACATCCATCGACCAGCACCAAAACGCCATATGCAAGAACCCGCCCAAATCAGAGGGAGCACCTTTGAAGATGACTGAGGGCGAACCGCCAGTAGGGTGAGGAAGGCGCCACCAGAACTTGGATGGGGAAGCCCCATCAAACCCGGAGGATGCCGCCAGAGTCCACCCGCCGCCAGGGTCGCCAATCCAAGCCTTAGTCATGGGTCGCATCGTCCAGGCTGAACCGACAACTCGGGGAATAGAGGCAAGGCCACCTGTGAAAGAGGGGCGAAGAACCCCTCAACACCAGTGATGACGGTGCAGAGCGCGAGACCTAGATCTAGAGGGGAATGGCTCCTCTCCAACCATCACTCATAAATAGAGTGGAGATGACCAAGTCGTAATGCCGCCACAGATCCAGATATAGACTCCATGCACTCAACCATCGCTTGTCTCCCTAACCAGCCGAGGAGCACCCCAGTGATTTGGGCTAGACAGCTCCCTACCTCCAGAGAATGGAATCGACCTACAACCTGTGAGCCTCAACCATGGCCGTTGAAAGCCAGGGGGAGAAAGCCGCCTACAAGGCGCACTCCCTCCCCCCAGCGGTAGCTGCCGGAGAAAGCTAGAGAGAGGTGAGAGCTATTCTTGGAGAGAGAGAGAGCCCAGGCCGTGTGGCCCGTTACTGACTCCCACACGCCAGAGAATATTGATAATAATAATGAAATATTATAATAGAGATAATGGTGTTGAGTCTAAAACCATAATTGTATTAGAACTCATAAAAAATAAATCTCAAAAGTCAAATATAATGGCAAAATTGTGATCTTTAGGCCCCAATTAGCTTGGGTGTCAAGTTTCACCTTATTTGAATGATCATGCATATGTTAATTCAATTTAGAAAAGAAAATATAAGTTTAACTCAAAATTGTTATAAAAATACATTAAATGTCTTCAAAAGAGGAAAACAACTTCATATTCAGAATTATCATGTCCTAGTTTGTCTAAAATCCAAATTCGGTATTAATTGGATATTGTTTGAACCCTCGAATAAAAGAGGATAGGAAATACACTAAAAAGGCTTAAAATTTCAACTATTTAATCAGTGTTTATCTAGTTCCTTGAAGTTTTACTTTTATATAATTGTCACAATATTTTATCATAGTGTCACACTAGAATTTAAGACTTCATTTCTCCCGAGCTCCATCCTTGCCATTCATTTCTAATCCTACAAATCACTTTGTGTCTCCTACCTTTTGGTTCTAGCTACTTTACTGTTTTCACACAGTTTTGAATTTTTCTCTCTTATCTTTCCCTTTCCCTTCATCATTTTCCTCCATTTTCCTCTCCATTTCCTTCCTTATATCATGCCGACTATATTTACTCTAGGTTTTCACTACCTCCACACATCAACCACTAGAATTTTCCCACTACCCATATTTCTCGCAAGTCCTCCTTTCCCTTTCCTTCTCCTCATCACCAAAAGCCCTCAGAACCCTCAAAAACCACCCTTCCACCTTCATGATAACCCCAGTAGTGTTTTTCATCCTTTTGACAAACCCAGGCTACTACAAATCCTGTCATCCTACTTCCTCTATCATGTGTTCTTCACCATGGCTGGTTGTGGCCTCACAAGAAATTGTCGGGTACATAGGAGCTTGAGAATCTCTCCCCAACACTCTCATAAAACCTATGATGGTTGTTAGTCTATCAGATTGGAGGTACTACTCTATATCCTTTCTGCTCTACTTTCATTGCCGATTGTCGAACAGTTTTGCGCTTTTTGTGTTTCTGTCGGATTCAACCCAGACTCTTTTCCTTCACCTTCAGTGAGACTTATGATCTTTTTTTTAATCAAGAGAACCGCCCTCATAGAAGTGCCACTTTTGTGACCCCCCCAGACAGCATAAAACTCCCGGGCTCTGAGCGTCCCTCACACCCGGGAACCGGTTAAAGCACACAGTTGGCCGCCATGCACGATAAGTACCATTTTGGAGGCAGCCATTGGGTTTCGAACCCGAGTCCCTTCATGAGGGGGCATCATGCTGAACTACCTAAACCACTCATCATCGGCTGAGAGTTATGATCTTTGCTTAAGTGTTTGTTATCGGTTTCACCTTGTTGCTTGGGACATTGAACTCTCCCCAACTCTAGCCATGGAGGCAAGGCTTCCAAGGTCTCTAGTCATCTCTAGAACCCAAGTCCAAGTTGGTGACCTCGGGAGGATCTTCCATGTCCTTTGGCTAAGTTTTTCAGGCGTGAAAGAGGTATGTTCACGACATTCGATTTTTTATGGTTCCCCTTTGGTGTTGTTCTTTGTGTTGGAAGAGGAAGAAGACCCCTCACGAATTCACATTTTTTTGCCCCCATGTTGATCCTCATTTTTCACATTTTCTGAGGGTAGAATCGTCTTTTTGACATCATCAATTTGAGTTAATTGTGTGACCTTGTTTACTGAAAAAATATGAATTTAAAGGATTTTCCCAACTGGTTGTAAATGTAAAATTCATAACTAATAATCTAAAAGTGATAAAAACAAAATAAAATACATATGATCTCAAATAAATGTAATCTACAAGACAATGTGGTTTTGAAAAGCTAATTCAATATTAATAAATAGGTGACTTTTTTTGTATAATTAATGTAAACCTAGCCCTAATCTCATATATGCCTTTCATAGGTAGCTTGTGGACTGAGATGGAATGATGGTTTTTGACCTTGGACATATGTAGATTTCATGTGAGGTATTTTGCATTCACTATTATTCATATTGATCTATCACCTATATTCCCTCTCTCTCTTGGTCCTATGACAAAACTAGCATATATATTTGCTCTCTCTTTTGAGAATATATTTCATATGAAAGATTCTATGTTGAATCTAATCATGTTATCATTTTTTGTTGGATATTACTATTGACACTAAATTGTACTTTATTACACGATGAACCATGAATTGGGGATATGAACTATTTTACCTAATTATGTGGTGTATGTTTCACATTTCTCACTTGTGTGATGAAAATCTCATTAATTCTATTGATATGACTAAACTTTCACTTGCCTCTACATTTTTCATGCTTTGTGATTAAGTAGCCTTAGAGTAATGTAATGATTTAGTTTTGTTTGGTTTTATTCCCCGCTGAGTGTGCCTTTACACTCATATTATATATATGGGTGCGCCTTTCCACCCGATATTATATTTTCGGGAGTCTGGCAGTATGTAATTCTCTATCAGGTTATGGGTTATGTGTCTTAACTACCACTAACTTTATATTATGCTAGTGATATGCTTATCTCACATGCATCTAGGTTAATTATTACTGTGATGGGTTTTGTGTCCTAAATTTGTGACATGTGCTTTTGTGGCACCTTTTATGTTTTATTAATGGCAAGTGTAGTTTTTGATTATCATCTTATTGTAGTTCATATTATCTTGACATGCACTTGGATAATACTTTTCCTCTTATATGGGAAGCCTTGTTATAATTGATGTCCTATACCCTTATATTGCTCAATCCATATATTTACACACATATCGATTTTTGTGCTGACAATTTCCATTGTTGTTTTCTATTCTGGGGTGTGCTTCCAACCTCAGGTGTAGGACATGGAGGACATGAAATGAAGATGTGGACCTAGCTTATGGAGCTGATTCACACATAGATGGACTTGAGATAGTTTAGATATCCATCTATTTAGATCCTAATGTAGTTGCTTTCGTGTAAACACCAAGTGGGAGAATATTATGTAATCTTGGTAAATTGGATATAGTCATGAAATATTATTCTGCTATTATACTTTGCTCTTTTTGTCTACCATCATTTGAGAGGTGAAAAATTACACCTATTTCCTCATACTTATTAGTTTGTTTGGATTAGATGGTATTATTCCTCAAATTAAGTAGGGAGTGGGTCCCCTTTTGGTTCCCACTCCTTAAAGGATGGTATTACAACCATTGGTAGTTAGAATCTAACTATTTCAAATTTATCTCCCTAATTAGGACCCTTATCTTACATAGTCATCCTCTAACTGAGATGTTTACCCTAGAATTGACCTATGTTATTCATAAGATGATGAAAGGTTGTTTTAGAAACACATGGGGTACACATAAGCATCATGATTAGAAAACTCTAATATGATAAGGATTATGTACTCCTACCCTACCATATACGTTGAAGGTGACATGTCTCTACGGAAGTTAAGATCTAACTTTAGGTTGGAATTTGGAATGAGAATGCTATAATAGTAGGATAAGGAGGTCTTAACGTGAAATTCTTGACTTGTCTTTCAAATTGATTTTTGGCCAGCATGTTTCTTTAACATCACATAGTTTCTTACCATAAAAGAATATTTTCATTATACTATTCCATAAAGAATTTTTTTTTATGGATTTTATCGATGTGTTATTGAGCCAAGTCACATATAAGAGATGTATGAAGTATTGATAGGGAAACACTAGAATAACTCTAGTTTTGTGCATTAAGTGATGACTAGGAAGATATGTCTTGTGATAAAGGTTTAGTTGACCTTACCTCCTGCTTATGATAAGATCCACAATGTGTTCCATGTCTCTGTGTTGAGGAAGTACGTAAAGGATCCATCTCATGTACTCACTATTGAACCTGTGGAGATTCATGAGAATTTGACTTATGAAGAACTACCAGTGAGGATCCTTGACTCCTGAGTAAAGTAGTTGAAGAATAAGGAGATAGAGTTAGTAAAGGTTTTATGGAGATATCATGGTTTAGAAGAAACCACTTGGGAGTTGAAAGACGAGATGTTACGTACTCACCCTTCCCTCTTTGTATGAGATTTCGGGGACGAAACCCTCTTAAGGGGTGGAGTGCTGTAACATACTGAAATCCTCTATGTACCTCTTTGTACCCTTTTCTATAAGTTTTGTCCTTCATTTTCGTTCCCTATGTCTTTGGACTTGATTTAGTGAAATTATGATGGTTATTGGATAAATGTTTCCCATATATTCTTAATATAGGGTTGTATGCACAAATACCTCAGTTAGATTTTAGATAATGGGCCTAAAGTGCAAATTGTACACTAAGAAATAAAAAGAATAAAATATTTCGTCCTAGAACTTTCTAGCACTTCCTAGAATAAGAGAAATAAGAGAAAATCCGAATTTTATATAAAGGAGAAGATAAATGCAATAATTAAAGGTAATATAGGAATTAATGGGCAAAGAAGATAATTAGAAAGATATTGCACAAAAATTATAATTGGAAACCCATCAGGATAATTGGAGACTCAAATTTTTTTTCTTGATCAAAAAGCAACTTAAGGGCCAAGTATCATTTAAAGTGGAACATAAATGTAAATATTAATGTCATTATCAAAAGAAAATAGGAAATAGGCCAATAAAGTGAAATAAAATAATTAATGATCTCAAATTATAAAAATAACTCCAAATTCGTATTCTAAACATAAAAATAAGCCTCTGGGAAAATTTACAACTAATTTGGATAATGTTTGAATAATGAATAAAATAGGAGAGAGAAAGTGTGTAGAATCTTCTATTTATTTAATAAATAAATAAATAATCTCAACTTTTAAAGATAATTGCAAAATCATGTTCTAATTCATTAGGGATACTTATGGGTGAAGTGACACAAATTTTAGATAATGTTATCACCTGTTTTGATGAAGGAAAGAGAAAATGACATTTTAATTATTTAACATATCAAACTTTCTCAAAAGGCAAAACTAACTCCATATTTGGATTCTACGCGTCAAAATAAGTTAGAATATAAAATTTGGTAATTTTTGGATAACGTTTGAGCCTCCAAACGAAGAGAGAGAAAAACATTTAGGATTTAAATGACACTTTGGTCAATTTTATTGCAACAAGGAAATAACATCCGTGAGATCGGACGGTCCAGGGTCCTTTGTGGACGTGGGTCCATTGATCTGACGACCTGTGGTCGTCTACTTCCTCTAAACGAAAAAGGCAACAAGTGCTTTGTTTCTCTGATTTTCAAATCGATTTATCCGGAGTTTTACTCGAATGATTTTGCTAATTTTTGCTTCGTTGAGTTCCTTGTGAGTTTCCACACAGATACATTCCAAACTTTTTGCATTTAGTTGAATATCTGAGGAACGCCCAACTTGGGCGCCGCCACTCTCTACCTTCCCCTACCTAAACCCTAGTATATGTTACCTTGCCTATAAATATACCAACCCCAATGACCGCCATCGCCTTAGCAACTCGCTCGTGCCTTCAATTTGGCGTTTCGTGGACGTTTTGACCCCCAACTAGCCGCCGAGGACCACTAGGCTTGCGGCGTCCCTCCTCCTCTCCTTGTTTCATCTCCGTTCAATTGCAAGGTACCAACAACTTCGGTTCTTCTTCCTCTTTCTTTCGAGTACCTAAACGTGGAGTTTGGTTGAGAATTGCGATTTTGCCCAAATCGAGCCCAAGCAAGCTGCTCGCGGCTTGTTGTCTTGGCATGGGGAGGAAGACGACTCCCTATCATTTTACCAAACTGCCCCGATCGACTGCCTTGATGTGTTTTTCGCGCGAGGGTATTCACGTCATCTCGCTCGCTTATGTTTTTGCTTTGACCGTGTTGACCCCGACCCACTCACCTACTGCGAGGGGTTCAGAGATGCGGCCCCCCTGCTCTCTCTCTCCCACTCGCTCTTCTCTATGTGTGTGGGTGCATTTGCCACGTGGCAAGTTATGGTTGGATGATACAAAATAAATCATAGAAAATTATTTCAATGGTCAAAAATTAAAAGTAATTAGTGTTTTGAAATCAGGAAGATGAGATCTATCCATTAAAAATGTTTTTGAGTTTTGATTTTGATGTTTACGAAACTGTAATTTTAGAGTCGATTTAATTAACTAAAAATCACCAAAAATAACCCTAAAAGTCCATATCTTCAAAATATACAATATTATATGTTATCTTGATCAGAAAACCCTAACTAAGATGATGGTGAGGTTTTTGGAGTCTAATTCGATGGTTTGCACAAAAAGTTAGTAATATTAGGGTTTTCAATCTTTAATGAGTATATATAATTCTAATTCGTAGATCTAATGGTGAATTAGGGAAAGTGGGTTCTGATTTCGTGTGAAGGGTTGGAAAGAGGGTTCTAGAACACCTGAGGCTAAGGTATGTGCATCTACCCTCTTCAGTTGGGAAAACTTTATACCAATACCTATAATTCCTAATGAGGCTTAATCTGACCTAATTCTTGATTCTTGAAACCTAAATTGTTTATGCCTTAAAATTTAGTTGTAATATTACCTTGATTGGGTTTTCATACCCCACTGCCATGTTATTTAAATCTTTTGATTAATCTTGCCATAACTCCTTGCTAGCATGTAATTAAATGTTATATTTAATTATAAAGTAGTGGTACTTATGTACAACCACCCACAGAGGGCATGTATATAATCGCCCTAGGGGAATGTTTATAATTCTCCCCATTATATTATAGGTGACTGGGAATGTCTTATTCTCCCCTCACCTAAGGTTAGAGGTCCGGTAGGTGCCTCAACCCTACTTAGTTAGGTAGACATATTAATTTACATGCAAAACCCTTATTTACTTTGTTATTGGCAAGTTTCATTATATAAAGCCTCATACTCTTTGATGTCTCACTTTTCAATAAATATCTAGACTATTTTACTTGTTACAACTTTCTTGTCACTTTTAGAATAAACCTTGTAACACATACTTTTCTCTCTTTTCCTCTTGCTGGGTGTCTTCCCAACCACCCAGGTGCCGGTGCTGTGCAAGGAGAAGGACAAGCTTGAAGGAAGTTTCCCTCAGTAGTTGATCTTTAGCGTTTGGAAAGGATGGCTAGGTTGCTATAGCTAGATCCTGCTTATCTTATCTTTTCTTTTAGAAATCATTCTTGTAATAAGCAATAAAGCCATGTGAAGGCTTATTATTTATTTATTTCCGATGCTATTGACATTTAATTATGTATCTGGAATCATGCTTATTTACTTGGAATATTATGCAATCATCCTCAAAGTCTCTAAATTTTATTAAAATTGTGGATGTTTGTATTTCCTTTAAATTTTAGTAAAGAGGTGATCTCACCTCTTTACACTTTCTACATAAGTTAATGTTATGATGATGACTACAAATATGTATACAATTAACTCAATTAATGTTCATGTATAAAATATATAATTATCTAATATAACTATTGCATATTAATATACTATATAATAACAATATCTTATTGTATTAAAATATATAGAACAAAGTCATTTCTCTTACATAAACAATATGATGTTTTATAGAACCGCTTATTTGCATACCCGCTATTATTGCAGGTATGGGTATGGTGCGGGTCCATATTTTGTATTATGCGGGTCTAGAACCGGAACCGGACCCACTAAATTAGATGGGTATGGGTATGGGTATGGACAGACTCGCACTGTTTACACCCCTATGTTCATGTTAACCTAGAGTTGGTAGGTTAGAAACACAAGGACCTAAAAGTTTAACCCTAGGTGGTTATGACTCACTAATTGGATATATGACCTATGAACAATGTAAATCCCTAAAATATTCACAACGAAAAGATACATAAGTAACCTTAGTATCTTTATGTTGCTTAGCTTGTCTTATTAGGTTAAATATTTTATGGGGTCGGAGGAAGCTGGTTGGTAGTATAAGGATGGCTGGATTTTGGGGATGAAAGTCTATTTAAGGGGTGGTGTAAGGAGTGGGATCCCATAGGGGAACCACTCCCTACTAAAATAAAAAGGCAACATCCCAAACCAAGCATCAACATAAATTTTTTTGCCAAATGGATGAAACCAATTTATTCAACATGAATGTATCATAACACCAAAATACAGCAGTGGAAGAAAATATTTGGCAATATTTAATTTATCATAAGATTACAAAAGTACCTCAACATCATCTCCCATAAGGGTTTACATAAAGGGTACATCATAAGGATCTAGTAGAGGGAAATCTAAACCATAACAACTTTGTCTCCAAGCTTTAATTCCTTAAGTAAAGTCCAAGTCTTCATGCCTTGTCATCCAAGTCCTTCACCTAGGGTTGGAAGCATACCCCAGTAAGAAGAGAAAAGTAAAAGACGTCAGCAAAGGCTGGTATGTGCATACAAAATAGGAAATTGAGAAAAAAGAATAAAGGACATCAAGTTCAAAGGATTCCCATAGAAAAGTACAGTACTACCCAATCAGGCATAAAAGAATATAAACAACAAAATAGGAATGAAGCAAAAGAGTATATAAACAAGGCATCCATGTGTTCCACCTGTGACAAAACTAGAATAATATATCATGTAGGTAGGAAATACACATCTACCCAAAAATGTAGAGAGAGCAGGGTCTTGTATACATCTGCTCTATAATAGGGTGGTGGCAGGGTCTATCAACATCTACCAAGAAGGAATTTAGCATCTGCCCATGCATATAATTATGCAGGAATTTAACATCTACATTCACAGGTGGGAATTTAACATCCACATAAAAACACATTCAACATTATACTAGTAGTCACCACATGATGCATATCAAAAGATAAACAAGAATACAAGATAATAGGAAAGATGAGAACATCCATCCAAAAATATCCATCACATAATGTGCGATATATACATCCGCTACCGTGGTGGGAAAAGAAGCACATATCAACATATAAGCATCCACCTCAAAGTGGGCACATGCCATCAAATAAGCCCAACATGCTCAAAGCATAAGAGAGAGTCCAAAATAATATCCATGATCACAGGATCAACAATAAATAAGGTAGTTCGCATGAACCATGATTTTTAAAAGAAAAGACACTGTGTATAGGCTAATGTCCATAGGACCGAGAGAGAAAATATAGGTGAATTGCTCAACATATAATAATAGGAGATGCAAACATACACTAACAGAGAAGAATTAGAAATTTCTCAATATAGAAATAATGTGAGATGCAATCATACCTCAACTTCAGAGTCCAAAGTCCAAAGCCACTTCTAGATCCAAGTCTAGGTCTCCAAAGATCCTATTAAACACATATGTAGATTTTGTGTCAATTTTGTATTCATTATTCAAACCCTAGAAAACACCTTTTTCTTATTATGTGAATTAGGTTCTGATAACCATGCCACATTCTAGATTATCTTTTTATGAACTCAGAATATATTTTATTATATTTTTCTGATTTATAAATGATTAGTTATGAATTTTTACAAGTTGATTCCCATTTAATTTGATCCATTGGAATAACATGTTATTAAGCATAGAATTTAGTCAACAAAACTGGTATAATTAGACATGCCTTATTTTTCTCATTTTATTACCTATTTTTACATATTTTTTTGATCAACCCATAATTAGTTAACTATTTTACAAATTTGACCAATAGGAAAATTCTAGAAATCCTCGTCAGCAAAGAAAGCCCAGTCAGCGGTCAAACTCACTGAGTTGGCCCAACTACACTTGGACAACTCAGTGCAAAACTCAACATGGTACATAATGCAAATAAATGATTTTTCCCCTAATGGAAAACCAAAATGTGAATAGAAAAGAGAGGGCAAACATGGAAACCTACGAAGGACCGTGTTCCTCGTTCTCGTGAAGAACATCATGATACTAGAGTATCAAAAGCCCGATCGATGGATTGAAATATCAATTCTAGCCCCCAAGGAAAACCAAAAACTTCACTGATGGATTCACTAGACTGAGACAGTACCAATGGACCTGGACACAGGGTCTCGATGTGTACATACCTCAATCAACAGGTACAACCATGGCTGGGAAGGAAACCAACAAATGAGCCCAAAAGTAATGATTTTGATTAGTACGACCATTAGATGAAAAGTTGACACGACAACCAACTTTGTCAGGGTGCGGGCAGACGATCAGCACCCTCAGACACAGTCGTGATGGTGAGGAACTCCAGAGCGGACTAGTTCTCACCGACACCAGCAATTGGAATTGGGGGTAAATGGTCTTGGCCAAAGGGGACAAAGACAACACCAAAGGACGACCCCTGGTGATAACGTGAAGCCTTGAAACCAATTTATCATATGTTTGATAGTCTAGGCTTGCTGAAAGAGGGCTAAGGAGGGGAGGATAGGGTAAAAGGGGAGGCGGTTGTTGACTCGGCAAGAAGTGTCGAAATTCTAAGACTTATATAGATATTGGATGCGGATGGGGTTGAGTAAGGTGAGGGGATGGAAAACGGGGAAATAGATGGAAGGTAGAGGTGAGAAGAGAGAAAGGATCGGGAGAAGACCGGGCTATGCCCCACTACAACAACACTAGGGAAAGGAAAGGAGGTGGGGGAAGAAGAAAATAGGAAGGCCGTTAATTAAAATCTGACGGTTGAAACAAGACCTGAGATTTAAGAAGACTAGCATGACAAAACAAAACTAGAAACCTTATTCGAATCAAAATCAAATAAAGTAAAGTTGATACATTATTTCTTATACTCTGTTTCTCCAATTGAGGGTCCAAATATTGTCGAAATTATATGAAATTTTGCACAGAGGCTAATTAAAGCATGTATAATTTTTTTATGCAATTAGATTTGCCTTTTTAGAGCTTCTAATGTGTTTAATAAACAAAATCCTATTTTCTCTTTCTTGATGCATTAATAATTATAATATTCTCCAAATTTTATGAAACTTTGCCCACAAGTCATAATTAATGTGTTAGATACGAATTTGCCATTAATTTTACATGTTAGAGAGGTTTGTACATTTATTTGATATTTTGAAGGTTCTACACACTTTCTCTCTCCTAAAACTACCTTTTAATCAAACATCTACCAAATTGGATGAAAATTCACCCAAAGGCTATATTTGTTATGTAGATTATGAATCTAAGATTATTGTACTCTTTTGGGGTCATTTATTATTTTATTTGATATTTTGGAGAAAATAGAGATCTTCTTCACAAAAATAAATTAAATTAATTATTATTATGTGAATAATGTGAAAGTTGACTCCCAAGGCAATTGGTGAAAACCTCTAGAGGGGGGGTGAATAGAGTTTTATGATAATTTAAAACAATTTAAACTCAAACAACCAAAGTAAAAGATTGAGAAGAGGAACACAGGTGTTTAGAGTGGTTCCACCTTAGCAAATACTAAGGAGTCAGTCCACTACCCGGTTGCTTACCCAACCGGGATTTTGAAAGTATTGAATTTTATTACCTTTCAAGGATGTTACATAAAATTACAACACTCTCTAAACACCCTTTGGACAGCCTTCACCTAGAAGTAATCTTGCCAACCTTGAAGCAGCCTTCCTTGGAGTAACTTCAAGCTCCCCCTTGAAGTAGCCTCCCTCCCGAAGTAGCTTCCCGTCAAGATAGCCTTCTGAAGTAGTCCAAAGTCCTCCTCTTCACACGAAGAGCTTCACCCTCTTCCTATATGCAGCCTCCTCCCTGGAGTAGCAACGAAGAGTACAAATATTACAAGGAACAAGAAAGAAAATAGGAAAGTACAACTTATCCTTTTAAGCTCAAGGCTTGAATTGCCTATATCAAGCGTATGGATTTTCCTAGCCAAGGTAATAGACTTGTGGATGCTAGGGTTAGGAAAATCTAGCCTATAGGACGAGCTTGCGCTAGATGGAATATGGCCAAGTGATCACAGTGCTCAATTGCTTGTAAAAGATTGCTCAAGAGTGCTTAGAAAGAATTCTCAAGTGTAGCAAGGTGTGTTCTAGTGTCCTATGGCTTGTCCTATTTATAGGGATAGCCTAAGTATGCTTAAGGACCTTCTAGATAGTTTCTAGGGGGTTCCAAGTGCTCAATTAGCCGTTAGGAATAGATTGGTCGTTTTTACAACGGCTAATTGCTTTAACTCTGCAGATTCTGTCAGAGACCGTCTCGGTCGACAGATGGTCGACCGAGACACCCACTCGGTCGAGCTTTCCTCGACCGACAGGCTCTCTGAGTGCAACGTTCACTTCCAACTGCCAACTAACTCATTTGCTAAGTCTAACGGCTACTTTAGGTCAATTCTCGGTCGAGAAGGTTGTCGACCGAGAGTGTCTCGGTCGAGGAGTGTGTCGACCGAGATTGACTCTGTTTTAATTTATCAATTAAGATACTAAGTGTGTACATGAGTGTGCATAATGTGATCCTATTAGAAGGGATGACTTGTCTAACTATGGTGTGTAGCTAGGGAAGATCCATTGCTTGATTTACATGCAATCTAGGTACTTGTACATTATATAACTGTACAAGTTTTTACAATAGTGATTACATTGCATGAAAATAAAACTATAAACTTATGATCTCCCTAGTTGCTTCGTCATCCACCATACTCCTGCACACTCAAGTAGCTCGTTAGATAAATAAGAATGAAATGTTTGTCATAATCAAAACAAAGGGATTTTATAGATGTCTATTTAGCCAACAATCTCCCCCTTTTTGAAGATGACAAACATTTCCAGAATATGAATAAAGGAAATATAAAACATATAAATGCCATACCTTTAGATTGCCGTTTGGAACTTTTCCTCTTATTTATAAAATGTGTGCTTAGTATCCCCAGTGAATTAAGGAACATGAAATCTAGTTCATTTGGGAATATAGCAACTTTCAATGTAAAGCCAAGAGTATATTTATGAAACTCATTGATTGAGTTTGTCATAAGTATTAAGTTATAGTTTTATATATCTCTCCCCCTTTGTCATCTCAAAAAGGTAACCGTTTGATTTAAAAACTCCCCCTTTATTAGATATCCCATCAAAAATGAACGAAAAAGATGTCCATTGAATAGCCAAAATGTAAGGCAATTGCTAAGATGCAACAATTTGCAAATTACCAATTGAAACGTTCATATTGATACAAACCATAAAAGCATAAGTAGTCGTTTTTAAGAGCCGCAGATATCAAAGAAAACATCCTCCTTAAATTTGTATTTTGCTCCCCCTTAAATGGATATTCCTTTAAGAATATTGATTTTATGCTTGTCTAATTTAGCCACAATATCTCTCAATCATACAAATCTTGTTTAACAATACTAAGGTCATGGCCCTTTTCAAAATAATGTTTGCACATTATTTTAAAAAAAATTTGTAATCATTCAGATTTGTGTTTATTGTTTATACAAAAGATTTTACAAAGATATATGCAATTATTATGTCAGTCTGAAAACAGGAACCAGGTCGGTCGACCATTGTTCGACCGACAGTGTGTATCGGTCGACTATTGTCTCGACCGAGAAAGGTTCTGGAGAACAGAGTTTTCTGCATTGGTTGATTTAATTATAGTAGTAATATTTTTCCTTTGAATTGTTATTACTTCCTTAATTGTTATGCTCTACAATAATGAACCAATGATCCACATTTTGAAGTATGCCAAAATAAATAACCATGTGAAAAGAGTAGCAATTTTCATTCAATAACATGAAGAAGATTACAATCATATGGAATACAACTATTACAACACCAACGCTTCACAGGAAAGATTTAAGGATTACATCAATGTCCGGATCTTTCCCAAGAAATGGCTCAGCTCCATAGTATTGGACCAAAGTTTTCCAATCCAAAGCACCAGTTGTAGTCAATGCATATGCTTCCAGGAAAGTGGGAACTCGGTCAAAACGGAAATGAGCAGCTATGTCTTGCAATTGTATGGACGAAAATTGAGTATGTGCAAGATCCATTGATGGTGAAGGTGGAGGTTGATAGTAGTTGTATGAGGGGTTAAATGGGTCGAGCATGCCAGGGTTTAAAGAATGCGGATATTCATCGGTTTGGCCAGGAGAAAGGTTTTGCATTCTTTGATTCAAATATGTCATGGCATGGTGATTGTAGTTTAATTGTTTACTAAGATGGTATTGGGAGCCAGCAATATAAGTAAGGGTATTTTGGATGGGATCAATGGAAAGGTTAGTAGAAGGAGGGGGTGGTATATCCTGATGTGATGACTCTCCTTCTACTCTTGCCTTTTTATGGCCAAAATCAATCCCCATCTTCTCTACGGTGTTCTTACTTATTTTTGGTGGTCTACGCTCCCACATATATCCCATATCTTCAATGTTTACCTTAAGACAATGTTGAGTAATCTGGCATACAAAATCGGCATATGGTGGATTGCCAGAGAACTCAAGCATATTTTTAAGTACTATGCGAATGAAGTTGATGGGAATTTCCTTTATGATGGCATAAATGAGACACATGCGGAAAATGGGAACCTCGGATTTATTGGCTCGTGGATGTATGTTGGTGGAAACAATAAGGTTTACTATTCTACATGCTGGTTTTAGGTTTATAGCATAATAGGTTCCCCTATCTTCATGACAAGTGGTATTGGCTTGGAATATGGCTCTTTTGATATCACTTAAGCTAATGGTATGGTCATCATCGGAAAATAAATTTATTGGATTGCTAGAGGTAAGGTCAAGGAAATCTTGATATTCATCTATATCAATTTCAAGCATGTCAAGAATATCCCCTTCGGAAAACTTAAAACTATGCCCATTGACCATGGTGTAGAAGAAAGTGGTGTCATTTTCGTTGTGAGATATAAGATTGGCATAGAATTCGTTTACTACCTTAATGGAGTAGGAAGGAAAGGATGGATTGATGAAGTCCTTCAGTTTTTGTACTCCAAAGAGATGCTCCAGGTCTACGATGTTGATGAAGTCCATCACTTCGACCGGACGTCGGGGAAGAGGGGTTTTAGAGGAAAGCCGAAAGTATCTGTCTCCAGCATCTCCGTCGACGAAAGCTATGTCATTGATGATCGTCAATGGCGGAGTGGCTTCCCTCTCTTCTCTTCTTTTTCTTCCAGCAACTTTCTTCTTCCCTCGAACAGTTGATGATGAAGCCATTGTGTTTCTTGCGAGTGGAGAAGAAGCAAGGAAGTTTTGAGAGTAAGAGTGCTGAAGGATTGCACGAAATTGCACTAGAGATGGATTATGGAAGCAAGGAAATGCAAGTGTGAGTAAGTGGCTCGTTTTTATACTTATTTATAGAATTCCAGCGACCCGGTCGGTCGACGGCTCGTCGACCGAGCGTCCGCAACGGTCAAGTTGCAGACGCGCCACTTGGTCCTCCAACGGTAAAGAAAACGGTCATAACGGTCGGGTCGCAACGGTCATATCCAACGGCTATTTCTCGGTCGAGCGCTTGTCGACCGATATTGTCTCGGTCGAGCACTCATCGACCGACAGTTTGTCTGAGACTGAGTCTGTTTAGATTTTATCGGTCGAGTGAGACGGGCTGACCGAGTGGTTCTCGGTCGAGCACTCGTCGACCGACTAACTTTCTGAGTTCAATTGTTTTTGCTGAATCTTAATGCAAATCATAGAACAATTTTTGTAGAGCATATGTATATTCCAAGGGAGTAATAATATTTAAGGCTTCTGATTACCACAAATGATTTGACGTTTTAATTTAAAAATATGCTAAGATAAAGTTCAATAAAATAATGTTCAAATAGACAGTTTTTATCAAAGTTTATTTTAGGTCGCCCTTGATTACGACCATAGTGCCCCTTGGTCAAATTTTATTTTAACCAAGAGGCATATTTTGCAGGTTTCCAGTATGAATCATTCATATGCGAAATATAAGTTCTGCAGATAGCTTGAGACTCATTAAAGTGTACTAATTATGAGAGCTTAATAAGGACATCAAATATGGTGAATCATATTCAAGAATAATATCCATTTATGAATTTAAGATTTCTTTGGAGAGACTAAAAAAAGCATAAAAAGATTATTTGAAACATTTTATCCATTGCAAGAATGATAGAATCTTTCAAGAATAATTTTCACATATAATGCAAAGATTTTGTTATCCCTAAAATATTAAGTTGAGATAGACATAAGAATATACAGATTAAGGTCTATGGTCATATCTCAACTTAGTCTAATCCTGTTTAATTTGGGGTTTTTGGAACCCATACCATCTCGACATTCTTTTTCTTGTATGGGCACGAGAAAGAATAATGTCCAAGGCGTGAGCAATAATGACAACAAATTGTATCAACCTCAAGCCTTTTTCTATGGTTTTGATTTAGGTTATCCTTGGGTAGATACATTTTTGTGCCTTTAGGTATATAAGCAAATTGACTCGCTTGTGTCCTTCTAGGTTGATGGGATTTCTCATTAGGCTTATAACCTAGTCCTCTTCTCCCTATTTGATGATAGGAATTTTCTAGTATATTATCAAGGATTCTATTGTTGCTTAACTTACTAACTTCTTGTTGCAACTTAACGATCTCATCCATTCTTTTCTTGATATCTAATTTTGCTTGATCTAGATTGGATGATAGCATATTTCTTTCTTTCACTATATTGTCATAATCTACATGGGTGCACAATATAGGTTGTTTTTGAATATCATTTAACTTTGCAAGCAATTCAGTCTTTTCTTGACATAGAAGATCATAGTTAGTTTCTAGAGTGAAAATTTTCACTTCACTGTTACTTAGAGATGATTTCAAAGTACGATTGTCAGACATAATGCTATCTTTTTCAAAACCAAGAGTATTCAATTTAGCATATAAATCGTCATTTTCGGATGTAAGCTCAAGAAGTCTAGCATTTAGATCATCATTTTCTTTATTTGATTTCTTTAATTTCTTTTTGTATTCAACATATTTATTATGTGTTTCTTCAATAATAGTAACTAACTCTTCTTTAGGTAAATCAAACAAGCTTACCTCTTCTTCTTCTTCCTCACTTATTGTAGCAACGAAACATTCTTTATTTGACCTCCATGGACATTTAGAAGTAGAGTGCTTTGTTCCTAAGCACCAATTGCAACTTGTCGCACATTGGTCCATGCTCCTTTTCTTGTGGTTGTAGTCACCTCCTCCCTTTATTACTTCAAGACCTTGTTAGGGCTCCTTGAAGCCTGCTCTGATACCAATTGAAAACCTCTAGAGGGGGGGTGAATAGAGTTTTATGATAATTTAAAACAATTTAAACTCAAACAACCAAAGTAAAAGATTGAGAAGAGGAACACAGGTGTTTAGAGTGGTTCCACCTTAGCAAATACTAAGGAGTCAGTCCACTACCCGGTTGCTTACCCAACCGGGATTTTGAAAGTATTGAATTTTATTACCTTTCAAGGATGTTACATAAAATTACAACACTCTCTAAACACCCTTTGGACAGCCTTCACCTAGAAGTAATCTTGCCAACCTTGAAGCAGCCTTCCTTGGAGTAACTTCAAGCTCCCCCTTGAAGTAGCCTCCCTCCCGAAGTAGCTTCCCGTCAAGATAGCCTTCTGAAGTAGTCCAAAGTCCTCCTCTTCACACGAAGAGCTTCACCCTCTTCCTATATGCAGCCTCCTCCCTGGAGTAGCAACGAAGAGTACAAATATTACAAGGAACAAGAAAGAAAATAGGAAAGTACAACTTATCCTTTTAAGCTCAAGGCTTGAATTGCCTATATCAAGCGTATGGATTTTCCTAGCCAAGGTAATAGACTTGTGGATGCTAGGGTTAGGAAAATCTAGCCTATAGGACGAGCTTGCGCTAGATGGAATATGGCCAAGTGATCACAGTGCTCAATTGCTTGTAAAAGATTGCTCAAGAGTGCTTAGAAAGAATTCTCAAGTGTAGCAAGGTGTGTTCTAGTGTCCTATGGCTTGTCCTATTTATAGGGATAGCCTAAGTATGCTTAAGGACCTTCTAGATAGTTTCTAGGGGGTTCCAAGTGCTCAATTAGCCGTTAGGAATAGATTGGTCGTTTTTACAACGGCTAATTGCTTTAACTCTGCAGATTCTGTCAGAGACCGTCTCGGTCGACAGATGGTCGACCGAGACACCCACTCGGTCGAGCTTTCCTCGACCGACAGGCTCTCTGAGTGCAACGTTCACTTCCAACTGCCAACTAACTCATTTGCTAAGTCTAACGGCTACTTTAGGTCAATTCTCGGTCGAGAAGGTTGTCGACCGAGAGTGTCTCGGTCGAGGAGTGTGTCGACCGAGATTGACTCTGTTTTAATTTATCAATTAAGATACTAAGTGTGTACATGAGTGTGCATAATGTGATCCTATTAGAAGGGATGACTTGTCTAACTATGGTGTGTAGCTAGGGAAGATCCATTGCTTGATTTACATGCAATCTAGGTACTTGTACATTATATAACTGTACAAGTTTTTACAATAGTGATTACATTGCATGAAAATAAAACTATAAACTTATGATCTCCCTAGTTGCTTCGTCATCCACCATACTCCTGCACACTCAAGTAGCTCGTTAGATAAATAAGAATGAAATGTTTGTCATAATCAAAACAAAGGGATTTTATAGATGTCTATTTAGCCAACAATTGGGACCCAAGGAACATGATTTTTAACTTAGATTCCACTTTTGGGATTTCTTTTCACAAGTTATGTCACAATTAATATTTGTAGCCATTATTATCACATTATTTCATTATTATCACTTTTGATCATTCAATTATGTTCCATAACTTAATATCATCACCGAAAGAATTATGTGTGATTATTTGTACAAAAGTTCATTTAATTCATTATTGTCTCATGCGACATATTTTATGCGTCTATTGTTGACCCAAGACTAATGTGAGAACATTAGGTTACATTAGGGTGATTTATACATGCATTATCACATTAAAGTTATACTAAACATCTTTTAGGTCTAAACCTTAACCTTGTTTGGATAAGCCCAAAAGATCAATCTTCTAGGGTAGGGTTCAAGATCCGGTATGTTACAACACTCCACCCCTTAAAGGATTTCATCCTCAAAATCTATTGATCCAAACTTCAACAACCAACTACTCTCCACCCCTTAAAAAGGATCATACTAACAAGTCAAACTAAACAACATTTAGGGTTACCCATATATCAATTAGTTGTGAAAGTTTTAGATATTTATGTTCCTCATGTATCCAACTATTAAGTAACAACCATCTAGGGTTGAGTTTTACGTCCATGTGTCTCTAGCCTAACAACCCTATCAACCAAAAAGTCATAGGGTACCAAGGGTAGGTCAACTATACCTTTATATTGACCCACATATTCCTAGTCACAACTTCAAGACAAATCTAGGTTTAGGATGTCTATTCCAACTATTTCTAGGGTTTCCTTATCCATACTTCAGAATATCTTCATTGTGACTTAGTTCAAGAAAACTTTTATGAAATCCAAATCTTTTTGTACATATAGTAGTATAATGAAATTAATTTTGAAGATGAGAAACATTGCAAAGTAAAACCAACAAGTTGGCCAAAATTCAATGCGAAAACCAAGTCACAATATTTCCATAACAAGAATATTCTTGTCCTACCACTTTTTCATATTCTTAACCTAATCGTATCCTCAAATCAAACCTTATTGTATCCAAAGATCAAATCTAGGGTGAACATCTCACCTAGAGGTATCTTAGCAAGGTCAAGGGTTCTGATTAGGGAGACAAAATTGAAATAGTCAGATTCTGACTACCATGGGCTCTGATACCATGCTGTAAGGAGTGGGATCCTAGAGGGGAACCACTCCCTACTAAAATAAAAAGGCAACATACCAAACCAAACACCAACATAATTTTTTTTGCCCAAGGGATGAAACCAATTTATTCAACATGAATGTATCATAACACCAAAGTATAGCAGCGGAAGAAAATATTTGTATATTCAATTTATCATAAGATTACAAAAGTACCTCAACATCATCTCCCATAAGGGTTTCCATAAAGGGTACATCATAAGGATCTAGCAGAGGGAAATCTAAACCATAACAACTTTGTCTCCCAGCTTTAACTCCTTAAGTTAAGTCCAAGTCTTCATGCCATGTCATCTAAGTCCTTCACCTAGGGTTGGAAGCAAACCCCAACAAGAAGAGAAAAGCAAAATACATCAACAAAGGTTGGTATGTGCATACAAAATAGGAAATTGAGCATAAAGAATAAAGGACATCAAGTTAAAAGGCTTCCCATAGAAAAGTACAGTACTACCCAATCGGGCATAAAAGAATAAAAACAACAAAATAATAATGAAGCAAAAGAGTATATAAACAAGGCATACATGTGTTCGACCTGTGAAAAAACAACAATAATATATCATGTAGGTAGGAAATACACATCTACCAAAAAATGTAGAGCGAGCATGGTCTTATATACATATGCTATATAATAGGGCGGTGGCAGGGTCTGTCAACATCTACTGAGTAGGAATTTAACATCTGCCCCTATATATAATTATGCATGAATTCAACATCTGCATTCACATGTGGGAATTTAACATCCACATAAAAACACATTAAACATTATACTAGTAGTCACCACATGATTCATATCAAAAGATAAACAAGAATATAAGAGAATAGGAAAGATGAGAACATCCATTCAAAATTATCCATCACATAATGTGCCATATATACATCCACTACCATGGTGGAAAAAAAAGCACATATCAACATATAAAAATCAACCCCAATGTGGGCACATGTCATCAAATAAGTCCAAAATGTTCAAAGCATAAGAGAGAGTCCAAAAGAATATCCATGATCACAAGATAAATAATAAATAAGGTAGTTCACATGAACCATGATTTTCAAAAGAAAAGAAAATATGTATAGGCTAATGTCAATAGGAGTGAGAGAAAGAAAATATAGGTGAATTGCTCAACATAGAATAATAGGAGATGCAAACATACATTAAGAGAGAAGAATTAGAAATTGCTCAATATAGAAAAAATGGGGGATGAAATCATACCACAACTTCAGAGTCCAAAGTCCAAAGTCACTTCTAGTGTGAGACCTCGTCACGCTAAGTGAGATTACTCAAAACACAAAACATGATCAACCACTAATTAATCACATAGTAAAAATGCAGGATAATTAAAACCAATTCCCACAATGTAAATAAACTCTAGAACATTTACAAAAGGTCCATCATTCCATTCTTATATACTATAACAAGTATTTACATATGTGTCCAAAGACCTTAGTCACATCCTGCATACAAAAGATATTTCACATGTACATGCCATATATTTACAAACATTGGCATACTACCAAAATCTCATGTCAATACGAGTATATCATCTAGAAAACACATCCCATACCCATACCTGAGAGTATAGGGATGACACTAGGACTCTATTACTAACATCTACAACTAACTAACCTTCTGAATCTATTGATCACCAGGTTGGTTCTCTTCCACAACACGATCTTGACCTCATTGCCCGCGACCACATAAAAATGTGGTGACCCACGAGTGAGACCCAGTCCCAGTGAGAGATATAACTCTCTCCAACATATATTGATTATAACATATTAATTAACAATAAATACATTGAGCAGTTAGGGTATTGAATAAGCAACATGAATAGATTGAACAATTTAAGCATACTAAGCAGTTAAGTAAATAAGTTGTAGCATCAAGTAGAATTACACAATTTTCATAAGTCTGCATCATGTAAGAACTATGTAGTGTAAAGACAAGACAAGGGTTAATCAACCAATGTGATACGTATTAAACCCTAGAAATTATACTACACCACTGGTATTATATCTTTTATTATTATGCCCTGGGGAGTTTGAGTCGTACCACTCAAGGTCCAACTGACCACTGCAAAATGCTATTCAGTTCCGTATAAGATCTAGGAGTGTCAGTATCCTAAGATCTCTTCCCCTCGGTCAGTATGAGTAAACTGCAGTGACATACCAGTCAAACTACCAACAATGACATATAGTCAACTGATAACAACTAGTCCGTACTTGGTACAAGTTACAACACTAGAAACTAGGGTATACAAAACCCTATAATACGAGGTAAAACCACAACTATCCTCAATCACATCAAATGTCAAAGGCATGATATGCAAAAATAATATCTTCTTTTGGATCATGTTTGGTTGCATATCCATGTTGTTTTGACTCAATTATTACTCTCATTCATGCTAGATTCTATATTTTTAGCTATTCTTACTTGTCTCATAGTTTGGATTGTAGGTACTATATTTTGCAATGAAATGATAAGGAATATATCATATTATCACTTATTAGATCACTCCTCAAGTATCTACATGTTTTGGGGTTTGAAACTGCATAAGTACCACTTTTTATGGCATGTAAAACTGGCCTACATGCTGTAAGTTATGATCCGAATACACAACATCCCATAATAGCCCAGAACAGCCATTGACACATTGTGTCTTAATTAAGATACCCCATGTCTTAAAAAGACACGACATGTCTTATTAAAGGCACCTATGTCTTAGTCCAGAAATTGAATGCAGAACTCCAGATTTGCAGTAAACCGCCATGTTTTATTAAAGACACAATGTATCTTATTAAAGACACACTATGTAACCTCTCAGAACTCGATCCAAACTTCAGTTATTGCATAAGACACACCGTGTCTTATAAAAGACATGTCGTGTGACATGTAGATTTCACTCAAACACAAATTTAACTGTCTCACACTTATATATATGACCCCAACTCGTCTTGGGACAGTTATCACAGACTATTTGGGATCTTTTGGAGTGGGACTCAAGTAAGGGAAAGCAAGGAGAAGTTGGAGGAGACCAAGGGAGATAGGAGGTGGTTACTCGAGAGAGAACCTCTTCTTCTTCCTTCTTCTTCACTATTTGCATCAAGGATCTTCTTCTTCCTCTCCTATCTGCTTGGGAGTGAAGAAATATGGAGAAAGTACAACAAGCAAGGATAGAGCTTGAATTCTAGCCAGAGTTATTCTTCATTCTACTACTTCTCACAGACATACTAGTTCTTTCTACTCTTTTAGTATGTCCTTTGATGTTTACTGCTGCTTGTACCTTCTTTCTCTAGCCATGGATGAGTAGAATCTGAATCTTGGACATGGGAGAGTAACTCCCATGTCATAGCTTGTATGAACATATGAATTTCGTACTAAATATTAATTGCTTACATGTTCCAAGAGTTGTTTCAGATATGAAATGCTTGTTTGTGTGATTGGCCATCATATTTGCATGTTTTATGCTTTCTTTCATAATCTGAGAAGATGTGTTTTAGAGTATGGAGTTACTCTTTTGGCAACTTGTCCTTAACCGTGAGAGTGGCTGGGATTAAGTTGAGGATCAAGGTTTGTGATTCGAAATGAAATACATACACGAGAGTGATATATGGAGTTAGGATTGTTGTCACTTCACTGGGAGGTGAGTGATGACTACAAACCTCCTTTGCAAGTTAATTAACATGTTTAAATTCATATTTTAATATTAGATATGATATGATAGTGAAATCACAAGTCTAGGATCCTCCTAAATCTGAATCTTAACCTTTCTTAAGTGATAATTTACTATTTTGTTTTAAATCTGTAATTTAGTTGTTCTAATCCAATTATCTTGTATACAATGATCTAGATTATTGAAAATCATAACTCTTGTGCCTAGCTAACCAACACTCCTTGTGTTTGACCTCGACTAAAACTAATCTCGTATACTTGTAGGAAATATCTAGTTTAATAAAAGGTCATTCTTATGATTGAAACTCATTAGTGTAACAAACCAATAAGTTTTTGGCGCCGTTGCCGGGGAGCATTGATATTCCTGTTAGAGTAAGAGTTGTTGATAAGTAAATGAGACTAGATCACAACCTTCATATCCATAAATCATAATTCATCATGATCATCATAATTTGTTGAATCTTCCATGCTTGTTTTTGTATCTCACTCACCTTGTTTATTTGCAGGAGCATATGAGGTGTTCATAAAAAGATCCTTGAACTGTGCATATCTCTACATTTAGAAAATGAACACATCGTTTGCAGCCCTCATGGAGCAAGAAGGAGTGAAACCCAACCATGTATGGAGGAATCACAATCCACACAACCATCATCCATGTCACCATCATCCAAATGAAATTCACCCATGCCACCTTCATCCACATCACCTTCATATACACCACCCTCATCCACGCATCCTTCATCCACACCACCATCATTCACACCTAATTCACCACCATCATATACACCACCAAAACCCATACCACATTCTTCCACACCCTCATATCTACCACCTTCATGCATACCACATACACCACCACCATCTATGCCACATCCACCTAATCCTCTGGATCCACATGAAGAACTAGTCAAGGAGGATGACCTTCCTCTTAAGGACTACTTTGGTAAAATTGTAATGTACATGAGTGGGCCTATTAATATTTCAAAATTTGAGACAGAGGAGTTTTCTATCAACCCAACCATCACACAATTGCTACAGCTGAATGCATTTGGAGGAACATCAATGGAGGATCCAAGCCTCCACATTGCTGAATTTCTACAGTTGCTAAGCACCATATAGATAAATGGCATTCCTACTGAAGGGATCCACCAATTCCTTTTTCCATTCTCCCTTAGAGATAGATCCAAGGAATGTCTCTATTCCTTGCCAAAGAAATCCATCAACACTTGGGAGGAGCTTCTAAAAGTCTTTTTGGCAAGATATTTTCAACCTAGCAAAAATTTACAATTGAGGAGTCAACTCATCAATTACTCTCAAGGGGATTGAGAGACCTTGTATGATACATGGGAGAGGTTCAAAGATCTTCAACATCTTTGTCCACATCACGGTCTAAGTAATTGGCTTCTATTGCAATCTTTCTATCATGGTTTGTGCTACAATACAAGGATGTCTATTGATGCAGCTACAAATGGAGCTCTAATGAATAAATCTTATGGAGAAGCCTGTGCTATTATTGAAAATATGGCAGCAAATCATTGCCAATGGAGTCCAACTTCAAGCTACCACCCATACTTTTCACATGCTACTTCCGGAATGCAAGTGGAAGATCACACGATTAGTGCTATAGACTTGATTGCAGCAAGGTTAGTCACTTTATCACAAAGGTTTGAGAATCTAAGCACACAACTAATTTAAACAGCCAACAATATTTGTGATGCATGTGGGTTGCTTGGACACTCAATTTCTACATGTTATACTTCTTCTATTTATTCTCCAATGGGATACACTCCACCAGACTTCTATAACAATGTCAACCACAATTTCATTCAGCACCAACAATATTTACAACCCAATCTGAGTTTGGAGTCCATGCTTGAGACCTTTGTGTCTAGTCAAATTCAGCAAAATGATGAGTTTTTTCAACAAAGGGAGCTTCTAAAGGATGCTATTTTTCAATTTTCTTCTAAGGTAGATGGGATTTCCACTCATACTAGGATGTTGGAAAATCAAATTTCTCAACTAGCTCTTGCCAATCAAAAAGCACCTTCAAATTCCTTGCCTAACCAGCTAGAGAAGAATCTAATGGAGACATTCACGTCAGCTACTTTGAGGAGTGGAGCTGCTATAGGAGAATATTATTCACCATCAAATCCAATATTATATGAAGTTGTTGACTCCAATGTAGGCAATGATGTTGAAGCTCAAAGGAAGAAATTTGCACATGCTCCATGGGCTAATTCTTCAAGCAAGACAAATTTCATTTTTCCACAATACATTTGCACATTTCTTGATGATGAGAAAAGCATTCCCATATCAGATTATGATTACTTTAAAGAGAAGAATGCAGAGACCAACAATATTCATGTTCAAAAGACCATTCCTATTACAAATCACAAGCATCGATCTTTGGGCCAAATAAAAGATATATTGACAAAGAGGCATAGATGCTTAGCACAACAATTTCTAGCCTCAAATCAAAGCAATGGACCTCCATCTCTACCATTCACCATGACAGGTAACCAGTTGCAATCCTATTGAATTTGTTATATGCAGTGAGGACACTACAAATTTCAAGCTTAGGGGGAGAGAAACCGGCCGGTAGTGTAGTGTAGTTTTATTTCCTTTTTATCATCATTTTCTTAGTCATTTTTTTAATTCTGCTCTTCTTGTGGCAAATCTAGTATGATATGAGGTTTATATTTTGTATGTGGATTGAACTCCTATGCTTAACTGATTGTCCTCTTTTATTGAGAAATAACATTTGGATAAATTGTAAAAGGCATGCATTAATCAAATGAAACCTTTTGGCCATCAACATGTGCTTAACTCTGATTTATGTTTCTAGCCTGAATATTCATCTTACACATCCTTGATTGCTTAAAACATGTAATAGTTTCAATTTTTGTGAGTAAATTAATTTTACAACATCATTTAGAATACGGGATGCCCTTGCTTAGCTCTTAGTGCATTTTCAACCACTCTTTCAATGAAAAATTTTCAAAACAAATGAATGAAATCTAGCTAATGTTACAATTTAGTTGACTCTTCTATGTTTTGGAAACATTTCAAAATTTCTTTTGGCTTATTTCACCCTCATACCCCATAAAAGATGGCTAAACAGCCCACATATCATGCTAGCCTAGTGTAAGTCTGGTATAGCCACAATGGTTAGGTGGTATGTCTTAAAAGAGGGTAAAATACCCCAACTGACACTCCACATGTGCATAAGCCTACATTGGCAGCCGACCGTCAGAACCCATAATCCATTATCATATCATTTTTGGGAAAGAAGGAGAGTACAACTAAAATTGTTATTTTTAACTTAGATTTCATCATTTGTATCCTTAATAGTTGAGAGTTTGAGTTGCACATCCACTAATTGTTTGGTTTGGTCATCCAAATTCTACTTAGTGTTATTTAATTGATTGATTCATTTAATTGTGACCACCCCTGCTGAACTAAAAATCTCTTTCTTGGGTGTTTAAGTTGAATTGATGGCTATGAGTATATACATGTTGATCATGGTTGGCTTGGTCTTATACACATATTTCTTTTCATTTGAACTATTCATGAACTTGACAATTCTTCATTTGTGTTTCTATGCTCTTTTTGCTTGAGGATAAGCAATGGTTTAAGCTAAGGGGGATTTGATGTGCACAAATCATATCATCTTTTGGATCATGTTTGGTTGCATATCCATGTTGTTTTGACTCAATTATCACTCTCATTCATGCTAGATTCTATATTTTTAGCTATTCTTACTTGTCTCATGGTTTGGATTGTAGGTACTACATTTTGAAATGAAATGATGAGGAATATATCATATTATCACTTATTAGATCACTCCTCAAGTATCTACATGTTTTGGGGTTTGAAATTGCACAAATACCACTTTTTACGACATGTAAAACTGACCTACACGTCATAAGTTATGAGCAAAATACACAGCGGCCTAGAACAGCCATTGACACGCCGTGTCTTAATTAAGACACCCCGTGTATTAAAAAAACATGACATGTCTTATTAAAGATACCCCATGTTACAACCCCAATTTTTGGGTTCTTTTGGTGAGAAATGTAATTTCTCCTATTAAAGATATTTGAACAAATAATGATATAATTTGTTTTGAATAAAAGGATTTCGTTTACAATAGCCTTGTTGGTTGTTTTGTGGGCTTTATTGGCTATTGGGCCCAATAACAAGGAAAAGACAAAGGAAACTCCATTAATAAATGAGTAAATAAGAAAATGGAGACAAGAAAGATGTAGAAACCTCTAGAAGGCAAAAGAATGTAATCCAAATGTGGATTTCATGCCTCTTGGGTTCCAAGGAGTCCAAAGTTGCAAAGATAATGCAAAAATAAAAGAAAAGATCAATTAAATATTTCTTTATTAAGAAAGAAATTGAAAACAATGAATGTGGGAAATAAGTGAAAAGAGGTATAATTGAGTTACCCTTGGTGGATTTTTGTATCCAAAGGATTCCTAATATAAAAAGTAATGCCAATGAGGAAAATAAAAAGAAAGATAAAGAGAAATCCTCAAAAAGAGACATTTTAATAAGAAATAAACAAGATAATGAGAAATAATGAATATAGATGCATCTAGAAGGATAATAAGTATTCTTAAAAAGGAATTTCGAAATATTATAGTTTCTTGGGGTCCAAGTAGCCCTAATGGAGAAAAAGAAAGAGAAAATACCAATAATAGAAAACAAGAAGACAATATGATGCATAATGAATGGATTTTGTGGTATTGTTAAAGAGGTGGTATTTTCTACTAAAAGAAAATATAATTTTATGCCAATGGATTAAAAGCCAAGAACAAAGAGAAGGAAAGAGGTAATTTTCGAATTCCTAAATATCCAAAGTATAAAGAATATCAAAAGATATTTAAGAAAGAGAGAAACTTGCTTCTTAGTGAAGGAATCAGATTCCTATTGGAAAAGGACTTTGTTTCTTCATGGGCAAGCACCTTAGGGTGTAGATACCCTCCCCTATATAAGGTAGACCCTCTGGTTCGAAGTTCAAGAGAGATCCCATGTATCCATTTCTCTCTTCTCTATCTTCTTCTTTGTTTCAAACCCTAGCCATGTAGTTGGTGCTTTCCCTGAAGCAACAGGGAGTTGTGGGTCATCTTGATGGAGGCTTGGTGTTCCCCGATGACCTGAGGATGATCGACTATCATCCCCGAGTGCTCGACCTCACGCAAACCACCTGCAACAGGCTGCACATTTAGCCGAATGGTGCAGGATGGGCACGCTTGGAACGGCCACCTGGTCCATGAGCTGAAGGTGCCACGTGTGCACCAGGGCACGACGGAGGCAGAGCAACTTTTTCCGGTGAGGATCGCAGCCCACGGAGGAAGAGACAACCCATGCAAGGCTGCAGACGGCGGCCGCTAGGGCTGGCTGGAGGTGGAAGACGACCCATGGTTCATTGGTCGTTTTTTCCCCCTCTGTAGGCTGAAGAAACCACCAACTTAAATGAGGGCAGATCGGCCTTTTCATTATATTTTCCAAACGAGCGCGTTGCATGGAGAAGGAGGCGACGTGGCATCCTCTGATTGGTCAAGTAAGTGAAATAATGCAAAAATCATATATTTTTATTCGTAACTCTGATGGTAGCAAATAATATATGAATTTTGCTCAGAAAAATAAGAGGAATTCATTAAAAATGGTTTTAGAGGCTAATTCCTCTTGCAATCAGAAAAGTAATGGAAGTTATCAACTTTAATTTTTTAATGATTAAGAAACCCTATTTTGAGATGATTAATGTATTTATTAGGGTTTAATGGATTATTAAAGTTGATATTAACTTGTTAATTGTAAAAAGGTATATTAAGAATAAAAAGGATGAATTTTGCACGTAATTGGTTTAATTTAGAAGTTCATGTGCATAAATATGCTTTAATGGGCCTTGAAATCCTAATATTAGTAAATGTGACTCTTAATGGATTTAATTGTTCAATTTCATGATTAAAGTTGATATATGATAATTCTAAGCTATTTTGAGTATAAAAGTTCCTAATTGTGGATAAATACCCTTAATGTAGTAATTAGGGTTTTCTAATGGATAAAGGTAGAATTAATGACAAATAGAGTTCATATGTGAATTAGACCATAATGAACTATGAATTGATGATAAATGGGCATAATGATCTTGTCATGGATTAAAAGGATAAAAATGGTAGCTTTAATGTAAAAGAGGCTTAATGGACTTAATTGATGGCTAATTATGCCTTTAATCCGAAATTAAGGTTAAATGTTGTTAAACGATAACCTTAATATCTTTCATGAAGTATAGATGAGATAATTAGGGTTTGTGAGTAATTGTATAAAATTACAGTTTAAAATAGTAAAAATGAAGTGAAACCCTAATTGCAATGGAAACCCTAAAAGTGGACCAGAAACCCTAGGAAGCGAGCTAGATTTAATAGATCTTGATGGCATGATCAATAATAGGAAATTGTATGAATATTTTATGATCTCATTATGTGCTTGCTTGCCTAATTGGATTTCTTGATTGATTGGATTATTCAGTCTCAAATCAGCCTGACAGGTATGTGGTTACACTTATGGTTAATTGCTTTAGTTTTACAGTGATTCCCGGTTGTTTTATCGGTTTCCTAAAAATAACTACTTGGATGACTTTTATTTCATGCAACTATAAAGTGACTATGACTATCACCATAAGTATGCATACATGACTGGCTCAGATCTTGGTCCTCCTCTATGGCTTTGCTAATGATGAAAATGGTAACCTGGTAAAGGGTCTACTTGATAAGTGGGACCATCAGGTTATCAAGACTTAGGGATTGGGCTACCTACGTGTAGTGCCATGCAACTCTTTAGCACACCATGAGTTAAGGAGTGGGATACCTATGGGTAGTGCCATGTGACTCAACCCTAGAAACTGATTCACCTATTAGGTAGGATCATGAGGGGTTAAATGGGGATCTACCATAAGGAAGGTAGCATCCAGGTCCACTGCAGGGACAACGCAGAGGTTAGGGTATGTATGGATTGAGAAGTTATGTAGAAAACGTAAAGTTGTTTGTTAAATCATATTTGACTGCAATATGTTGTTATGGTTAATTGCACGATTATTGTTTCCCCCACATACCATCATAATTCATTTATGCTGACTGACATTTTGTTTGTCGGCGTTTTAGGTTCAAGTGAAAAAACAAACAGTAAAGTGGCATATGTGGAATTAAATGAGAATTAAAGTGTAAAGGGGGATTAGTTATAATAGACTCCGGATGTGGATAGAAGTAGATGTCCTAGTTTTTGGAAAAGGTATGCAAAGTTTAATTTTTTACAGCCTTTCAGTTTAGTTGGTAGAACTTGATAATTATTATTGATTATTTGTCGAACCTTTGATCTGTAAATTGGGATAACGACTCTGACCTCTTGGTCTCCCATAATTGGGGGTTACTGGGAGGCGGGGTCATTAAATTTGGTATCAGATCATAGGTTCCTCATCTAATCTTTAATAATTATTAAATTTTACAAACTCTATAGAACCCAAGGGAGTTATTAGAGGAATTTCTGAAAGACAGAGGTGTCTAGAAAAGGATCACGTCCAGGGGCTGGTAAGATTTTCCTCTGCACCGCTAGTTAGAATACGAGGACTCCCGGATTAGTGTGACTGCCTGGCCAAAGTCTCAGGATTTGACTCGAAATAAGATACCTTTAGGACTCTCTCATCTTGTTCATCCCTTCTCAACTCAAATGCTGTTAAGGATTATAAGGATTAGGGTTTTTCTATCTTTTCTTCACCCTCTTGAGGTATGGGTAAGGTTGATAAGGCCTAAGGAATCTTCCACCAAATTAATGAAAAGCATGTAATTAAGATGTCATGGACATAAGCTTAATAGATTAAGCATAAACTGAAGAATAGTACATGCTTAGGTCGTATGACATGAGTTGTCATTGCCCTCAGGAGAGACCTGAGGCTAGACCTCCTTGTCAGGAGGATGAGTGGAAGAGACTTAGTCTTGGAGGTAGAGACATCCATTAAAAGTAGAGACCTAGCACATCCTCTGAGGATGATGCTAACCCTAACCCTAAGTGGTGGTTTAGAGGGAGAGATGGCATGATGAGTTAGATGTCATGGTAGACCAGGTGTTTGGATGGACATGCCTTGGATGCCATTTGAGCCATGAGAGGTTGGATGACCTAGTGCCTTTGGCGACCCAACCCTGGGAAGGGTCGTGCATGTTAGAGTGAAGGATAGCTCCTTCATTGATGAGGTTAGAGAATAACTTATGAAAACCCCATGATCTTATATGAGCATGGCATAGTAGGCACCCAGAATACATCAGTAGTGTGAGCAATAGGTTGAAACCCTGGCCAAGGGAGTATGTTGGATAGCTGATGAGATAAGCATAAAGGGCTAGGGATAACCTTGAGAAAACATAAGTTTGAACATAGGATTCACCCATGTAGAGGTATGCTTGTGAGCTTGATCCATCTTCATGGAGAGAGGACCTTTAGTATAAGGCTGGTTGTGGAGTTAGCTCTAGAGAGAGAGAGAGAGCAAGACCCAAGCAAGAAGGTTGGAAGCCTAGACTCCGAGATATGAGGAAAAGTGGGGAGTTGAGGATGATGCGACCTAAGTGGATGATAGTGGTTTCCTCATGCTTGATCCCTGGAGGCTGGTGATGTCTTGGTTGCCATTAGAGGAACCAAACCCTATAGAGAGGATGAGGCTTCTGGTACCTATGTGCCCATGGTGTAGGTGTTACCTTCTGAGATAGGAAGAAGAGTTCCTTAGACCTGGAGAGGTTTAGTAACAGGTTGTGAGGCCTTGTACCTTGTTGGTTGTCCTTGAGGAGGACTCAACTCTGAAGTGTTGCTCGAGTAGAAGGATGACAGGAAGTGCATGTCATGCCTTATACATGCTTGATTCATGGTTAAGAGGTGGAGCATGCACTTTGACACCTAAAAGTGAACCTAGGGTTCCTAGGCCTAAGAGGGGAAGTGGTGTACCTAATGCTCATGACGAGATTTGAGATTCGAGCATGTTACTCCTCATGGTTAGAGGAAAGGGAAACCCCTTAAGTTTAAGGTATGTTTGATGAACCCCTCACATCTATGTTGGTCCTATGTGGAGGAATGAGAACAAATATGACATGGCATGGTTTAGTAGGTGGTCTGCTTGTTCCTTAGTAGCTTGTTGGGGTTATGCTCATGTGAATGTAAACCCTAGGGACGTTTGTGACCTTTGTTATCAAGGTATAGTTTCCTCCCATCCTGGGAGAGGGACCCTTTTGTAGGGTGTATACCAATTTTGTTGTGTTAAGGTAACCTAAGGAGGTCTCATAGAATCTTGAGAAGCTAAGTGAAAAGTACATGGTGTAACGACCTCAAATCTAGGTATCACCTCTATTTTCCTTTTTTTTTTTCTTCTAAAAACCCTTAAAATATTATGAGTAATTGTCCTTGACCCTGAACAATATATCATATCATTAGCCTTTATGTGACTTGAGAAAATTTTATATTTATTCCACAAATTTTGATGTACCGAGACTTAATCTTAGATGTGGGGTCGAGATTGATATAATATGCCTTTCACCCTAGAAATAGAGACAAGAGGAGAGACAACGTCTAGAGACAATGCTAAATTATATTTAGCTATTTAACACCTACTGGTTAACATTCGTTATTGGCAAAACTAATATGGAGTTTAAAGGTAAAAATCAGGTTCCTTACTGGTTTGATAGACAACCTTTAATATTGGGGTCCAACGTAGGTTAATTGCTCAATTTAATTACGCAGAAGAATATATATATAATTGATAAATACCATTACAATTGAATGTCATGCGTTTGACTTGGAACTAACTGCAACACTATTTTGGTAACGCATATCACCGGGTGGTTACGACCTTTTGATCAGGCAGAACTGGGAGAGAGACGGACACTCAGCATCTCCCATAGCTGCGCGCAGGAGTTACAAGTTGCGGCGACTCCCCTTTTGCCGTTTTCGTTGACGCCGAGTTTAATGGTTCATAGTTCCTTGGCACCCATTTTGAGAGAACGACCCAACCCTTTGAATCCTAAATAGAGACACCGGCTACCCTAGCCGCTATACGCCCAAGCCAACATAAGATCTAACCTACGAAACAGCGCTGGTCTCATCCTCTTGCTTGCGGTCGATTACTTCGAATTTTCCCCTAACCGGGAGCACATCCATACGCGAACACCGGTTCTCCTCTGGTGCCTCGGCCATCCCATACTCCCCTCGCTTGAAGCCCAACCCCACACCGGATGGTCGTCGTCTCCGGCGAGGAGCAGGCTGTGGTATCGCTGTGGTTTCCGTCGGGCCGATTAAAGGTAACACATCGTCATCGATCCATATGTTTCTATTTTACATCTTTAGTTTGCACTGAGATCACCCCGACTTCTGGATTGACGAAAGCGGTTATTTTCTTTGGGATCTTCGTCTGTCGGTTTCTAACCCAAACTCCGTGGTTATTTTCACATAAGAAGGTTTTTCGGGCCTTGTTTTGTTTTTTCCCTTTTGTCGCAGAGGAGCCTGGGTTGGAAAGGCAGTATTGTACGCCTACTATCCATTTTGGGCTTTCTTCCCGCCTACGATCTCATCCCAGGAATTCCCTCTCCTACCTGGGTCGGTATCACCGACAATGGTGATGTCTCTGTGAACGCCGGGTTCGCCTATGTTCACATTAGGTCTCCGATGGGAGAAGATCTACTCATGATCACATTTGATCATTGCTGTCTTGCCGTTTTGAACACGATTGCATAAAACGCTGCCGCCTGCCGCGGTTTGATGTCGGAAAACGCCAGGGTCCTGGACCTATTTGCGCTTCATGCCCAGGTTAGGCGAGAATGACCTGCAGTGTGAGTGTCGATTGCTTTGATTCTGTAATTCCAAATCGCACTGGGAACCCAACTTGAATCCATGATTCCATGGATCTTTCTTCATTCATAAGACTGGGTTAGGAGCATGTGACAGAGACCGTGAATCCAGGGGACAATTACGAGGGTTATCCCCCTGTGAGGATGTTGATCTTTGTATAAGGATTCACCCATGAAGGGAGTCCCTATCCTTTCAATTCTCCTGTAGTGGAGCGCGAAGGATGTGTAGGTGCGCAATGACTCCGAATCGAAAGCTCCGCCCACGCTGATAT
This sequence comes from Alisma plantago-aquatica, assembly GCA_963693085.1. Taxonomy (NCBI): domain Eukaryota; kingdom Viridiplantae; phylum Streptophyta; class Magnoliopsida; order Alismatales; family Alismataceae; genus Alisma; species Alisma plantago-aquatica. The sequence goes on from OY856412.1 coordinate 1,208,230,148, forward strand.
TTGGGAAATCTGAACGTGTAATCATGATTTGCCTTGTACCAAATGCTGCAATTTCGGGATTTGTATGGTTTAAATGTGTGAATATGTGATTTCCTACCTAGGATCTTCCGAGCATTTTACACAGACCTTTGAGCCATATATCGATTTCATAGGGAGTTTGTAGCTGGATTGAATATTGCATAAAGAACCATATTAACACAGTATCATGTTATGCATAGGTGTTGTTAAACTTGGCTCAGACTTAGGTGATCGTTTATTTGACTTAGACTGGTCTGAAGGTATGTACTCCTCCCCATTTTCAACTGGGCATTTATTTGACAAAATTTCCCATAATGAGGCAATTCTTGAAATGCTTACTCTTTTGTTCCACTTTGACATATCCTATTCTTTTGAAATTATTATTACAGGTTAAATTGGGTCAATGACCCTACATGTTATTGTGCATGTATTATGACACGTATGAATGATGAATAATGTACTTTGCCACTCTATATTATGCATGGTAGATAATTTGACTAGCTAACTATTGTATACGCTTATGTGTAACCATTAGGGTGTGCTACTTCTACCCGGGGTGTGCTACTTCTACCCTTATATATATGCTAATTCCGCCTATGGGTGTGCTACTTCTACCCAAACTTTATATATAGGCCAATGACTCAGTGGTGTCTTGGCCCTACTTTAGTTAATTTAGTCCAATATATCTGCATGCAAATAAATGTTGTAATTTGATGATTGATTGACAGTGGAAAAGTTCATTGTTTATTGATTTATTTAAAATGCCTCATTCTTTTGGAAATTCTTTCTCTTGTTATTTCTCATTGAAACTTACCTAGATTTCATGGCCCCCTTTTTTACGTGAACATCTTACTTTAACTTTTAAATGCCATAGTTAATTCTCTTATGTACATTCTCATCTTTTGCTGATTTATATATTGTTTTCCTATTTTTCTGGGTGTTCCCGAAATTACCCAGGTATAGGTGCTTTGAAGGACGTGAACACCTGAAGGTCGTACACATGAAGTTGGCTTAAGGATAGCTTGGAATAGTCGGGTTGCCCTCTGCATCTGGGGCTCCTATGAAATGTAGTTATAGTATTTCATTTTTATGTACCACCGTTTGAGTGAGAAAGATATGTACATGGGAATATTTGTAACTTTGTAAATAGTTATGTTTTCCGTGCTTAAATATTTCATGGCTCTTGTTTTTACCATTGAGTGGGCCCACTATCGGGTCCCACTCTTTACAGAATGGTATCAGAGCCTAAGCAGTCAGTAACTAGACTATTTCAAGTTATCCTAGATTGTTCCTTAATAGATAGATGATCCTTTAGAGGTTGTTATCATACCTAAACCTTAGTCGTGTTTACCGATTAGGATTTATCCCTATCCAATTTGGTGGTATATATGCATTCCAATCAAAGTATGTAGATGACCTAATTTGGGTGAACTCTTAGAAATCCCACCCTCTCTTTATATGCATAGCTTTCTATACATTAAAGTTTGCCTCTCCTAGGAAGTAGCCTCTACCTCTCACCTTAGGGGAGAACAATTTGTCTTCTATAGAGATTAGTTTGACTTAAAACTCACATTATTGTGTGTAATCCTAGTACGAGTCATTAAACATTTTGCTTTTGTTGTTTGCTTACATGCCTATGACACACACCTTGGTGGACTGAGTATGCATGGATACAAACATACAATAATGACATGAATTAGAGATATAGATGTTCTATGATATTACATTATGATATGAACTAGACCCTTTAAGGTTAGTCTTATTTTTCTTGCAACATGGTGTATCTCAACATAGTATTGCTTGAGACTCACCATCTAAGGGTTGGATTCTATCCTAGTTGAACTTGTGATATCTCATAAGTAAGGGTTTGTTGAAGGAAGATATATGTTTCAAGTAACTATCCTTTGTATTTCACCCCTTACATACTCATGAGGTATGAATGATCACATAATTGGATCAGGTAACAAAACTATGTGCCATGTTATTTTTCCTGAGGACATATGAAGGCACAATCATGTTTGGAAGCTACAGTGGATACTCTTTTTCTTGAACTTTGGATGTACACCAACTTTGAGGTTATGTGAAGTAGGTATATCTAGGGTTGATCCCTAAAGAGTTGACCACTCCGTATTCACCATTGTGTAATTATTGTCTTAGTGTGTGAGATGAGGAGCATTTGACTATGTAGTTCATCTGGGCTTGTAATGACACCATAGATGTAAACCAACTAGGGAAGTAGAGATGGCAATCTCTTCGTATTATGGTTACACAATCTTACTATTATTTTATGTTTTGGGATGTATTGGCCTAAGTCACGATTATGGGAATGGTGGAATGATGGAGGTCGTGCGTAGTTGGACCTACTAGAAGTTAACGGTATGCTAGAAGAAACATGTATCCCATCTTCATCTAGAATTGAGATATACTGGTTATATGCCTCGATGATGTGTGTAGAGAAGCCTCTTGTGAAAATAAAGTGATGTTAGAGTGATAGTATATGTGGTATGTGGTAGAAAGTGGTCGACTTGGTTCTCGTATTGATTTTGGTGCCATTTTGGATTCCAAATCGCAAGGTTTTAATCGTCAAACTTATTTTCATTATTAAATTATATTTACAAAAAAAAACTTTTTTCAAATTTCATCGATGATTTTGGAACCAAGTCACCACCACGAGGAAGTTGTAGGAGTAGATAGGCCTTCTTGTAGAAATCTTGGAATTGCATGTTCGTCCCTTCGACCCTAGGAATAAGGTGAAAAATATACTAGTTATAACATAGTCAGCTACCACTCTTGATTCTTTGTATGATGAGATATGCCCTTTAACGGGTGGAGCCTTGTACACTTCAGTATGTAATATTATTGGATGAATAGTTGTAATCAATGGTTATTAGCATATATAAAAAAAATTGTTAAGGGATACGAAACATCATAATAGTATGGTGGACAAACCTCCTTATTATATAGGGAAAAAGAAAACTAAAGTTGATGATAACATCCTCTATCATGGTATAAATTTCCTAGACCAATTCACGATATGAGTAGATAATAAGACGTGATGGATAAAGTAATGTAAATTCACGTTGGGTTCTGTATACAATTGTTATATGACTATGTTATGCTAGGACCCCTATATTAACTTTGTCTAGTGAATTAGAAATTTATTATTGGTTAGAAAATTTATAGCTTATTATTTTGAGTTGTAGCTTGGTGGATTTTGGGGACGAAATCCTCTTAAAGAGGTGGTGTTCTGTAACGACCTCAAATCTAGGTATCACCTCTATTTTCCTTTTTTTTTCTTCTAAAAACCCTTAAAATATTATGAGTAATTGTCCTTGACCCTGAACAATATATCATATCATTAGCCTTTATGTGACTTGAGAAAATTTTATATTTATTCTACAAATTTTGATGTACCGAGACTTAGTCTTAGATGTGGGGTCGAGATTGATATAATATGCCTTTCACCCTAGAAATAGAGACAAGAGGAGAGACAACGTCTAGAGACAATGCTAAATTATATTTAGCTATTTAACACCTACTGGTTAACATTCGTTATTGGCAAAACTAATATGGAGTTTAAAGGTAAAAATCAGGTTCCTTACTGGTTTGATAGACAACCTTTAATATTGGGGTCCAACGTAGGTTAATTTCTCAATTTAATTACGTAGAAGAATATATATATAATTGATAAATACCATTACAATTGAATGTCATGCGTTTGACTTGGAACTAACTGCAACACTATTTTGGTAACGCATATCACCGGGTGGTTACGACCTTTTGATCAGGCAGAACTGGGAGCGAGACGGACTCTTAGCATCTCCCATAGCTGCGCGCAGGAGTTACAAGTTGCGGTGACTCCCCTTTTGCCATTTTCGTTGACGCCGAGTTTAATGGTTCATAGTTCCTTGGCACCCATTTTGAGAGAACGACCCAACCCTTTGAATCCTAAATAGAGACACCGGCTACCCTAGCCGCTATACGCCCAAGCCAACATAAGATCTAACCTGCGAGACAGCGCTGGTCTCATCCTCTTGCTTGCGATCGATTACTTCGAATTTTCCCCTAACCGGGAGCACATCCATACGCGAACACCGGTTCTCCTCTGGTGCCTCGGTCATCCCATACTCCCCTCGCTTGAAGCCCAACCCCGCACCGGATGGTCGTCGTCTCCGGCGAGGAGCAGGCTGTGGTATCGCTGTGGTTTCCGTCGGGCCGATTAAAGGTAACACATCGTCATCGATCCATATGTTTCTATTTTACATCTTTAGTTTGCACTGAGATCACCCCGACTTCTGGATTGACGAAAGCGGTTATTTTCTTTGGGATCTTCGTCTGTCGATTTCTAACCCAAACTCCGTGGTTATTTTCACATAAGAAGGTTTTTCGGGCCTTGTTTTGTTTTTTCCCTTTTGTCGCAGAGGAGCCTGGGTTGGAAAGGCAGTATTGTACGCCTACTATCCATTTTGGGCTTTCTTCCCGCCTACGATCTCATCCCAGGAATTCCGTCTCCTACCTGGGTCGGTATCACCGACAATGGTGATGTCTCTGTGAACGCCGGGTTCTGTCATTGGAAGCCTATGTTCACATTAGGTCTCCGATGGGAGAAGATCTACTCATGATCACATTGATGTCTTGCCGTTTTGAACACGATTGCATAAAACGCTGCCGCCTGCCGCGGTTTGATGTCGGAAAACGCCAGGGTCCTGGACTAATTCCGCCTATGGGTGTGCTAATTCCGCCTATGGGTGTGCTACTTCTACCCAAACTTTATATATAGGCCAATGACTCAGTGGTGTCTTGGCCCTACTTTAGTTAATTTAGTCCAATATATCTGCATGCAAATAAATGTTGTAATTTGATGATTGATTGACTGTGGAAAAGTTCATTGTTTATTGATTTATTTAAAATGCCTCATTCTTTTGGAAATTCTTTCTCTTGTTATTTCTCATTGAAACTTACCTAGATTTCATGGCCCCCTTTTTTACGTGAACATCTTACTTTAACTTTTAAATGCCATAGTTAATTCTCTTATGTACATACTCATCTTTTGCTGATTTATATATTGTTTTCCTATTTTTCTGGGTGTTCCCGAAATTACCCAGGTATAGGTGCTTTGAAGGACGTGAACACCTGAAGGTCGTACACCTGAAGTTGGCTTAAGGATAGCTTGGAATAGTCGGGTTGCCCTCTGCATCTGGGGCTCCTATGAAATGTAGTTATAGTATTTCATTTTTATGTACCACCGTTTGAGTGAGAAAGATATGTACATGGGAATATTTGTAACTTTGTACATAGTTATGTTTTCCGCTGCTTAAATATTTCATGGCTCTTGTTTTTACCATTGAGTGGGCCCACTATCGGGTCCCACTCTTTACACATGGTATGAGAATGAACATGTAGACCCATAGATAACCATCTCTAAGTGCATGTGGATGTGTTACCATGGAGGTAACCGGTATGGGGCCTGACCAAGGTAGGCAGGTCGCCATGACCCCTGTGAAAGGATGAAAGATAGCCCAGGAATGCAGAGAGAGATGATGGAGACTGGGGTAAGGTTCTAAGTTGGACATGTGCTATAATAGAATCCTAAGTCTATCCTAGGGCCAGGTAGGGATAAGACAGATGTAAGTAGGAGTTGCCTAATTCCCTAGTTGCACATGACCATAGGGTTGGGATGTAATAGCTATCATTTTCTGAGGGCCATGGGTTAGGAGATTGATCACCCTCATGAACTCATGGGACCCAAAGGGCATATGAGTAGGGTACTCTTTGGATGCATAAGGGAAGAGGGATGACCCCAAAAGTGCCGGCACCCTATAGACCTAGAGGAAATGACCGAGGATTGTGTGGTGGCCCAAGTAGGTTCGAGACCAGTTTTCCATAGAAGTAACTTTGATATCGAGATGTTTGTGATGTAGAGACATATGTTGCACGTTTCAACTTAGATTTAAAGGTGTACTGGTAAGGTGGGATGTACCATCTCTACTCTTGGAACTAAAAGAACTATGTATTTGGAATGCAGCCAAATGCTTATTTCCTCTTGTTATGGGAGTGAGAGATAGGAAAGTACGCATGTCATACACCAAGGATAAAAGATGAAGTGAGTTGTAATATTTCTATGAGGTATGAGGACAGAGATGATAACATACCCTTGTGGAGTGAATGATACATGGATGGTTTACCAACACTAAGAGTATTAATGTAATCAACTAATAAGGATGTTTTATCATGAGCTATGTGGAATTTGCAAGTGATACAAGGTTGAGTTTGATCACCACGAGGATAAGCTCAGAGTTTTCTTGATGAAGATAGACTTAGAGTTGAGATGAGATAATAAGTGGAATACATGGAGGTGTATGTCTTCAACATTACCTAACACCTAAGGATGTGAAGTGGTAATGGATGCTCTGGTTGAGATGCAGCTGCTTAGTTTAGCTAGAGGCTAGAAGAGGCTGTTAGGTTAGCCCTAGGTTTGAAAAAAAGAAGAGATATGTTTGGCTAACACTCAGATGTAATGAAATCTATTGATCAAGTTAGTGGTTGTTTGGTTAGCCAGCCTAGGCCTTGATGCAATGAAAGGATGGTTGTAGAACCTCAGATGCACTTCTCTGAAAAGGAAGGTGATGAAACCCCAATTAGAGTGGTTTAGGGTTTCTGAGGAATTGATCTTAAGGAATCATGACAATACAGGAGATCATGATTTTTAAGATCACCATACACCGTGGTACTACAAAGATAGTAAGTGACAATAGTATTGTGGATGCCTAAGATGAAGTTGCATGTGGTATGTTGCCATGCATGGCAAAAGGTGAAGGATGAACACTAGTAACCCAATGTTTTGGTATGGAGGATAAAGAGAGTTCCCGAGAGGGAATGGGAGTTCATCACTATGGATGTTGTGGTAAGTCTCCCCTAGACCAAGGGAGGTCTAGATGCAATAAGGGTTATGGTAGATCGCCTTACTTAGTTGACATGAGAAAGAAGGAAACTGTCAAGGGACGGGTCCGGTTGAACTACATATGAGAAAGAGATGGTTCAACTACACCATGATGCGAGTTTAAAAGTTCTTGAGTATAACCTAAAGATTCTCTTCCAGGAGGTGGAAGTAGATACATGAAGAACTCGATGTTAGTACAATTTATCACCCTAGCTAATGGTTAGTACAATCACTAGAGGGTCTGATGAGAGCATGTGTGCTCATTCAAGGTGATACATAGAGACAGTTCTTGTCCTTTGTAAGATGTGATGATAACCACCATAGCCAGTATTAGGATGTAAAGAAGCTCTACAAGGGAGGTTGTGTCAGTCGCCACGTCATTAAGATGATGTTGGTGAAGGGACCTCGTAAAGGTCAAGAAAGGACCACAGCGTGTGCATATGAAGTTGCTTTGATCGTGCAATGGCTGAAAGGAGCCCAGGGACAACAAAAGTTGTAAGATGATGCAAAGTAGACTGACATGCAGTTCACTGTGGGGGAATATGTGACATGAAAATTCGATCCCTCTAAGTTATAGCTAAGAGAGCTGAGTCCCCGATGCATGGGTTCTTCTGACATGGTTTGGTGGAGGAGGTTAAGTTTGCCCTTACCCCTAAGGATAATGTGATGTGTGATGAGTTCCATGTGTCCAATTTAGAGCACTATGTGAGATACTCAGACCATGTGTGGAACAATGAACCTAGTGAGCCCCAAGGGAGGCTAAAATGACCTGAATCACATATGAGGTTTATAGATGCCAAGGTGAAAGAACTCAGAGAAAGGAATATGTGATGATAAGGGTTCTTTGGAAGCGCCATGGATAGGGAAAAGCCACATAGGGGCCAATGATGGACATGTAAAAGTCTTATCATGAATTGTTTGTTTGCTTGATGGAATTTTAAGGGTAAAATTCCTATAAGAGGGGAAGGATGTTACAACCCCAATTTTTGGGTTCTTTTGGTGAGAAATGTAATTTCTCCTATTAAATATATTTGAACCAATAATGATATAATTTGTTTTGAATAAAAAGATTTCATTTACAATAGCCTTGTTGGTTGTTTTGTGGGATTTATTGGCTATTGGGCCCAATAACAAGGAAAAGACAAAGGAAACTCCATTAATAAATGAGTAAATAAGAAAATGGAGACAAGAAAGATGTAAAAACCTCTAGAAGGCAAAAGACTGTAATCTAAAGGTGGATTTCGTGCCTCTTGGGTTCCTTGGGTTCCAAGGAGTCCAAAGTTGCAAAGATAATGCAAAAAGAAAAGAAAAGATCAATTAAATATTCTTTATTAAGAAAGAAATTGAAAACAATGATAAAATGTGGGAAATAAGTGAAAAGAAGTATAATTGAGTTACCCTTGGTGGATTTTCGTATCCAAAGGATTCGTAATGTAAAAAGGAATGCCAATGAAGAAAATAAAAAGAAAAATAAAGAGAAATCCTCAAAAAGAGATATTTTAATAAGAAATAAAAAGATAATGAGAAATAATGAATATAGATGCATATAGAAGGATAATAAGTATTCTTAAAAAGGAATTTTAAAATATTATAGTTTCTTGGGGTCCAAGGAGCCCCAATGGAGAAAAAGAAAGAGAAAATACCAATAATAGAAAATAAGAAGATAATATGATGCATAATGAATGGATTTTGTGGTATTGTTAAAGAGGTGGTATTTTCTACTAAAAGAAAACATAATTTTGTGCCAATGGATTAAAAGCCAAGAACAAAGAGAAGGAAAGAGGTAATTTTCGAATTCCTAAATATCCAAAGTATAAATAATATCAAAATATATTTAAGAGAGAGAGAAAATTTCTTCTTAGTGAATGAATTAGATTCCTATTGGAAAAGGACTTTGCTTCTTCGTGGGCAAGCACCTTAGGGCGTGGATACCCTCCCCTATATAAGGTAGACCCTCTGGTTCAAAGTTCAAGAGAGATCCCACGTATCCCTTTCTCTATTCTCTATCTTCTTCTTCGTTTCAAACCCTAGCCATGTAGTTGGTGCTTTCCCTAAAGCAACGGGGAGCTGTGGGTCATCTTGATGGAGGCTTGGTGTTCCCTGATGACCTGAGGACGATCGACTATTGTCCCCGAGTGCTCGACCTCACGCAAACCACCTGCAACAGACTGCACATTTAGCCGAACGACGTAGGCTGGGTGTGCTTGGAACGGCCACCTTGGCCGCGAACTGAAGGCGCCCCGTGTGCACCAGGGCACGACGGAGGCAGAGCAACTTTTTTCAGTGAGGATCGCGGCCCAGGGAGGAAGAGACAACCCACACAAGGCTGCAGACGGCGACCGCTAGGGCTGGCTGGAGGTGGAAGACAACCCATGGGTCGTTGGACATTTTTGCCCCTCTGCGGGCTGAAGAAATCACCAACTTAAATGAGGGCAGATAAGTCTTTTTGTTATATTTTCCAAACGAGCACGTTGCATGGAGAAGGAGGCGACGTGGCATCCTTTGATTGGTCAAGTAAGTGAAATAATACAAAAATCATATCTTTTTATTCGTAACTCCGATGGTAGCAAATAATATATGCATTTTGTTCAGAAAAATAAGAGGAATTCACTAAAAATGGTTTTAAAGGCTAATTCCTCTTGCAATTCGAAAAGTAATGAAAGTTATCAACTTTAATGCTTTAATGATTAAGAAACCCTATTTTGAGTTGATTGATGTATTTATTAGGGTTTAATGGATAATTAAAGTTGATATTAACCTATTAATTGTAAAAAGGTATATTAAGAACAAAAAGGATGAACTTTGCACGTAATTGGTTTAATTTAGAAGTTCATGTGCATAAATATGCTTTAATGGGCATTGAAACCCTAATATTAGTAAATGTGACTCTTAATGGATTTAATTGTTCAATTTCATGATTAAAGTTGAGATATGATAATTCTAAGCTATTTCGAGTATAAAAGTTCCTAATTGTGGATAAATACCCTTAATGTAGTAATTAGGGTTTTCTAATGGATAAAGGTAGAATTAATGACAAACAGAGTTCATATGTGAATTAGACCATAATGAACTATGAATTGATGATAAATGGGCATAATGATCTTGTCATGGATTAAAAGGATAAAAATGGTAGCTTTAATGTAAAAGAGGCTTAATGGACTTAATTGATGGCTAATTGTGCCTTTAATATGAAATTAAGGTTAAATGTTGTTAAAGGATAACCTTAATATCTTTCATGAAGTATAGATGAGATAATTAGGGTTTGTGAGTAATTGTATAAAATTAGGGTTTAAAATAGTAAAAATGAAGTGAAACCCTAATTGCAAAGGAAACCCTAAAAGTAGACTAGAAACCCTAGGAAGCGAGCTAGATTTAATAAATCTTGATGGCATGATCAATAATAGGAAATTGTATGCATATTTCAGGATCTCATTATGTGCTTGCTTGCCTAATTGGATTTCTTGATTGATTGGATTATTCAGTCTCAAATCAGCCTGACAGGTATGTGGTTACGCTTATGGTTAATCGCTTTAGTTTCACGGCGATTCCTGGTTGTTTTATCGGTTGCCTGAAAATAACTGCTTGGATGACTTTCATTTCATGCAAATATAAAGTGATTATGACTATCACCATGAGTATGCATACATGACTGGCTCAGATCCTGGTCCTCCTCTATGGCTTTGCTAATGATGAAAAGGGTAACATGGTAAAGGGTCTACTTGATAAGTGGGACCATCAAGTTATCAAGAGTTAGGGATTGGGCTACCTACATGTAGTGCCATGCAACTCTTTAGCACACCATGAGTTAAGGAGTGGGCTACCTATGGGTAGTGCCATGTGACTCAACCCTAGAAACTGATTCACCTGTTAGGTAGTATCATGAGGGGTTAAATGGGGATCTACCATAAGTAAGGTAGCATCCATGTCCACTGCAGGGACAATGCAGAGGTTAGGGTATGTATGAATTGAGTAGTTATGTAGAAAAGGTAAAGTTGTTTGTTAAATCATATTTGACTGCAATATATTGTTATGGTTAATTGCAAGATTATTGTTTCCCCCACATACTGGCATAATTCATTTATTATGACCGACATTTTGTTTGTCGGCGTTTTAGGTTCAAGTGAAAAGAACAGACAGTAAAGTGGCATATGTGGAATTAAATGAGAATTAAAGTGCAAAGGAGGATTAGTTAGAATAGACTCCAGATGTGGATAGAAGTAGATGTCCAAGATTTTGGAAAATGTATGCAAAATTTAATTTTTTTACAACCTTTTAGTTTAGTTGGTAGAATTTGATAATTATTATTGATTATTTGTCAAACCTTTGATCCAGAAATTGGGATAACGACTCTGACCTCTTGGTCTTCCATAATTGGGGGTTACTGGGAGGCGGGGTCGTTACACCCCATTTCTCAGTTCAAAAATTGAATGTAGAACTCCAGATTTGCAGCAAACCGCCATGTTTTATTAAAGACACGCCATCTCTTATTGAAGACACATGGTGTCTTATTAAATACACGTCGTGTCTTATTAAAGACACACAATGTAACCTCCCAGAACTCGATCCAAACTTCAATTATTACATAAGACACATTGTGTCTTATAAAAGACACATCGCGTGACTTGTAGATTTCACTCAAACACGAATTTAACTATCTCACACCCCAACTCATCTTGGGACTATTATCACATACTATTTGGAATCTTTTGGAGTGGGAATCAAGCAAGGGAGAGAAAGGAGAAGTTGGAGGAGACCAAGGGAGATAGGAGGTGGTTACTCGAGAGAGAACCCTCTTCTTCTTCCTTCTTCTTCACTATTTGTAGCAAGGATCTTCTTCTTCCTCTTCTATCCGCTTGGGATTGAAGAAATATAGAGAAAGTGAAGCAAGCAAGGATGAAGCTTGACTTATAGCCAGAGTTCTCCTTCATTCTACTACTTCTCACAGACATACTAGTTCTTTCTACTCTTTTACTATGTCCTTTGATGTTTTTTGCTACTTGTACCTTCTTTCTCTAGCCATGGATGAGTAGAATCTGGATCTTGGACATGGGAGAGTAACTCCCATGTCATAGCTTGTATGAACGTATGAATTTTATACTAAATGTTAATTGTTTGCATGTTCCAAGAGTTGTTTCAGATCTGAAATGCTTGTTTGTGTGATTGGCCATCATATTTGCATATTTTATGCTTTCTTTCATAATCTGAGAAGATGTGTTTGAGAGTATGGAGTTACTCTTTTGGCAACTTGTTCTTGACCGCGAGAGTGGTTGGGATTAAGTTGAGGAGCAAGGTTTGTGATTTGAAATGAAATACATACATGAGAGTGATGTATGGAGTTAGAATTGTCATCACTTCACCGGGAGGTGAGTGATGACTACAAACCTCCTTTTCAAGTTAATTAACATGTTTAAATTCATATTTTAATATAAACTATGACGTGATAGTGAAATCCCAAGTCTAGGATCCTCCTAAATCTGAATATTAACCTTTCTTAAGTGATAATTTACTATTTTATTTTAAATTTGTAATTTAGTTGTTCTAATCCAATTATCTTGTGTACAACAATCTAGATTATTGAAAATCATAACTCTTGCGCCTAGCTAACCAACGCTCCTTGTGTTCGACCTCGACTACAACTACTCTCGTATACTTGTGGGAAATTGCTAGTTGATGAAAAGGTCATTCTTATGATTGAAATTCGTTAGTGTAACAAACCAACATGGAAAACCACAAAAATTTGTAATTCTAAACAAGCATGGTTTCTTTATGCTTAGACCATCACATTAAAGCACAAACATGAACTAAAAAACTTCTAGTAAGCAATATAAGTGAAGAATGTTATATACCTCACCTCTATAGAGTAGGTCATATCTCAAACATCATGAATATTGAGAAAATAAGGCAAGAAATCCCTACATTCAGATCTGAATTTGGCCAAATAGGTACTTCTCTCTACAAAGAAGCAAAACCCTAGAAAAAGAAACAAGAAGGATAGATTTTTGAGTTTTAGAGCCATTTTCACCATTAAACAGCAGGGTTCTGACCTGGAGAGATATAGGAATAAGAAGAGCAAAGAAATAAATGGAGAAAATAAGGTAATACTTACACTTTTAGGTTAAGATCACTAGAAAGGAGCTTTAGGAACCCCTAAAGGAAGTCAATTGCAACCCTAGATCCTTTTTCTAAGAAGATCCCCACTTTTTTCTTCCTTGGATAGGAAATTTGTAGCAGCATAGAGGGAGAAGGAGGTCTGTAGAAGAAGGGAAGTGGTGGAGAGAAAATGTCTCATTTTGGTGCTTAGGGATAAGTATATGAAACTTTAAGATAAAGAAAAAGAAAAAGTTGAAGTTCTAGTATCTATCCAAGTTTTCATGGCCTTAAATTATTAAGAATATACAAGAACACACACAAGAAGCTCCCCCACTGTCTATATAGACCTTCTTATATTTCCTTTGTCGAATTTCCCAGCCAATCAAATAATTCATTAGTTGATAGCTACTAAAGGTAGCTCATCCATGAAGGGGTAAATCCTAAAATACCCTTAAGGAAAACACCTTCAAACCATGGATCAACTAGGAGACCCATGGATCAAAATACTCAAGAATAATAATATAGAATCTAAGTAACATAATTTATGTGACAAATTTCAAAGAAAACCCCTCAATTGGGTAAATTGCAGAAAAGTCCAAAATGTACATATAATTTCATAACTTGCTCAAACAATGTCCAAATTGGACCAAATTTGAAACTTAAGCTTGTATTACAATTTCAAAGCATATCAAAAGGTTATATTAGGGTTATAATCATTCAATTATGGTAACTAAGCTTATTCAACTCATTAAGCAAGTTTTGGGGCCTTACAACTATAAACCCCTAACAATGATTCCCCCCCCCCAAAAAAAAAATCATACACAAAAAGAAATGGGTATTTTCTACGCATCTCATTCTCTAGTTCCCATGTGTATTCCTATATGCCACAGTGATTCCACAAAACTTTCACTAGTATTATATCTTTTCTCTTCAGCTTTTTCACCCTTCTATCCAAGATCAACACAGGACCCTCAACATAGGAGATATCCTTATCTAACTCAAACTCTACTGGTTGGATTGTTTGTTCAGTATATGGATATAATTTCCTCAACATAGAGATGTGAAAGACATTATGAAATTTATGTAGCTCTGGTGGTATATCCAACTTATATGCTACCTTTCCAATACGAGCTAGAACAGGGTATGGTTCCATAAATCTAGGAGCCAACTTACCCTTCTTTTCAAACCTCAACACACCTTTCCAAGGAGAAACCTTAAGATATACTCTATCTCCCACTTGGAGCTCAAGTGGTCTATGTCAGTTATCTGCATAAGATTTCTACCTGTCTTGAGCTGCTTTCAACTGGTGTATCACTTTAATCTTTTTTGTAGTCTATTGTACTAGCTCAGGACCCAAAAGTTGTTATTCACCTATCTCATACCAACAAAGAGGAGACCGACATAGTCTCCCATACAAAGCCTCATAAGTGGTCATATCTATGCTTCTTTGATAGCTATTGTTGTACGCAAACTATATCAGAGTTAGATGTACATCCCAACTACCAAGAAATTACAGCACACATGCCCTCAAGAGATCCTCTAAAGTCTGAATAGTCCTTTCAAACTGGCCATCAATTTGTGGATGAAAAGTTGTGTTGAATCTCAACTGTGTTCCCATTGTTAAATGCAGATGCTCCCAAAAATGATTTGTAAACTGTGGACCTCTGTCAGAATTTATAGTCACTGGAATGCCATGCAGACAGACTATCTCATCAACATATATTTGTGCAATTTCTCTACTATAAACGTCTTCTTAACTGGTAGAAAATGAGATGACTTAGTCAATTTGTCTACTATCACCCATATGGAATCATGACCCTTGGCTGTCCTAAGAAGACCAACCACAAAGTCCATAATAATATGATCCCATTTCCATTGTGGTATTGTCAAGGGTTGTAACATCCCTGCAGGCTTCTGGGGCTCAGCCTTCACCTATAGACAAACTAGACATTTGGCAATGAACTCTGCCACATAACGCTTTAGACCTGGCCACCAATGCACATCTTTCAAGTTTTGGTACATCTTGGTACTTCCAGGATGCATTGCATATATGGAGGAGTGAGCCTCCTCAAGTAACATCTTCCTCAACCCATCAACATCAGGAACTACTATCCTATTGTGGAAACAAATTGTACCATCATCTGCCTCATGAAAGCCATCATACTTTTCACTACCAATCCCTGATCAGATATTCTGTATCACAATATCATTCTATTGTGCATCATGAATGTTCTATCTCAAGGTAGGTTTCACTTGTACCTATGACAACAATCCTACCAACAAGGAAACTTCTAGCTGTACATTCATCTGGCGAAGAGACACTAGCATATCTCTCTTATGGCACATCAAGGAATTTAATTGTGCATTATCTACCATTGATGATGAAGACAACTTTCTACTCAATGCATCAGCTACCACATTTGCTTTCCCTGGATGGTAGTCTATTGTGCAATCATAATCCTTAATCAGCTCCATCCATCTCCTCTGCCTCATATTCATCTCCTATTTTGAGAAGATATACTGTAGATTCTTGTGGTCAGTGAGGATCTAACATTTTTCTCCATAAAGATAGTGTCTCTAGATCTTTAAGGCATGGACCACCGCAATAAGCTCCAGACCATGTGTTGGGTAATTCTCCTCATGTTTCTTAAGCCGTCGCAAAGCAAAAGAAATCACATTTTTATCCTGCATCAACACACATCCCAACCCATTCTTTGAAGCATCACAAAAGACAATATAGCATTTTTCTTGCTCTGGTAGTACTAACACTGATGCACTAGTCAATTTTTCTTTCAAAAGCCAAAAATAACGTTGACACTTGTCATTCCAAACAAAAGGAACATCCTTCTTGGTTAACCTAGTTAGGGGTAACGCTATAGAACTGAAGTCTTTGATGAACCTCCTGTAGTAACCTTCCAGATTTAGGAAACTACAGATCTCTGTCGGTGTCTTTGTTAGTTCCCATTCTAGTACAAATTCCACTTTCTTGGGATCAACACAACCACCTTTTATAGATATAACATGGCCTAGAAAAGACACTTCAGTTAACCAGAATTCACACTTGCTGAACTTAGCATATAGTTGATGCTGCCTCAACAAAGTCAATGTCTGGCGAAGGTGTTGCTCACGCTGTTGACTATCCTTGGAGTATATCAAGATATCATCTATGAACACGACTACACACTGATCAAGATAAGGTCTAAACACCCTATTCATTAGATCCATAAAAATTGTAGGTGCATTGGTTTGCCCAAACGATATAACCACAAACTCATAATGACCATACCTATTCCTAAAAGCTAACTTGGGTATGTCAGCAGCCTTAATTTTCAACTGATGGTAACCTAACCTCATGTCTATCTTTGAAAACACAGTGGAACTTCTCAACTGATAAAAAAGATCATCAATCCTCTGTAAAGGATACTTATTCTTTATTGTCACCTTTTTCAACTGTTTGTAGTCTAAACACAACCTCATTGAACCATCCTTCTTTTTAACAAACAACACGGGAGCACCCCAAGGGGAAGTGCTCGTCCTGATAAAACCCTTCTCTATCAGTTCTTGTAATTGTTTCTTTAACTCTTGCATCTCTGTTGGTGCCATTCCGTATGATGACTGTGCTATGGGTTGTGTTTCAGGAACAAGATTGATCTCAAACTCAATCTCTCTAGGAGAGGGAATGCTAGGAAATTCCTCAGGAAAGACATCATCAAATTCTCACACCACTGGCATCTCCTGGATACTAGGATCTCCCACCTTGGTATCCACAACATGAGCTAAAAAATCCTCACATCCTTGTCTCATCAACCGCTCAACTATCATAGATGACATCAAACATGTAAGAAGAATCTTCCCATCACCCTGGAAAATCCAATGTACATCTCTATCATGGAACGTCGCCACCTTAGTACTATAGTCCAAGACTACCTTGTATTTTTCCAATGTATCCATTCCTTGGATTACATCAAAACCATTCATGTCAAGTGGCAAAAGATCCACCTGAATGTTGTGTCCAGAAAAAGAAAGAACACAAGAAGGGCACACTTCCCACAACTCGGCATAATCAACCAAAGGAGTCTCTAGTCGTAGGCTATTAGATCTATGACTAATAGGTAGATAACAACTATCTATCATCTCTTTGGTGATAAAAGAGTGTGTCGCACCTTGGTCTACTAACATAGATACGAACCAAGAAGCAAACAAATTAAAATGAAATAACTCCATCTGACCTATCATGACTTGTAGATTGACAACTACTACTGGCTGGGTCATGGCATAGAACCTTGCTGTCTCCTACTACCGTTCACGTCATTTCCTTGCTTTTCCAGAGGATCCTGCCTGGGATGTCTGACCACATTCTCTTCCACTGTCACTACTAAACTGTCATTGTTGTGGACCTTGTTGATTTTGCCTTGGATGCTGAGTCACCTCCTCATCTTTCATAGGGCAATAAGGTTTTGTATGCCCTACTTGCCCACACTTGTAACATGTTCCAGTGTCCTGATATGGCCTAAATGGCCCTATCACTAAAACTGAAGAGGTACTATAGGCTCCCGTCGGCAGAAAACTATGACCTCTACCCCGACTCCGGGTCCACTATGATGGTGCATGTGATCTTGATTTAGTGAAGGTTGACCTTGGTTGCGACTGTGGCGGGAAAAACCTCAGCTACTTAAAGCCTCCATATGATTTCCCTTGAAACTGCACATGTCACTTTTTAGCATTAGCTTCACACTTCTCTATGGAAGACCTATCAATCCTTTCTTACAAATTCCACAAAGGTGGAAAATCTCTCCCTATTTTCTAGGGCTGATGTTGTTGTAGTCAACTCAGTACTTAGGCCCTTCTTGAATCTCTAAATCCTTTCCTTATATGTTGCCACCATGTGCGGGAAGAACCTCAGAAGTTCCATAAACTTTGATTCATACTCATTAACAGTCATAGCCCCTTGATGAATCTTCTCAAACTGAGATATCTTCTCATCTAGATAGGTCTCTGGAATATATCGGCTAACAAATTCCCTCTAAAACTCCTCTCATCCTATCACAACTCCTGGCCTTTTCTCCTTTTCTATGGCCCACCATTGGCCAACACTACCCTTCAACAAGTATACCACATGCTTAACTTTGTCTTCTTCAATGATGTTTAGGATTTTGAACGCCTTTCCAGCTTAGTCAACCACATGTCAGCGTCTACTGGATCAGAAGTACCTGCATATTCAATCGCTCCAACACGTCTAAGACATTCAAATGTCTTCCTGACACCTCAGGACTCCACATTAGAGGCAACTGCCCTAGCTTGAGGTGTTGGTGCTCAGTCAGCGATATGTGTAATTGTGGCCATCATCTGTCTAAACATAGACTGAAACTCAGGATTAGCCATCATTGGCGGGTCTAGATGAGGCATTACGAGCTACTCTGGCCCTACTTCTGGCACTCTCTCATTGCGTGCCTGCCTCCCAACACCTCCTTCTGGTGCAACATAGCTACTCTCAACGTGTTCTTCATGTCCTCTAAACATATCTGCATAAGCATAAACTATGACCATATATGTTGGATACATAAGAACAGACTCAAACATAAGTCCTATGTCCCTGTAGACTCAGTAAACCTAGAGCTCTGATACCAACTTAACTTTGACACCTCGTCACGCTAAGTGAGATTACTCAAAACATAAAACACAATCAACTACTAATTAATCACATAGTAAAAAATACGGGATGATTAAAACCAATTCCAACAATGTAAATAAACTCAAGAACATTTACAAAAGGTCCATCATTTCATTCTCATATATTGTAACTAGTATTTACATATGGGTCCAAAGACCTCAGTCACATCATTCATACAAAAGATATTTCACATGTACATGCCATATATTTACAAACATTAGCATACTACCAAAATCTCGTGTCGATACAACTATATCATTTAGAAAACACATCCCATACCCGGACCTGAGAGTATAGGGACAACACTAAGACTCTACTACTAACATCTACAACTAACCAAACTTCTAAATCTATTAATCACCAGGTTGGTTCTCTTCCACAGCATGACCTCGACCTCGTTGCCCACGACCACCTAAAAAAATATGGTGACCTACGGGTGAGACCCAGTCCCAGCGAGAGATATAACTCTCTCCAACATATATTGATTATAACATATTAATTAACAGTAAATACATTGAGAAGTTAGGGTAATGAATAAGCAATATGAATAGATTGAATAGTTTAAGCATACTAAGCAGTTAAGAAAATAAGTTGTAGTATCAAGTAGAATCACACAATTTTCATAAGTATGCATCATGTAAGAAATATGTAGTGTAAAGACAAGACAAGGGTTAATCAACCAATGTGATACGTATTAAACCCTAGAAATTATACTACATGGCTGGTATTATATCTTTTATTATTATGCCCTGGGGAGTTTGAGTCATGCCACTCAAGGTCTAACTGACCACTGTAAAGTGCTATTCAGTTCCGTATAAGATCTAGGAGTGCCGGTATCCTAAGATCTCTTCCCCTCGGTTAGTATGAGTAAACTACAGTGACATCCTAGCCAAACTGCCAACAATGACATATAGTCAACTGATAACTACTAGTATGTACTTGGTACAAGCTATGACACTAGAAACCAGGGTATACAAAACCCTCTAATGTTGACCTAGAGGTTATACATTGTCCATATTTTGATAATGACTTAACCATTCCATTCATATGTATCTAATATGTGTATTCAAGATTGATCTCAGGTGTTAGATACATGAAAAGGATCAAATTACACAAGTCCTAGATTGTCCAAGTTCAACTCAAAAGCTATACAAGTGTGCTAATTAGGAAATCCAAGTAAATGACCTTAGAAGAATTTGTAATCACTTGTATTGATGATATGACTTGTAACTAAGATGAGAAAATTGTTTGGGACACTTTGCACCAAGTTTTAATCACTTTTGATGCACTTTAGAAAATCGATCACCGGATGTTGATCGGTCGAGTTACAATCTCGACCGATCCACTGGATCCATTTTCTAGAGAGTGCATCGGTCGAGTTGTGTATTCATAGAACTCAGCCGATCGGGTTGCTAACCAAATCCAGCTTTCATTAGTCGGTCGAGTTTCCTCAAGACAAAGTTGATCGATGGTTTGAAATTTGGGTTTGTCTTTTACCTAATCGGTCGAGTTACCTTTATTGAATCTCGATCGATTGCACTGTACAAAAATTGCATAAAAAGTGATTGTGACCGTTGGTGACTTATTTGGATGAAAATAGATCTGTTGCCTTGTGCAAAAATGGCTATTTTTCGACCCTAAGTGTTCCCCAACTCAAAGGGGCACCCCCAGCTATAAATAGGACCACTTGGAGTTCATTCCAAGGTTGCTCATTCCATATATGCTTGGTTCTTTCTTAGTTGAGATTGTTGCACACCTTAGAGCCCCTTTCTCTCTCTACCTTCAAGTCAAATCTGTGAGTATGAGTGAGTTAGGATCTGTTGTAAGAGAGCTATATCTTGTATCCATGTAAAGATCTCCACCTCCATCTTCCTACCCCCTTTCCTTATTGAAGAAAAGGCTTGAAGATCTTCTTTGAGTGAAGGAGAAGGAGTTGTTGTTCTTCAAGGCTGAAGAAAGCATGGTGTTCCAGATCTCCAAGTAAAGGAGATAGGCAAGGCAGATGTTCAAGAAGGATAGGTAATTCCTTAAAGGCCAAATACTTGAAGATGGAGTGGGTAAGTCCTTGTTGAAGGTTGAAGACTCCCTGGTTCAAGTGGGTAAGCTACTTCGGTAGGTTGAAGATCCTTGCTTGGGGTATTAAGTCCTTGGATGAATGTGGTTTTGTCTTGTAATCTTATGAATGGATATAAGAACATCAAGATTGCAAAATCCTAGAGATTAACCACCTCTAGGTAGTGGACTGACTCACTTCTAGTTTGAAGTGTGAAACCACTCTAAACCACTTTGTCCAAGTGTATGTTCTTCCTTTTCTCTCACCCTTGATATGCATGTTAGTTAGGACTTCAAACTGGTTGTATGCTTAAGTTTCTGCACTTAATATAATTTTAAAGTCTAATTCATTTTGTGATATTTGTGAAGCTCTATTCATCCCCCCTCTAGAGCCCTTGATCCAACAAGTGGTATCATAGTAGGTCTTCTCCAAGCTACTTCCACAAGTAGGAGAAGATGGACGATTAAGCACTTGGATCTCTCAACTTGGAAGGAAGCTTCTCCATGCTTCCTCCGGTCTTTGACGACACTAACTTCCTCTATTGGAAGAGAAGAATGCAGTTCTATCTCCAATGGGTAAGATATGAGATGTGGAAGGTGGTACATCTAAAGTATGAAGATCCAAAAGGGGAAATCTCTACATGGACGGAAGCCCAAATGAAGCAATCTCAACTCAATGCCAAAGCTGTGAGCATCATCTATGCAACCCTCACTCCATCCGAGTTCAACCGGATCTCCTCTTGGGACACCACACATGAAATTTGGAACAAGCTATGTGTCACCTATGAAGGAACGAAGCAAGTGAAGGAAGCCAAGATCTACATGCTTGGTGGTCTACTTGAGAACTTCAAGATGGGCAAGAATGAAAGAGTGTCAGACATGTACACAAGGCTTAATGTGATCATCAATGGATTGGTAGCCTTTGGTAGTGTGATGGACAAAGGCATAATCAACTCAAAGATATTGAGATCTCTTCCAAAGAGATGGGAGCCCAAGGTGACATCCATTGATGAAGTGTATAAGATTAGTGAACTGTCAACCGAGGAGCTGGTTGGCAACCTTCAAGCTTATGAGCCAAGGCTTGATAAGTAAAAAGAAGAAAGAAAGAGAGAATAGTAGGAGTCCAAGAAGATCAAGGACACAACCTTCAAAGATCAAATTGAAGAGATGGTTCAACAACAACAACTTGCACTCAAGGCCCCTACTCCTTCCTCAAGTGAAGATGAAGGCCCAAATGAGCATGAAGCTAACTACTCCAAGGGCAAACACTTCAAGGGGAAGCCTTCTTCATCAACTCCTAGGTGCTATGAATGTGGCCAAAAAGGCCACTACAAGAGTGACTGCCCCAAGGCCAAGAAGAGCCACCACAAGAGCAGCCACAAGGACAAGGAGTACAAGAAAGAAGGCAAATACAAGAGAAAGGAGAAGAAAGAAAGAAGAAGCAAAGATGCAACTCATGCAGCTTGGGAGGAGTCTTCCTCAAGTTCTTCTAGATCTAAAGTTGGAGAATGACACCTTGCTCTCATGGCCTCTACAAGTGATGGTGTAGGTGAGGTAAGTGAGGTAAGTGAAGTCAATTTGCATGAGTTGTCTAAAGAAACTCTTATTGATATGCTTAATGCTTGCCGACCATATTTTACTAAATGCAAAGCTAAAAAGAAAAGGTTAGGAAAGATTATAGATGATCTTTATGCTAAGATTGAGATTCTTGATCAAAATGAAAAGCTACACCTTGATAGTATTGATACTTTGCAAGGGCAATTTCTTGATCTTAAGCTCCAATACAATGGAGTTGAAGTTGAGAATGGTGTCTACCTTAAGACCATTGCTACTCTTAAGGAAGAAAAAAAATGCCATGAGATTGACGTTCTTAAAACTAAAAATGTATAACTTAACCTCATTGATGAAGCTAGGAAGCAAGAAACTCATACTTATCAAAAAGAAATTCTTTTGCTTAAATATGAAAATGCTAAGTTGCTTGCTCAAGTTAATGATCTATCCTCTAGACCTATTTTGCAAAGTAATGAGGTAGCTAGCACTACTTTAGAATGTGATTCTTTTCATACTAAAACCCTTTGTTTAGAGGTTGACATGTTGCATACTAGAGATGATCTTGCTAGCTTATCTTATACTATCATTAATCTTAGTGATGATAATGCTAAATTAAGAGCTTCTTTGCAAAAGATTCTTACGGGAAAGAAATCCCTTAATGTTATCCTAGAACACTCTACTAAAAAAATTGGTACTAGTGGTTTAGGATATGATGGGAATGCTCCTAAGGGTAAGAATAAGAACAAGAGTAAGGGAAGAAGAAGAGTGTGGAGCCTACTTTCTTCCATGAAGAGACTTCCGACTCTAAGAACCCAATGGTATGTGCTTATTGTAAATGTGATGGTCATTACTCTACTTATTGTCCTTACAAGCCAAAGGGGACCAACCCAAAGATGAAATGGGTCCCCAAGCTAACCCCGGGTCCTAAAGTTTGAGTTGGGTACTGACATCCTTCTTTTATGTTAGGTCAAAAGAAGGTGGATTGTTGATAGTGGCTGCTCAAAGCATATGATAGGTGAAATCAGCCATTTCAACAAATTTGTGAAAAAGAAAGGAGGATCGGTGACCTTCGGGGGCAACAAAAAGGGTAAAGTAATAGGTGAGGGTGATGTAGGCAACGAGCTAAGTATTAAAAATATTTTTCTTGTTGATGGCCTACATCACAATTTGATAAGTGTAAGCCAACTCTGTGATAATGGTTATCTTGTTCTATTTACTTCTTTAGAATGTTTGCTTCTAGATTCCCTCACTTACAATGTTATATATAAGGGAACTAGAAATGGTAATCTATATGTTATTGTGCTTGATGCTCTAAAGCCTGTACTTGATAGATTCTTGGTCATGGATAAAAATGATATTTCTCTTTGACATCGCTGGTTGGGTCAAGTGAATATGCATCAAATGAAGAAATTGAGCAAAAAGGAATTGGTTCAGGGACTTCCTAAATTGGATTTTGAAAAGGATGAGGATTGCCAACCTTGCATACAAGGTAAGCAAACCAAGTCCTCCTTTAAATCCAAAGGAGTCCTTAGTACCAAAAGAGCACTTGAGCTTCTTCATATTGATCTATTTAGACCTATGAGAACTCAAACACTTTGTGGTTCCAAGTATTGTCTTGTGATTGTCAATGATTTCTCTCGCTATACTTGGACATTCTTTATCATTTCTAAAAGTGATACTTCTTGTCAGATTGTTTCTATCCGTAGTGACCATGGGGGAGAGTTTGAAAATGATCTTTTTGAGCATTTTTGTGAAAAATATGGTTACTCACACAATTTCTCTTCTCCTCGTATGCCTCAACAAAATGGGGTAGTAGAGAGAAAGAATAGGTCACTATAGGAGATGGCTAGGACCATGCTTCTAGAATATGACATTCGTAACAAGTTTTGGGTTGAAGCTGTCAGCACCTCATGCTTTGTGCAAAATTGAGTTTTTACACATCCTTCTTTGAAGAAAACCCCCTATGAGTTATGGCGTGGTAGAAAGCCATACACCGACTTCTTTCACATTTTCAGATGTCCTTGTTTTGTTTTGAACACAAAGGATTCTCTCGACAAGTTTGATTTAATATAGTACAAGGCTTTCTTCCTAGTCTATAGCACTACAAGTAGGGCTTATAGAGTTTTCAATATTGAACTGTCTAAAATTGAAGAATCCATTAATATTAAATTTATTGAAACTAACCCTATTGTTGGCAAGAATGTTATTGATAATGTTGTTGCAGATGACTTAATTCCTATCTTAAAAGACCTCAACATCGACAACAAAGGTAAGCAGACAGTTGAAGTAGAAGATGAGGAGAAGAAGAATCCCACTCCTCGCTTCACAAAGAATCATCCCAAAGAGCTAATAATTGGCAATCCATTTGAGAGAGTGAAGACACGAGCTGCCTACAACAAAGAACAAGCAGACAATGCCTTCATCTCACAGCTGGAGCCAAAGAACATCAAGGAATCTCCTAGAGATGATGAGTGGATCCTAGCCATGCAGGAGGAACTAGATCAGTTTGAGAAGAACTGAGTGTGGACTCTAGTTCCAAGACCAAGTGATAGAAAAATCATTGGCACCAAGTGGGTCTACCACAACAAGCTTGATGAAAATGGCAAGGTGGTAAGGAACAAAGTAAGGTTAGTGGCTCAAGGCTACAATCAGCAGGAGGGTATTGATTTGGATGAAACTTATGCTCATGTTGCTAGACTTGAATCTATTAGAATGCTACTTGCCTTTGCTAGCTATAAAAATTTCTTGCTATATCAAATGGATGTTAAAAGTGCATTTTTGAATGGTACAATTGAGGAGGAAGTATTTTTTTTCTCAACCTCTGGGCTTTGAAAATGACAAACTACCTAACCATGTTTATTTGTTACAAAAAGCTCTCTATGGACTCAAACAAGCACCTCGAGCTTGGTATGAGAAATTAAAGAACTTTTTGTTAGACAATGGCTATGTCATCGGAAAAGTTGATTCTACCCTATTTCTAAAACACACTTCTAGAAACTTTCTTATCATTCAAATTTATGTTGATGATATCATATTTGGCGGAACTAATCTTGATATTTGCAAGGAGTTTAGTTCTCTTATTTAGAGTGAGTTCAAGATGAGCATGATGGGTGATCTTACTTTCTTCCTCGGCTTCCAAATCAAGCAAACCAAAGATGGAAACTTCATCAACCAAAGCAAGTACACCAATGAGCTACTCAGATGCTTTGGAATAGATAACCTGAAGCCGATGGACACACTCATGTCTAACACCACCAAACTTGATGGAGATGAAGAAGGTGAGAAGGTAGATGAGAAGCTCTATAGAGGTATGATTGGGAGTTTACTTTATTTAACTACCTCTAGACCTGATATTATGTTTAGTGTTGGCTTGTGTGCTCACTTTCAATCAAGTCCTAGGAAATCACATCTTATTGCGATCAAGAGGATTTTGAGGTACTTAGCCAAAACTCAAAATTTTGGACTATGGTACCCCAAGTCAAGAGACTTTACTCTTATAGCATATAGTGATGCTGATTACACAAGTTGTTTGGTTGATAGAAAGTGCACAAGTGGCACTTGCTTCCTTCTAGGACCATGCTTGGTGTCTTGGTTTTCCAATAAACAGAGCACCATGGCATTATAAACTACCGAGGCTGAGTACATTGCAGTCGTAAGTTGTTGTGCCCAGGTCCTATGGATGAAGCAAATGCTCCAAGACTTTAACATATATTTTGATGCTTCTCCTATCTATTGTGATAATACTAGTGCAATCAATCTTCCTTATAATCCTAACATACATAGTAGAGCTAAACATATAGAGGTTCACCATCACTTTCTTCGTGATCAAATTACTAAAAAGGATATTTATATCACACATGTGGACATGGAAAATCAGTTGGCAGACATTTTCACCAAACCTCTAGCTAGAGAGAAATTTAACTTCATTAGATATAAACTACTCATAATTGCTTCAGATGATATTGACATGTTATCTAGCTAGTTGTTTTTATCCTATATGTCTTGCTCATGCTTTATTCACCTTGCTTGTCTAAAGTTGCTTAATTTGCTTGTTGCCATGCTTAGTTTCACTTTGTTTGGGCATTTCTCGAATTTTGAGTTTTTATCGCTAAATAGTACCCAATGATGAGTGATATGTGCCTAAGTATGTTCAATATACATAATAGAATCAAAAAATGAATTTAATTAGCATTCATATGGCTAGAAATTGAGTTTGATGGTTTTAGGTCAGGTTGATCATCGATCGAGTTTCCCCTAGGACAAACTCGATCGATCCATGGTCGAGAGCTGTTCTGAAATGGATCAATTGCTCGAGTTTCCCACTCTCAGAACTCGACCGATCAGTGGGTTGAAGCCAACTTAAGTTGGTTTTAGATGACTATTCTCCCTCTCAACTAGAGAATACCCGTCCGATTCCCCTTTATCTAGCCCTAAGCTCTCATCCCCATCCCTTACCTTCCCTATCCTAGCCCTTTCCCAGCCTAGATAGGCTAACCTAGACCTCCCCTTTTAGTCTTACTTGGTGTTTGAACAGTTTTTATGGCTTGCTTTGTGCCTTTGATATCTTCTTCTCCTTCTTTTTGCCTCCATGGCTTCTCATAGAAGAAAGAGACCCACCCCTAGCAATGCTCCTTCATCCTCTTTGTCATCCCGCTTGATTCCCTTTGATGACACCTCCTCTATCTCAATAGAAGATGGAAATAGGTATATGGACCTTCTTCCTAGGAGTCCTTTTCTGTTTAGATCTTTGTTTGAGCCTAGCCCTAAGCGTCAAGTAGTCACAGACCAAGTAGCAAGGTTGTCTGATATGGCTGTCGAGCGTGACTGCTTTCATAATTCAATGACAAACACACAAGTAGTTCATGAATTCTACACTAACTTGCGTTGGAATTATGACACCCTTATACCCCCGCTGAATACTCAAGTGATCCTGACTTCAATGATCGCCGGGAAGAAATTTCAAATCTCTGAGGATATCTTGAATGTCTTCTTTTCCAGAGATGATGAAAATGACACCTGGCGCAAGGATTATGACAAGTATTTTGACCTTTTAGATCTTGAGGGTTTCTATAAGTAGAATGAGATCACTCTTCCTGATATCCATCTCTATATGAAGAAACCCAATGTTTCATACAATAAGAAGAGAACCCTACCCTCCTCCTCCCTCAATCTCAGAAAGTATATATTAGCCTTAGTGGTCAACTGCAACATCCATCCAAATAAAAATCAAACAGATATTGTAGAGAACATTGTGGTCATAATGTACTACATTCTTGAGAATATCAGAGTCAAATGGTCAAGATACATTCTCCACCACATGACCTATTTTGACTCTGGTAAGAACACCTGAGGAACCCATCCACCCTATCCAGCCCTGATTTGTGGTTTGTTTCAATTCGCCACTGAGAAATCACTCTTTTCTGACTTCCATTACAAGCTTGCAAGGAAAGGTGTATGTATCAGTGAAACCATGATTCAGAAGTATGTGTCTATCTTTGCCTCCACCACACCTGGTGCTTCACCCTCTGCCTCTGTATCCCCTACCTCTGCCTCTACAGTGCCAACCTCCACCTCTACCTGAGTTCCTCCTCCTCAGCCACCTAGACCTAGCCGTACGTCATTTTGTGTATCTAATGAAACCCTTATGGGCTACATGATGCACCAACAGGCATACAACCTCTGGGTCCAAGAGCACCTACACCAGGATTTATGTTCTATCATGTCAAACATGAACATATCATATGCACACCCCTACCCCACCTACCGGCCTTTCCCAAGTAGTGATTATGCTTCTTATGCATATCATCATTACTACCCTACCCCGAGCCTTCTGTTGCTGCTCCTCCACCCTCTGTTGGTGGTGGTTCTTCTCCTGTTTATCTTCCGTTGCCTGCTGGCCCCTTGGCCACCCTGCTTGCCAGTCTTGGCAATTCCGCTCCACCCTTTCCTCAGGTCAATGAGCTCTATGCTCTTGGTATGACTTGGGATGCGCAGAATGCTTGTTGGCTCAGTCGTGGTTTTGGTCCTCCTGCAGACGAGGAGATGCCTGACCAGGCTGATGTTGAGGCTGCTACTGATGACGATGGTGAGGATGCTTCTAATGATGGTGATGGCTCTGGTGGTGATTCTGGTGATGAAGCCACTATTGTTGCTGCACCTTCAGACGGAGACAAGGACTATGAGCCTGGAGCTGATGATGATGATGTTGTGGACATAGATAGTCTAGATGTCTAGTTGTTTCTTAGTTTTTAGTCTAGTTTGCTGATCATATATATCTTTCTAGGCTATTTTGTATTAGAAACATCTGGGCACATTATTTGAGATGTACTATTTTATCTTTAGTTTTTCATCGCTTCTTGTTTGTAGCTACTTTTATGAGAACATGCTTCTAAGTTGTAATATATGTTATGTTTATGTGCACTCTTGCTCCTTTATCATGTTATATCATATGAGTTGGTGCCATATTTCACCATATTTTGATTATGATTGAGATTGTGTGTTTCTATCGTCTCTGGTTGATATATGATATGAGATTGCTTGTTTGAATATCTACTTGATTGTGTTTGGAGAAGACCTAATTATTTTCTCTTCTACCCCCTCACTTTTTGATAATGTCAAAAGGGAGAGAGA
This sequence comes from Alisma plantago-aquatica, assembly GCA_963693085.1. Taxonomy (NCBI): domain Eukaryota; kingdom Viridiplantae; phylum Streptophyta; class Magnoliopsida; order Alismatales; family Alismataceae; genus Alisma; species Alisma plantago-aquatica. The sequence continues at coordinate 1,208,259,100 of OY856412.1, forward strand.
GCTTCAATGTCTTGAAACTCAATCATATTGCTATTCCTTATTATACTACTACTTATTGCTTATGAGATCCTTTTCTTGTTCATTTTATGTTTTATCATGTGACTTGCAAAGGACCATAGAGTACATGTATGTTATAATTTCTTTGTGTAGATAGACTAACTATGCAGATTAAAGTAAGCATAGATTGAGGGGGAGCAATTCACATTGTTCACATCTTGAATCCCCCTAATTCACAAGGCAAAGGTATAATTTCTATATCCTTTTCAATATGTTTGAGGAATGGTTTGTCATTGTCAAAAAGGGGGAGAATGTTGACCTAGAGGTTATACATTGTCCATATTTTGATAATGACTTAACCATTCCATTCATATGTATCTAATATGTGTATACAAGATTGATTTGAGGTGTTAGGTACATGAAAAGGATCAAATTACACAAGCCCTAGCTTGTCCAAGTTCAAGTCAAAAGCTATACAAGTGTGCTAATTAGGAAATCCATATAAATGACCTTAGAATAATTTTGTAATCACTTGTATTGATGATATGACTTGTAACTACGATGAGAAAATTGTTTGGAACACTTTACACTAAGTTTAATCACTTTTGATGCACTTTAGAATATCGATCACAAGCTATTGATCGGTCAGTTACAATCTCAACCGATCCACTAGATCCATTTTCCGGAGAGTGCATTGGTCGAGTTGTGTATTCACAGAACTCGACCGATCAGGTTACTGACCAAATCCAACTTTCATTGGTCGGTCAAGTTTCCTCAGGACAAACTCGATCGATGGTTTGAAATTTGGGTTTGTCTTTTACCCAATCGGTCGAGTTACCTTTATTGAATCTCGACCGATTAAACTATATGAAAATTGCAAATAAAGTGATTGTGAATATTGGTGACTTATTTGGACAAAAATAGATTCATTGCCTTGTGCAAAAATGACTATTTTTCGACCCTAAGTGTTCCCCAACTCAAAGGGGCACCCCCAGCTATAAATAGGACCACTTGGAGTTCATTCCAAGGTTGTTCATTCCATATATGCTTGGTTCTTGCTTACTTGAGAGTGATGCACACCTTTGAGCCCCTTTCTCTCTCTACCTTCAAGTCAAATATGTGAGTATGAGTGAGTTAGGATATGTTGTAAGAGAGCTACCTCTTGTATCCATGTAAAGCTCTCCACTTCCATATTCATAACCCCCTTTCCTTATTGAAGAAAAGGCTTGAAGATCTTCTCTGAGTGAAGGAGAAGGAGTTGATGTTCTTCAAGGTTGAAGAAAGCATGGTGTTCCAGATCTCCAAGTGAAGGAGATAGGCAGGGCGGACATTCAAGAAGGATAGGTAATTCCTTGAAGGCCAAAGACTTGAAGATGGAGTGGGTAAGTCCTTGTTGAAGGATGTAGACTCCCCCGTTCAAGTGGGTAAGCTCCTTCCGTAGGTTGAAGATCCTTTCTTGATGTATTAAGTCCTTGGATGAATGTGGTTTTGTCTTGTAATCTTATGAATGAATATAAGAGCATTAAGATTGCAAAGTCCTAGAGATTAACCACCTCTAGGTAGTGGACTGACTCACTTCTAGTTTGAAGTATGGAACCACTCTAAACCACTTTGTCCAAGTGTATGTTCTTCCTTTTCTCTCACCCTTGCTATGCATGTTAGTTAGGACTTCAAATTGGTTGTATGCTTAAGTTTATGCACTTAATATAATTTTAAGGTCTAATTCGTTTTGTGAGATTTGTGAAGCTCTATTCACCCCCCCTCTAGAGCCCTTGATAAAAAAAAACTCTCTCCAACATATATTGATTATAACCTATTAATTAATAGTAAATACATTGAGCAATTAGGGTATTGAATAAGCAATATGAACAGATTGAATAGTTTAAGCATACTAAGTAGTTAAGCAAATAAGTTGTAGTATCAAGTAGAATTACACAATTTTCATAAGTCTACATCATGTAAGAACTATGTAGTGTAAAGCCAAGACAAGGATTAATCAACCAATGTGATACGTATTAAACCCTAGCAATTATACTACACAGACGGTATTATATCTTTTATTATTATGCCTTGGGGAGTTTGAGTCGTACAACTCAAGGTCCAACTGACCACTGTAAAGTGCTATTCAGTTCTGTATAAGATCTAGGAGTGTTGGTATCCTAAGATCTCTTCCCCTCGGTCAGTATGAGTAAACTGTAGTGAAATACCAGTCAAACTGCCAACAGTGACATATAGTCAACTGATAACTACTAGTCTGTACTTGGTACAAGCTATGACACTAGAAACTAGGGTATACAAAACCCTCTAATCTGAGGTACAACCGTAGCCGTCCTCAATCACATCAAATGTCAGAGGCATGGCCATAGCCATCCTCCATAACTTGCATTTGTGGACGACAAGGATATATCCTCAACTTGCCACCCCCACATACTCAATAGTATGTGCTCTGAGTTTCCCTTGGGAATTCTCATTTCACCATCCAGCAAGTTCTGACACTAAAGATGGCTCTACGGTACATGGCTCTACATGATTAAGGTTACACTTGATTAATTACTGCCAATTGAAAGCATTAAGGCTTTATCATACAAGTGGACATTCAAACCCTAATTCTTTTCTAATGAGAGTATATGTATAACAACTTTAAAAGATATAAAACATTTGAAATATAAATCTTAATCACATTACCATATGCTATCATTCATTGCAAATTAATGGACCACACTTATCATCATACTATTACAAGATACCAATATCTTATCACAAGTTCTAGGGGTTTAACCCTTATTGGAACATGAAGAGGATTTCAACTCAATCATGGCTTCAAACATGCCCAAAGGTTATTAAGACCATCACATTATTCATAGTAGGGTTATTATCATCACCTTAAACAAGGCTCAAAAGATCATTAACACATATGTGTCAATAGATATTAACATGGCAAGGCACTATGATATTCAAATAGTACTGCATTGTGGTTTCAACACAAGAAGAGTGTAATTCATTGTCACATTAATCATTCAAGAGGTCTGATTAGAACCAATCAAAATCATATAATTACATTAAGGTTAGGTATAACAAGCTAGATCACATGGGAGTTACACACCCACTTATTATAGTGATTTATCAAATATAACTATATGATGGCAAATGTAAGACTACAAATTAATGGTATTGAAGCATCGAATTACCATCACTAGGATCCACATATAATACCATGTAATTTATTCTAATCCATTGGATGTTGAAGCATCCAATATTATTCATTGGGTCAGGTTCATTGTTCAAGGTTATCAATTGCAAGTATATGTCTAACCATTAGATCAATTGAACCAAGGAACCATTGGTTTAAGGTTTAGTCAAATCTACAATTACATTCTTAACTCATCATATATGATGATGAACTGATACCCAATTAATTGTGATCATTAGGTCACCATTGGTTGTTAGAACAGTAATACATACAGTTAACACCATCAAATATTAAGCTAATGCCATCATCGATTGATAACATCATTAAAATACTTAGTGGATGATAATTAAATGTCTAATTAAGCCAAAGCCTGACCTAAGGGGTGACCATAGGTTGTAACCATGAATTTGGCACCCTTGATCATGAACATCAGTTTCCAAGATAGAAACACCATTGGTTGTTGAATGGTATGACCATCGGTTGTGTGATAGGGAAGGAAATAGCTTGAAAACCCTAATTTAAACCATCAATTGTTTTGTGCTTAGCACCATAGGTTGTTGCTATCAACCTATCCTAGATCATGTTACACCTTACAAAGGTTGTACACACGTTTACAAGTTCATATAGAACTGGAATAGAATAGGAAACACCACAAAAATTCGTAATTCTAAACAAGCATGGTTTCTTTATGCTTAGATCATCACATTGAAGAATAAACATGAACTAAAAAGCTTCTAGTAAGCAATATAAGTGAAGAATGTTATATAACTCGCCTCTATAGAGTAGTTCAGATCTCCAACAGCAAGAATCTTGAGTAAATAAGGCAAGAAATCCCTAGATTCAGATCTGAACTTGGCCAAATAGGCACTTCTCTCTACAAAGAAGCAAAACCCTAGAAAAAGAAACAAGAAGGAAATATTTTTGAGTTCTAGAGCCACTTTCACCATGGACAAATAGGGTTCTGACCTAGAGAGATATAGTAGGAAGAAGACCAAAGAAATAAATGAAGGAAATAAGGTAATACTTACATTTTTAGGTCAAGATCACTAGGAAGGAGCTTTAGGAACCCCTAAAGGAAGTCAATTGCAACCCTAGATCCTTTTTCTAAGAAGATCCCCACTTTCTTCTTCCTTGGATAGGAAATTTGCAGCAGCACAGAGGGAGAACGAGGTTGGTAGAAGGAGGGAAGTTGTGGAGATAAAATGGCTCGTTTTGGTTCTTAGGGATAACTATATGAAACTTTAAGAAAAAAAGGTTGAAGTTATAGTATCTATCCAAGTGTCCATGGCCTTAAATTATTAAGAATATACAAGCACACACACAAGCAGCTCCCCCACCATCTATATAGACATGCTTAGCTTTCCTTTGTCAAATTCCCAGCCAACCAAATAATTTATTAGTTGATAGCCACTAAAGGTAGCTCGTTCATGAAGGGGTAAACCCTAAAATGCCCTTAAGGAAAACACCTTCAAACCATGGCTCAACTAGGAGCCCCATTGTGACGACCGTCTCACAAAAACAAGATTAACTAATGTGGAAGCGTTCTATAAGCAGCGGATTACCAAAAATCACTAAAAATTAAAACTTTTTTATCAAGAGGTCCATCAAGTAAAAAATTTCCCAAACATTGATCATGATTTTACAGATGAAGAGCTCTGCTAGGGTTTCCGGCGGCGGAAGCCAAGGCGGCCAAGGTAGCCCGCACGAGGAGGGAGACGGAGATCCCCCTAGGCCTTCTCCTGGTCGTTCCATCCCTCTCGCAGATACTGGCATCCATCTAAACTTCTCGACAGGTTCCAATCCGCAACCCCAGAATAATGGCACGCAACAGCATGCTATGGAAGTGGATCGCCCCCCGGCTACCGACCAGTTCCCGCCCCTCAACAGTCCGCCCCATCCTTTGGGGGCATCTCCCGCGCAGCAGTCGGACCGGCCTTCCTACAAGTCGGTAGCTTCTCCCGCGTCGGACTTCAGCCGTCCTGGGTGGATCAAGATTGATGGAGACACCTGCGGCGCAAACCTAAAGGCACAAGACATTGTCGTTGGCAATGATCTGGACGTTCCAGCCTTCGATGTCCGAAAGGAAGCGCTGGAAGAGATTCTCCAACCTTGGAAATATTCTGTTGTCGTCAAGCTCCTTTCCCGGGATATCAGATACCTAACCCTACGGGACAGGATCAAACAACTTTGGAAGCCGATCGGAGGTTTTAACTTAATCGACGTGGAGAACGACTACTTCATAGTGCAACTGCAGACGGAAGACGACTACGTCCAAGCCCTCACGGGCGGACCATGGCCGATCTTTGGGTCATATCTAACTGTTCAACGGTGGTCGCCGACCTTCTCACCGGACCTCGCTTCGCCCCCGCGGATTGTCGCATGGGCAAGAATCCCGAATCTTCCCATATACCTGTACCACGAAGCACTTCTTACAGAGGTGGGAAACCGATTGGGCAAAACCATCAAAGTCGATCTTCAAACCAAGCTCCAGCGAAGAGGTCGATTTGCTCGAATTGCTGTCGAACTGGATATGGGGAAGCCGCTCGTTCCGGTAATCTCCATCGTCAACCGTCGATACAAAGTGGAATACGAGAACATACCCTTCATCTGCATGCACTGCGGGCGGGCTGGACACCTTGAGAAGGATTTCCTGAAACGAATAGAAGACGAGAACCGTGCCCGCGTCGCCGCCCTTGAGGCGGGTTCTATCATACACGAACTGCTCCCCAGGATGGAGGGCTTCTCCGAAGCAATCCACGCTCAACCGATAAAGCGCAAGCCAAGACCGCAGCCTAAGGAAAAAGCCAAGGGGCGATTCATAGATACAAGCAACAAGTTCCAGAACCTTTCGGACGCCGAGGGCGAGGAGGAAGAATTGCAGGAGGTGGTGGACGTAGACGGCGTAGCTGAGCGTGTCGCGGAGGGCATAGATTGGCGTGCCCGGAAGCAAATCCACAGATCTTTGAGGAATAGCAAGGAACAGCTGTCTACCGACCCTCCTGAAGCTGAGGAGCAGGCCTCCGCCCAGCCGTCACCACACTCTCAGACCAAGCAGAGGCTACCCGATCACACCACCGTCTCTCCCCACGGGGACTCCGTTATACCAGGCCGTTCGAACGTCACCACCACTCTCACCTTTTCTCTCGGCAAACACCTCGTATCGAAGCCCCACCAAATCGTCGGCGGGCATCCATTTGCGCAACCGGAAAGTGGTTAACGCCAGCGACCCCGGAAGGGCCTCCACAAGGAAGAAGGGGAAAACCTCTCTCAATCAAGACCTAGAGGAAGAGGCGCGGAAGATGGGCAACTCCACCCTTGAAAATACTGATCAATGAATGTAATCTGCTGGAATGTGCAGGGTGTCTGCGACAAGGACACCCAAACCACGATCAAAGCGCTGGCACACAAATACCGTATTGAGGTCATGGTCTTGCTGGAAACCAGATGTAGTGGCCCTCGAGCCTCTCGCATTGTCCGCAAGCTCGGCTTCCCCCAATCCCACAGGGTTGAAGCGGTGGGCTTCTCCGGTGGAATTTGGGTGTTGTGGAAATCGTCGATTGATCAGAAGATTGTCTGCTCCCATAAACAGTTCATACATTGTGCCGTTGATAATCGCCTCTACACCTTCGTGTATGCAGGTACAACTAGAAGCAGCAGGAAGTTGCTTTGGTACCATCTACTCAACCTGAGTCAAGACATCCACTCGCCTTGGGTTGTTCTCGGCGACTTCAACGTGGTGATGCACCCGTCGGAGAAATTCGGGAGCGATTCTTTCGACAGTGCTAACAGCCGAGATTTCTTTGACGCCATGGAGCTCTGTCAACTCTTCGATCTTGGAGCTTGCGGAGCGCGCACTACCTTCAGACGAGGGTTGCTTCACGAGTGCCTGGATAGGGCCTTGGGCAACCATCACTGGCTGAACTCGGAGCAGAGTAACCCAGTCCAAGTCCTCGAACGATCTCACTCTGATCATGCCCCTCTGTTGCTCCTATCTAAGTCTCCCCACCGCTCACCCGGCAGGCATCTGCGCACCTCGGCGGGGTGGAGCAGAACGCCGGGGTTCCAAGATTTTCTAGCTGACAACTGGGATACGACCACACCCTTCACGGAGGCCACTGCTTCCTTTCTGAAGTCGGCAACTAAATGGAGCGCAGCCAGGCGGAAGCAAGCGACACGAGATAGTCACAGGATTAGTAACAAGATCCGGTGGAACCAAATGCGCCTAGCGCTCAACTTCGACCCTCATCTTGCTCTCGCGACGAGCAAGCTCCAAGCCGACCTTGACTCGATTCTCCAACGAGAAGAGAAGGAGTGGCAGCAGAAGGCCCATTGCAACTGGGTCCGTCTAGGAGATCATAATACTAAATACTTCCAATCCCTTGTTAAAGATCGTCGTCGGAGGAACAAGATCTCTCGACTGAAGAACGCGGCGAATGAATGGATAGATGATGAAGGTCAGATTAAAAGCTTAATCCTCTTCTTTTTTACTAACATCTATCAGGAATCGGACCAGGCCGTCAGGACATCTGCTAGTCAACATTTTATAGGAGTCTTCCCGAACCTCGCCCCATCGGAGAGAATTGCCATGGCGGCGACTCCCTCTCAAGCCGAGATCTGGGAGTCTCTTCGCGGGATGGCCCCCCTGAAGGCCCCGGGCCCTGATGGAGTAGACGCATCCTTCATCCAGGAGCACTGGAGAACCTTCAAGAACCAGATTACTGCATTCATTCAAGCACCCTTCCGAGGTAGCAAGCTCAACCCCGAGGTGGCGAACTCCCTGCTGGTCCTTATTCCCAAGGTTGCAACCCAGGAGACATGCTCGCAATTGCGCCCTATATCCCTCAATAATGTGAGTTTGAAGCTGCTGTCCAAGATCATCGCTAATAGGATTAAGCCTTATCTAAAGGAGTGGATCTCACCTTTTCAGTCGAGCTTTGTTCCAGGCCGCCATATCGGTGATAACATCAAGCTTGTGCAAGAGATCATCCACTCCATGGAGTCGAAGCAATGCAAGAAACACAGTCTGGCTCTGAAGATTGATCTCGTTAAGGCCTTCGATACCATGAGTTGGGCCTTCATAGTCGACTCCCTCCACCGCACGGCCATTCCCGACAGCTTGATCTCCATCATTATGCAGATCATCTCGTCTGGATCTACTTCAGTCTTATGGAATGGCGAGAACATTGGCTCTTTCACCCCATCTCGCGGAGTAAAGCAGGGGGATCCTCTCTCGCCATATATTTTTGTGATCTGTTTAGAACGATTCAGTCAGCTTATCCAATCTGAGATCATCGCTGGGAAATGGAAACCGATTGTCCTCACCCGGCAGAAGCTTCCTTTCTCACATGCTAGCTTTGCTGACGACATCATACTGTTCGGTGAAGCCTCCATCCTACAAGCACGCACGATGCTGCGCTGCTTGCGCTCCTTTGGTAAAGCTTCAGGACAAGCCCTCTCCAGGGAGAAATCATCTATCTTCTTCTCATTCAACACCCCCAGATCCCTCAGAAGAAGAATTTGCCATCGACTTCGCATAGCAGAAACCTCGGATTTGGGAAGGCATCTTGGGGTGCCCATCATCCACAAAAGAAAGGCAAAGGCTCACTTCCAATACCTCATCACAAACATGCAGGCTTGTATCAATCAATGGCAGAATCGCTTCCTCTCCTTAGCAGGCCGCATCACCCTATCCAAATCTATTCTGAGCGCGTTACCTTGCTACACTATGCAAGCTGCCCTGCTCCCAATGTCAAGCTGCAACAAAATCGATCATTCGATCAGGACTTTCCTCTGGAGCGGTTCTTCCCAAGGGCAAAAAACTCATCTCGTCGCATGGAAACATGTCATCAAGCCGAGAGGACAAGGTGGGCTCGACGTACACCAAGCTAGAAGTTTCAACAGGGCGTTGCTAATGAAGTCGGCCTGGACATACCTACAGAACGAAGCAATTCCGTGGGTCGATCTTTTGCGTGCTAAATACTCCAACCAAAACGTGCATAATCCTTCAGGCTCCCACGTTTGGAGAGGCATCTGTTCACTTCTTCCATTTCTCCTCGCACATTCCAGGAAGGGGGTCATTTCTGGATGGGATACTAACGTATGGCAAGATGCTTGGATAGGAGAGGGCCTCAAACCCACGCTACGTGAGAACAAGATTATCCCGGAGGACATTCAAGACCTTCAAGTCGCTTGCCTAGTCAGGGACGATGGAAATTGGGATGACGACTTCCTACAATATTGGTTTACTGCCTCCTCAAGGTTAGAGATCCTTCAGATGCCTCCGCCTAAATCCCACTATGGACCAGACAAACTAATCTGGTCACACTCGATAAATGGTATGTTCTCAGTTAATTCTGCCTACAAACTCTTGATGGGATATCTTCCTAGTATAGACATCGCCCTTTTCCCTTTGATCTGGACCATTCCGGTCCCGCATAGGGTCCAAACCCACCTCTGGTTAATCCATTGGAATAAGCTGCTCACCAACGAACTCAGGAGGAAGAAGAAGCTGACCCCTGTGGCAACCTGCTGCCGTTGTTCGATAGCAGACGAGACAGTTCTCCATGCCCTACGAGACTGCAGTGTCCCCAAAGCTATTTGGCAGAAGATAATACCAAGTGAAGTTACGGAGTTCTTCTCTCAGGACTCCACTGTCCTATGGTTGGAATACAACCTAAAAACGATGGGGAAAGTAAATGGCTGGAACGCCTTATTTGCTACGGCCTGCTGGCTTATCTGGAAGGACAGGAATGTCGCTATCTTCGAAAACAAAAAGCCTCCTCCTCCCGCTGTCCTCACCACCATTTGTCTGGCCTCGGCAGCTGCATACTCCAAGGCCTTCCACAATGAGGACTCCCCTCCACGACGTCCACCCCCGCCCACGCTCAACATACCTGTACACCCGGACTGTACTATCTTTCAAGTAGACACTGCGGTTGATGCAGGCCGAAAATCCATCGCAACTAGCATGATCGCCAGAAGCACCAAAGGGGACTGGCAGACAGGATGCTGCAAGATCATTAGGGGGTCGGATGCTCAAACCGGAGAATTGCAAGCTATTCTGCACTGTGTGCAATTCATCAACTCCAACAACGGGCTTACTGGCACTATCCTCACTGATTCGAAGCTAGCTTACCTGTGGGTAAGTAACCAACAGAGCCCACCCCCTAGATACGCACTGCTGGTCCGAGCTATCAAGGAAGAGTGGTCTCAGAATCGTGTTCAAGCTATATACCATGTGCGACGCAATCTCAACAACCTGGCGGATTTGCTAGCAAAACACTGCCTCAAGCAGCCGGACTCCCCAGCCTTCTTTGAGGCTTGCCCCCCGTTTCTTTCGAAGGCTCTCCTTGAAGATCAAGCTATGTTCTCTCTAATGTTTGCTTCCCAAGCTACTGTTTAGGGTTACCGAGCTTTGGCTCGGAGTTCTCCAAAAAAAAAAAGTAAAAAATTTCCCACATAGAACAAAAGTAACATATTTACATTCTGTTTTTCAAAAGTACATAACTTGTATCATCTCTTTCTGTGAATTACAAGCATCAGCTATCCTGTTAAACTAAACACAGACAATATGAAAATCTCGAGGCACTGAGCCAAAATATCGAAAGCACTAACTACTAATCCGAGGACCTGAGAGTACAGAGACGACACATAGGACTCTATCTACATCTATACATGGCATAACAGCCAGTGTCTCCACCTGAGACTTCACTGCTGTCCCTGCTGTTGTTGCTGTTGTTGCTGCTGTTGTTGCTGCTGTCCTTCTCCAACTGAAGGATTCATGTCTCCTCATCCACGTCCACCTAAAAATGTAGTTCCCACGGGGGTGAGACAATTGTAAATTGCCCCAGTGAGAGATATAACTCTCTGCCAGTAACATTATTATTGCAGCTTAAGAAGATAAATATGCACAGAGGAATCATATTTGTTTGGCAGCAGCTAATTCAATGTCTAATAGATTAGAATATTATTCTTATCTAAAACATTACAGTTATAACTTGAAAGAGCCACATGTCACTTATTCATTTAAGGAATATGAAGAACATGTATAACATTTACTCACTACAGAATCATTACCACAACATTAACTCTCTTCAGGTCTAAATCATATATCTAAAGCCTGGCATTGTCATTATGGAGTCATGGCCTATATCCATACTCTTTTCACAAAGTATTGAGATCTTAATCCCTCAACTCATAAAGTACATTTCCACTTCTTAACAAATTCATCATCATGATTATAGAATCTGGGTATTTGAACCCATAACTCACCATAGGATACTTATTACCACTTATTAGGTAACTTTTTACCTTCAGATCATCTGACCAAAGACATCATAATTCTTGATATACAATGTATTTTACATAGTACACAAAGCTCATTGATTCTTACTACACAAAGCATATGAAGGCTTATAAAGCCTATAAAACATTCTCAATAAACAAGCATCATAGCCCATACCTGGCTATGGTTCTCATCTCATCATCCCTGCATGATTAGTATTCATGATAACAATTATAATGCTTTCATATAAGTATCGTACAACACTAAGTAGTATCATCCCTTTTTAGGGTTCATGATTTCTCTTTCACATCAGTACCCTTCATTAGGGTTTTCCATAAATAACCACTTGGGTTCTTAAGATCATATTATTAATGATCAACCCTATTCCATTGCTTCTCAAAGCTAGAAACCAAAAACAGATATCATAAGTATTCAAACATACTTATATATCCTCATCATTCATCATTGAATGTATTATCAACACAAAGTGTGAGTTTCTTTCTCCTCTTTATCAGACTATGATTGAATCATAGTATACTAATTTGAATTAACCTTTTCATAAGGCATGTTAGCCTACAACCATCAAGGTATATTATATCTCAATGTAACAATTGACATGACACATTTCATGTGTCATCCCTTCCAATAATAATGAACTTAGAGCACATCATATTATATCAAAATTGGGGTGTTGGATGTGATATCTATCATACCTTGATGTATCACTTCCCTCAACACCTTCATCTTACTTGAGTTTATTCACTTAGTTTGTGTTAGGGTATCACTCATCCTAAAACTTATGCACTAGATCATCACATTCATTATGCAATGTATTGGTCATGATTCATCTATTTTAGAATACACAACCATTGCCAAAGATATGGACTCACCCTTGAGTCAGGGACTATTCATATAAGGATATCCATAATCAACCCTTCTAGGTATTTCATTTGTCAATACATAAACCACTATTCCATCAACAGGAATAGGATTTCCATAATTATAATTTGAGGTTCACTTAGCATCTCACAAACATATATAGATTTCACCTATAATCACTCTTCATTAGAGTTTCATATAATATCCTTCTATATTAGGGTTTCACCTAGTATTATGTGAAATTAAGATTTCACAACACATCACCCAGTGTTAAGGCTTCACATTAGTATTAATGGCACTACCCTATATTAGGGTTTCATATACCTTTATCCAATTTTAGGGATTAGGGTTTACCATTCACATCCAAGTGGGGTTTCTCTTTCCTCATACCCAAATTAGGGTTAGGATATACAATTCCCATTAAATTAGGGTTTCTTGCATTGTGACACTAAGTTAGGGTTACATCATCACCTTAGATTATGGTTTCACTAAGCTCTGCCCTTAAATTAGGGTTTCACATAACCTTGTTCTAATTTAGGATCAAGGTACATCAATCTCTTCAATGAAGATTTCATGATTTCATATTATGAATCAAACCCTGATTACACATTTATTAACAATGAGAGAATTAGGGCTTATTTAGTAAGCAATCATCTCTCCCATTCACTCTTCCTCTCATCCTTACTAGGATGTTAACTATTCTAAGATTAATCTAGGTCAACTCTTTACTTGAGTACACAAAGCTAGGGTTAACCATTGAAATCTTCAATTGCATTAAGTAGGCAAATGGGTTCACCAGATTGGACCTTCAATTACATGAGATACTCAAATGGATTAACCATGTTGATCTTCACAATATTAATTACTTAGACCATCAATGATCTTAGTTCTCATAAATCAATTGGTTGAAAACCATTTGAACAAGTTATACTTGAAACCAATTAGACAAGGTAGGTATTGAAAACCGTTTGCACTTTGGGTCTCCAAAATTGGGTCTCCAAACGGTCTTGAGACCGTTTGGTCCAAACCTTCTCAAAACCGCATGGACCAAAAAGGCACTTCAACACTCAATCGACTCAATGTTTCAATCCATGAACCAATTATAAATTGAACCACTAAAGCATTCATCAAATGGACCACTAAATCACCATTCAATTAGACCTTCAATTTAGGGTTTTGAACCCAATTGATCTAGGTTTGATAATCAAGAATCCATCACTTAGGGTTTGAAATTGAGGATCCATCAATGGTTGACATTGTGGAACCAAATCAATAGAAATTAATAAATTATCATCATCACATGATATGACCTGACGTCAAACGGTCTTGGGTGACCACCAAACGGTCTTGAGACCGTTTGATTGATATCCAAACGGTCTTGAGACCGTTTTCCCATTCCATGATCAAAATCCATAGCATTCAATTAGGGTTTTGGACCATTGGATTGATTATCAAATCAACACTTAGTTGCAATTCAATTTGCTACCATTGGACCTTCAAACACTTAGCCATACTTAACCCTATACCTCCAAATTGTCTTGGTTGACCCCCAAACGGTCTTGAGACCGTTTGGGTGATTCCCAAATGGTTTTGAAACCGTTTGGGTCAATCAACCCAAAACATCATCTCAATCATTTGGAAATTCAGCACTTAGTCGATTAGGGTTTGCGATTAAGGAATCAATCACAATTGAAACCTTCAAGATCAAACCAATTGAAACCATTGGATCAAGATCCAAGCACCACAACATATATCTTCAAATGGTCAACCATTTCAAACGGTCAACCATTCCAAACGGTTTGGAACCCAAACCACCAAACGGTTTGGTGAAACCGTTTGGTCCCAAAATTGAAACCGTTTTCCCTAGATATTTGGGGAGGTGTGTGCTTATGATGATTTCATCATAATCAAGCTCCAAACTCACGAAATTTACTGCGATTTCCAAGGAAATTTCACCAATCAGCCAAACTTAATTTTGGAAATGTAGAAATGATCACCAATTGATAAGGAATTGATTGCAATAATAAAATTAAGGGTTCAAGTTATAAAACCCGCCTCCAATTGAGCTCCAAAGCTCCAACCTCATGGAAACAATGGTTGATGCAGCTTCTTTCACTATTCCAAGGGTCTTCCTCAAGCTTTGAGTGAAAAGAATTGGTTAGAATTGAAGAGGGGACCGAGATATGAAGAATTCATGCATTGATTTTTGATTTTCACCATGGATTCAAGGTGAAAGTAGGTCAAGAACCTTACCAACAGGTTGGGGGTCGTCCTCCTGATCCTTCATAGCTCCTTGGTCGTTTTCCAAGCAAGGGGAAAGAAATAAATCTGAAAAAGCCTTTGTTTTGGCTTGGAAAAGGTGCTTTTATAAGAAAATTGATGAGAGAGAAAATTCTTTATAAAAGTCTTTTAATTCCAAAATTGTTGCCACCACTTCCCCCTTGGTTTCTTACATGCAAGGGCATCTCTATCCCCACCGAGACCCCTTCCATTATCCATGAATTAAGGGAAAAGAAATTAAACACCTTAACCCTTATAATAAGAATATCCATATGTGAGTGGAAATTCTTTTCCTTATAATAATGGTGAGTGGGATTTCACCTCCTTAGGATATGCTCGTGCCTTTGCAAGGCTTTAAGCCCATCCACACACATCTGAATTCAACCATTTTAATTTTGGTTGAAGGCCATTTAATTAATACATCCATTTTTGTCCTAAATTAAATTAGGGTTTCAATTAGGATTAAATCTTGATTATTTTAATATCAAGATTCTCTCTCCTCCAACTTAATTCAAATGAGGCACCCTTCTCATTTTCTTTGCTCTACATGATGCCAAGAAACATTAGGGACCTTATTGAAGTGGTAAATTGCATGTTGAACCCTAAGTTTTGGGTAAATTGCACATTACACCAAAACTAGGTTTTAATGCACAAGGATTGCTTTACAAGCTTAAACTTGGTGCCCAACCTTGTGGAAACCATACCACTACATCATATTCATTCTTATGATGTCTCAACATCAAAGGAACATCTTATCATGAAACATTTGCAATTTAACCCCTCAACTTGGGTAATTTGCACTTTAGTCCAAATTAAGCAAACATTGCTTCAACATTGTTCAAACAGGACCAAAATTGAAACATAAGTTTCTCATGAGCCCTAATTACTTTTCCCAAGTTAATATTAAGCATCTACTCAACCTTATTAGGCAAAACATCTAGGGTTAATTCATAACCTAGGTCAGGGATGTGGGGCTCAAAATACTCAAGAATGATAATATAACATCTAAGGAACACAATGTATGTGACAAATTGCAAAGAAAACCCCTCAATTGGAAAAATTCTAGAAAAGTCCAAAATGTACATAAAATTGCACAACTTGCTCAAACAGTGTCCAAATTGGACCAAATTTGAAACCTTAAACTTGTATTATGATTTCAAAGTATATCACAAGGTTAGATTAGGGTTCTAAAATTTAAATTATGTTAATTAAGCTTATTCAACTCATTAAGTAAGTTCAGGGGACTTACATCTAGATCCAAGTCTAGGTCTCCAAAGATCCGATTAAACACATATGTAGTTTTTGCATCAATGTCATATTCATTATTCAAACCCTAGAAAACACATTTTTATTATTATGTGAATTATCTTCTGATAACCATGCCAAATTTGAGATTATCCTTTTATGAACTCAAAACATATTTTATTATATTTTTCTGACTTACAAATTATTAGTTATGAATTTTACAAGTTAATTCCTATTTAATTTGATCCATTGGAATCACATGTTATTAAGCATCAAATTTAGTCAACAAAATTGGTATCATTAGATAGGTATTATTTTCTCATTTATTGACTATTTTTACATACTTTTCTAACCAACAGATAATTAGTTAACTATTTTACAAATCTAACCAATAGGAAAATTCCAGAAATCCTCGTCAGCAAAGAAAGCCCAGTCAACAATCAAACTCGCTGAGTTGGCCCAACCACACTTGGCCAACTCAGTGCTTACTCAGTGCAAAACTCAGCTTGGTATAGAATGCAAATAGATAGTTTTGCCCCTAGCAGAAAACCAAAATGTGAATAGAAAAGAGAGGGCAAACATGGAAACCTGCGAAGGACCATGTTCTTCGTTCTCGTGAAGAACATCTTAATACTAGAGTATAAGAAGCCTGGTCGATGGATTGGAATATCAATTCTAGCCCCCGAGGAAAACTGAAAATTTCATTGATGGATTCACTAGACCAAGACGATACCAGTGGACCTGGACACAGGGTCTTGACGTGTACATACCTCAATCAGTAGGTACAACCATGGCTGTGAAGGAAGCCAACAACTGAGCCCAAAAGAAATGATTTTGATCAGTACGGCCATTAGATGAAGAAGTTGACACGACAACCAACTTTGTTGGGGTGCAGGCAGATGATCAACAATCTCAGACACGGTCATGATGGTGAGGAACTCCAGAGCGGACTAATTCTCATCGGCGCCAACAATTGGAATTGGGGGTAAATGGTCTAGGCCAAAGGGGACGAAGACAACACCAAAGGATGACCCTCGGTGATAACATGAATCCTTGGGAACCAATTTATCATAGGTCCGATGGTCTAGGCTTGCTGAAAGAGGGCAAAGGAGGGGTGAACATGGTAAAAGGGGAGGCGGCTGTCGACTAGGAAAGAAGTGACAAAATCCCAAGACGTGTATAGCTACTGGATGCCGGGAGGGGTTGAGTAAGGTGAGGGGATGGAAAATAGGTAGATAGATGGAAGGTATAGGTGAGAAGAGAGAAACGATCGGGAGAAGACCGGGCTATGGCCCACTACAACAACTCTCGGGAAAGGAAAAGAGGTGGGGGAAGAAGAAAATAGGAAGGCCATTGATTAAAATCTGACGGTTGAAACAAGAGCTGAGATTTAGGAAGGAAAGCATGACAAAACAAAACCAAAAACCTTATTTAAATCGAAATCAAATAAAGTAAAGTTGATACATTATTTCTTATTCTCTCTTTCTCCAATTTAGGGTCCTAATATTGTCCAAATTATATGAAATTTTGCACAGAGGCCAATTAAAGCATGTAGATTCCAATTATGCAAATAGATTTGCATTTTTAGAACTTATAATGTATTAAATAAACCAAATCCTATTTTCTCTTTGCTAATGCATTAATAATTATAATATTCTCCAAATTTATGAAACTTCACCCACAAGTCATAATTAATGTGTTGGATATGAATTTTCCATTAATTTTACATGTTGGAGAGGTGTGTACATTTATTTGATATTTTGAAGGTTCTACACACACTCTCTCTCCTAAAACTACCTTTTAATCAAACATCTACCAAATCAGATGAAAATTCACCTAAAGGCTATATTTATTATATAGATTACGAATCAAAGATTATTTTCCTCTTTTGGAGTCATTTATTATTTTATTTGATATTTTGGAGAAAATAAAGATCTTCTCTATCCAAAATAAATTAAATTAATTATTATTATGTGAATAATGTGAAACTTGACTCCCAAGGCAATTGGGACCCAAGGAACATGAGTTTTAACTTAGATTCCACTTTTGAGATTTTTTTTCATGAGTTATGTCACAATTAATATTTGTGGCCATTATTATCACATTATTTCATTATTATCACTCTTTATCATTCAATTATGTTCCATAACTTAATATTACCACCAAAAGAATTATGTGTGATTATTTGCATAAAATTTTATATAATTCATTATTATCTCATGTGTCACATTTTATGTGTCTATTATTGACCCAAGACTAATGTGAGAATATTAGGTTACATTAGGGTGATTTATACATGCATTAGCACATTAGAGTTATACTAAACATCTTTTAGGTCTAAACCTTAACCTTGTTTGGCTAAGCCCAAAAGATCAAACTTCTAGGGTAGGGTTCAAGATCCGGTATGTTACAACACTCCACCCCTTAAACGGCTTTTGTCCTCAAAATCTATTGATCCAAATTCAACAACCAACTACTCTCCACCCCTTAAAAGGATCATCCTAACAAGTCAAACTAAACAACATTTAGGGTTACCAACATATCAATTAGTTGTGAAAGTTTTAGATATTTATGTTCCTCATGTATCCAACTTTTAAGTAAGAACCATCTAGGGTTGAGTTTTAGGTCCATGTGTCTCTAACCTAACAACCCTATAAACCAAAAAGTCATAGGTTACCAAGGGTAGGTCAAGTATACCTTGATATCGACCCACATATTCCTAGTCACAACTTCAAGTCAAATCGAGGTTTAGGATGTCTATTCCAACTATTTCTAGAGTTTCATTATCCATACTTTTGATTATCTTCATTGTGACTTAGTTTAAGAAAACTTTGATGAAATCCAAAAACATTTTGTACATATAGTAGTATAATGAAAATAATTTTTGATGGTGAGAAACTTTGCAAAGTAAAGCCAACAATTTGGCCAAAATTCAATGCAAAAACCAAGTCACAATATTTCTATAACAAGAATCTTCTTGTCCTACCACTTTTTCATATTCTTAACCTAATATTATCCTCAAATCAAACCTTATTGTATCCAAAGATCAAATCTAGGATGAACATCTCACGTAGAGGTATCTTAGAGAGGCCAAGGGTTCTAATTAGGGAGACAAAATTGAAATAGTCAGATTTTGACTACCATGGGCTCTGATACCATGCTGTAAGGAGTGGGATCCCAGAGGGGAACCACCCCCTACTAAAATAAAAAGACAACATCCCAGACCAAACACCAACATACATTTTTTTGCTAAAGGGATGAAACCAATATATTCAACATGAATGTATCATAACACCAAAGTATAGCAGCAGAAGAAAATATTTGACTATATTCAATTTATCGTAAGATTACAAAAGTACCTCAACATCATCTCCCATAAGGGTTTACATAAAGGGTACATCATAAGGATCTAGTAGAGGAAAATCTAAACCATAACAACTTTGTCTTCAAGCTTTAACTCAAGTTAAGTCCAAGTCTTCATGCCATATCATCCAAGTCCTTCACCTAGGGTTGGAAGCATACCCCAAAAAGAAGAGAAAAGTAAGAGACATCAATAAAGGCTGGTATGTGCGTAGAGACGTCAGTAAAGGCCGATATGTGCATAAAAAATAGGAAATTGAGCAAAAAGAATGAAGAACATCAAGCTACCAGGCTTCCCATAGAAAATTACAGTACTACCCAATCGGTCATAAAAGAATATAAACAACAAAATAATAATGAAGCAAAAAAGTATATAAACAAGGCATCCATGTGTTCCACCTATGACAAAACTGGAATAATATATCATGTAGGTAGGAAATACACATCTATCAAAAAAATGTAGAGCAAGCAAGGTCTTGTATACATCTTCTCTATAATAGGGTGGTGGTAGGGTCTGTCAACATCTGCCAAGCGGGAATTTAACATCTTCTCTTGTATATAATTATGTAGGAATTTAACATCTGCATTCACATGTGAGAATTTAACATCTAGATAAAAACACATTCAACATTATACTAGTAGTCACCACATGATGCATATCAAAAGATAAACACGAATATAAGATAATAGGAAAGATGAGAACATCCATCCAAAAATATCCATCACATAATGTGCCATATATACATCCACTACCATGGGGGGAAAAGAAACACATATCAACATATAAACATCCACCTCAACGTGGGCACATGTCATCAAATAGGTCCAACATGCTCAAAGCATAAGAGAGAGCCCAAAAGAATATCCATGATCACAAGATCAACAATAAATATGGTAATTCACATGAACCATGATTTTCAAAAGAAAAGACACTGTGTATAAGCTAATGTCCATAGGACTGAGAGAAAGAAAATATAGGTGAATTGCTCAACATAGAATAATAGGAGATGCAAACATACATTAAGAGAGAAGAATTAGAAATTTCTAAATATAGAAATAATGTGGGATGCAATCATATCTCCACTTCAGAGTCCAAAGTCCAAAGTCACTTCTAGATCCAAGTCTAGGTCTTCAAAGATCCTATTAAACACATATGTAGATTTTGTGTCAATTTCATATTCATTATTCAAACCCTAGAAAACACCTTTTTCTTATTATGTGAATTAGGTTCTGATAACCATGCCACATCTTAGATTATCTTTTTATGAACTCAAAACATATTTTATTATATTTTTCTAACTTACAAATTATTAGTTATGGATTTTTACAAGTTAATTCCTATTTAATTTGATCCATTGTAATCACATGTTATTAAGCATCCAATTTAGTCAAAAAAACTAGTATCATTAGATAGGTCTTATTTTTCTCATTTTATTGACTATTTTTACATATTTTTCTGATTAGTAGATAATTAGTTAACTATTTTACAAATCATACCAATAGGAAAATTCTAGAAATCCTCGTCAGCAAAGAAAGCCCAGTTAGCGGTCAAACTCGCTGAGTTGGCCCAACCACACTTAGCCAACTCAGTGCTTACTCAGTACAAAACTCAGTGTTGTACGAATGCAAATAGACAGTTTTGCCCCTAACGAAAAACCAAACGTGAATAGAAAAGAGAGGGCAAACATGGAAACCTATGAAGGACAGTGTTCTTTGTTCTTGCGAAGAACATCATGATACTAGAGTATCATAAGCCTGGTTGATGGCTTGGAATATCAATTCTAGCCCCCGGGGAAAATTGAAAACTTCACTGATGAATTCATTAGACCAAGACGGTACCAGTGGACCTGGACACACGGTCTTGACGTGCACATACCTCAATCGGTAGGTACAACCATGGCTGGGAAGGAAACCAACAACTGAGTCCGGAAGAAATGATTTTGATCAGTACAACCACTAGATGAAGAAGTTGACCTGACAACCAGCTTTGTCAGGGTGCAGACAGATGATCAGTAGTCTCAGATAAAGTCGTGATGGCGAGGAACTCTAGAGCGGACTAGTTCTCACCAGCACCAGCAATTAGAATTGGGGATAAATGGTCTAGGCCAAAGGGGACAAAGACAACACTAAACGATGACCCCTGGTGATAACGTGAAGCCTTGGAACCAATTTATCATAGGTCCAATGGTCTAGGCTTGCTGAAAGAGGGCAAATGAGGGGAGAATAGGGTAAAAGGGGAGATCCAGTAGGTCCCCATGTGCTCAAGCTTATTGGGTATGTGGTGAACCTTACTAGACTGGGATTTCCCTTGGGTCAAGAATTGGTCATTGATTTGATTCTACAGTCACTACCAGAGTCATACAATCGGTTTGTCATGAACTACAACATGAATGATTTTGACAAGCTATTGTCAGAATTACTTGGCATGTTGAGAACAACTGAGGCACAAATGAAGAAAGACAAACCCAAGTTTGTGATGATGATCAATAGATCAAAGGGGAAGTTGAAAGGAAAAGGCAAAGGAAAAGCTAAGAAGAGTTCTAAAGTTGTCTATAAGCTCGAGTCTTCTGCACTCAAAGCAAAGGGAGGGGTGACCAAGGGAGGCAACTGTCACCACTCTTACTAGCCTGAATACTATAAGAGGAATTTCCCTCTACCTAGAGGAATTGATGAAGCATAAGGAGGGCATAGAGATAACCACTTTAGGTATATACATTATTGATATAAATTTGTCCACTTCTTCATCTTGGGTACTAGATATCAGATGTGGATCTCACATATGTTCAAATATGTAGGATCCGAATAGAAGTATGCCTTTACGAAAGGGCAAGGTAAAACTGTGTCATAAATGGAGCAAGAGTTGTTTCCACTATAGTTGGAACCCCACACAACTTGTACTAGAGTTAATGAACTGCTATTTTGTACCTGCCATTAATAGAACCATTAATTTTGTATCTTGTATGAACAAGGATGGATATGAATTTCATATAAAGAATGGTCAATGCTCTATTTTAAAAGATGATATCTTTTATGGCAGTGCCCCAATATCTTATGGTTATTTGTTGGATCTAAATACAAATGTTTATAATGTAAACACCATAAGATTAAAACTCAATAACTCAAACAAAACATATCTTTGACATTGTTATCTAGGTCACATCAATGAGAATTGCATATCTAGACTCCATAAAGATGGTTACCTAGTCTCTTTTGATTTTGCATCAATAGAGACATGTGAGTCTTGTTTGTTGGGCAAGATGACAAAGACTCCTTTTACTGGTAACAGTGAGAGGGCTAGTGGTCTATTAGGACTCATACATACTGATGTATGTGGCCCTTTTAGAACAAATGCTAGAGGTGGTTATCAATACCTCATTACCTTCACCGATGACTTTAGTAGGCATGGTTATGCTTACTTGATGAAACAAGTCAAAAACTCTTGAAAAGTTCAAAGCATGAATGAAGTACATAACCTACTTGGTAAAAGTATTAAGGAACTTTGTTCTGATTGAGGTGGAGAATACATAAGCTAAGAGTTTGAGGACCTTCTGTGAGACTGTGGTATCATATCACAATGGACTCCACCTGGAACATCACAACATAATGGTGTATCAGAAAGAAGGAATCACACATTGCTAGATATGGTGTGATCAGTGATGAGTTTATCTAATCTTCTAACTTTCTTCTAGGGTTATGCTCTAGAAACCACCACATTAACACTAAACCATGGACCATCTAAATTAGTTCAAAGGACATCATATGAGATATGGTGTGGGAAGCATCCCAATGTGTCTTTTATGAAGATTTGGGGTTGTGAAGCTTATGTGATAAAGTAGTTTCCCAAAAAGCTTGGACTCAATTCAGATAAATGTTATTTTTTGGATATCCTATGGAAATCAAAGGATACTAGTCTTATACTCCATCTGAAAACAAAGTATTTGTTGTCAGGGATGTTGTATTCCTAGAAAAGGAATTCATTTCCAAAGAATACAATGGGAGGAAAGTAGAACTCAAAGAGGTGCGAGACTGATAGAGGTATAAGAGGAACATATAGAGTCACAAACTATTGTGGAATCTCAAATTCCTCATATAACACAAGAACCTCACAGATCTAGTAGGACACACCTTGAGCAAGATATATTTGGTTATCTAGTGACTCAAGAAGGTGATGAGTTGTTCATTCATGAGGAGCCAACTACCTACTTAGAAGTTATTAAGGGACCAAAGCCTGAGAAATGGCTTGAGGCCATGAGATATGAGATGGAATCCATGTACATCAACAAGGTATGAACCTTGGTGGATCCACCTGAAGGGACAAAACCCATAGGGTGCATGTGGGTCTTTAAGAAAAAGACTGACATGGATGGTTTTGTACAAACTTACAAAGTTTGATTAGTTGCAAAGGGTTCAGAAAAGTTCCAGGTGTTGACTATGACCAAACCTTTTCTCAAGTTGTCATGGTTAAGTCTATCAGGATCATGATTGCCATTGCATCTTATCATGACTATGAGATTTGGCAAATAGATGTTAAAACTACATTCCTTAATGAGAATATTCTTGAGGATGTGTACATGACACAAACTAAGGGATTTATAAATCCAAAGGATGCAAATAAATTTTGTCAGCTACAATGGTCATTCTATGGGTCAAAGCAAACATATCAGAGCTAGAATGTTTGATTTGATAAAACAATTAAAGATTTTGACTTCAGTCAAAATGAAGATGAACCTTGTGTTTACAAGAAGGTTAGTGGGATCATGATTGTATCACTCATATTGTATGTGAATGACATGCTTTTGATGGGGAATGACATACCTACTTTACATATGGTAAAAACTTGTCTAGGAAATACATTTTCTATGAATGACTTAGGCAAAGCATCCTATATTCTAGGAATCAATATCTATAGAGATATGTCTAGAAGGATTCTTGGCTAAGACAAAGCACATACATCGACAAAGTGTTGAAAAGGTTCAACATGGAGAACTCAAAGAGAGGAAACTTACCAATGTATCATGGTGTTAGTATCTTTAGAGGTCAATATCCCAGTTCTTGTGAAGAATGGGAGCGCATGAGTAAGATTCCATATGCATCTGCAATTGGATCTATCATGTACACAATGTTATGTACTCAACCTAATGTCTCATATGCCTTTAGTATAACTAGCAGATATCAGTTAGATCACATTGAATGTCACTAAACTACCGTAAAGAACATCCTTAAGTACTTGAGAAGAAGTAGGGATTAATTCATAGTATATGGTGGTGAGGAAGAGTTGATGGTGAAGGGTTACACTGATGCAAGCTTCTAAACTAACAAAGATGACTATAGATCATAGTCTAGATTTGTGTTTTACCTAAATAATAGAGTTGGAATCTAGAAGAGTTTCAAGCAAGATACAGTGTTGATTCTACAATAGAGGTTGAGTATATTGCTACATCCAATGCAGTAAAGGAGGTTGTATGGATCAAGAAGTTCATTTCAAAACTTGGGGTAGTTCCAAGCATCAACAATGCAATGGAGAAATATTTTAACAAAAATGGATCTATTGTACAAGATAAGGAACCCATATCCCATCAACCTTCCAAGCGCATACACATGTGGTTCCATCTGATACGAGAGATCGTACAATGAGGATATGTGAAGATTTGCAGAGTACCAACTGAAAGAAATGTAGCTAACCCCTTGACAAAAGCACTTTCACAACAGAAGCACAAAGGTAATGTTAGATCACTTTGGATTAAGTTCATGGGTGACTACTTTAATTGGAAGTGGGAGTTTGTTTGTATGTATGCCTAAAGAGCCAGTCATATAATGATTGTAATGGCATATTTTGGAAACTATTTGGTTAATAATAAAGGTAATCTTCTAATTTATTCTATTTTATTCAATAATGAGATAATGATGTAACATCATAAATGTCTAAAGAATGATGTTACTTAATGATGTATGTCTTAATGTTGAGGACCTAAACAATGAGATCATAGGAATGTTAAGAGTATATACATTTTTTTTATGTCCCTAGTCAGATGTTATTGTGGAAGGATGATAAATAGTAATAACACATAAGACTAGAACGTGTTTTGGTTGATGATAGAATCTCATCAAGTCACGATATGTGATATCAAACCAAACACATAGATACTTGTTGGAGAATAGTGTATAATATAAACCCACCTTGAGAGTGAAGCATGGACACCATGATTGGTATTCAAAATCATCTCTTAGTGATGGTGGTGATTGTGGTTCTTTGACCTAAAATCACTATGATCATCACAAGTCATTCGATGTACTTTGACATCATCCAACATGACCTTGAATGAGGGTTTCCATAAAGATAGTTCTCGGGTGCCTTGTGACACATGGGGATGACGGTGAGTGATGTAAATGGGGTTTGTCCCTCCTACAGGAGTATGATACCCTAGCCACTTGATAAGCGAGACTGAGAAATGCATCGCCATGCTCATGTAAGTCAATATGTGATATTGAGCTTACATATATCTCAGATAGTCTGCTCTAATTCAAGGAACATGGATTGAACATTTAAGAGGATAACAATTCCATGCCTCAAGTTCAATCTGGATATCAGTGACAAAGGAACTATACAATCACTACAACACTAACCGCAAGTTGTAGGTTGAAGTTGTTCTCCAAATTTCCCATTACTAGGGTAGCAATTATGTCTTACTAGATACCACTCATTACTTGTGATGTCATAAATTAGTTATGAACATTCACTACCAACGTAACTTGGAACTTATAGGGTTACACACATATGATACACCTGAAATATGAGTTTATTCATTAATGTAGTTTAAACTTGATTGCTAAAGTGTTAGATATTCAATTTAAACAACAATAATGAAAGTGACTGACTAGACTGTGAACTGACCAGTTCATGTGTTGAACCGATTGATTCAAGTGTTAGATCAATTTGAACTAGTATTGGCAGTCAGAACACTAAAATGACTGGTTTAGCAAGTGAACCAATCGGTTCAGATCTCTAAACTGACCAGTTTAGGTTGTGAACCAACTATTTGGTTGATCAATATCACTAGATCAAGGATTGCTTCTGACGTCATGTTGTACATTAACTGGATATTAAATGCCAATACAAATGCGATTGTGAAACATAGTGGAACGGGTGGTTCAAGGGTTGAACCGATCATCTCATTGTGAACTGATCGATTCACTAGTGAACTGATAGGTTCTTGGTTCACATGTTCGAAAAATTCATGAAATTCCATCTTTTTTACTCTCATATAGACTAGAAATCCTGACCCTAACCCTACTAGGTATTCAATTTAAATAACTAAACCGTTATCACAAGACATATCTTCTTAGTCATCACTTCATGCACAAAACTAGGGTTATTATAGGGTCTACCTAACAATACTTCATACATCTATTCTCTATGATTTGGCTCAAGAAAACATCGATAAAATCCATAAAATTTTTCTTTTTTTACATATAATAGTATAATAAAAATAACTATGTGATGTTAAATAAACAACCTTTCATCCTCTTATGAATAACATAGGTCAATTCTACAGTAAACATCTCACTTAGAGAGAACTGTAATCCAAGGGTCCTAATTAGGGATACAAATTTGAAATAGTTAGATTCCAACTACCAATCGCTTTGAAACCATCCTGTAAGGAGTGGGATCTGAGAGTGGATCCACTCCCTATTTAATTCAAGGAATAAATCCATCCAATCCAAACACACTAATAAGTATGATAGAATAGGTGTATTTTTCATATCTAAAATTATGGTAAAAAAAGAGCAGAGTATAGCAACGGAATAACACTTCATGACTATATTCAATTTATAAAGGTTACTTAATAGTTTCCCACTTGTAGATAACATGAAAGCAATAACATTAGTATCTAAGTAGAGGGATATCTAAACTATCTCAAGTCATCTTCCTGAGAGTCTACTCCATAAGCTAGGTCCATGTATGCATGTCATGTCCTCCATGTCCTACACTTGGGGCAGGAAGCATACCCTAGAAGAGAAGATAAAATGGAAATTGTCAGCATAAAAGTCGGTATGTGCGTAAAAATATGGATTGAGCAATATAAGGGGTATAGCACATCAAATATAACAAGGATTCCCATAGAATACGAAAAGTACTATTCAAGTGCATATCAAGAGAATATGAATTGTGATAAGATGATAATCAATAAATGCACTTGCCATTAATAAAACATAAGAGGTGTCACAAAAGAACATATCAGAAATGTAGGGCACAAAATCCATCACAATAATAATCAACATGCATGCATGTGAGATAAGCATTGCACTAGCATAATATAATGTTAGTGGTGATTAGGGCACATAACCCATAACTTGATAGAGAATGATGTACTGCCAGACTCCCAAAAATATATATGGGTGTAAAGGTGCACCCTAGTCAGAAAGATGCATCCATATCTATAGTATGAGTGGAAAGGCACACTCGACAAGGAATAAAATCCAACAAAACCAAAATATTACATTACTATAGGAATACAAAATCACAAAGCATGCAAAATGTAGAGGCAAGTTCAGTCATATCATTAGAATTAATGATATTTCCATTACACAAGTGAAAAATATGAAACATACACCACAAAAGTGGGTAAAATAGTTCATATCCCCAATTAGGGTATTATCATGAAATAAAGTACAATTTGGAGTCAATAAGAATATCCAACAAATAAGATGATAACATGATCAAAGTCAACATAGAATCTTTAATATGAAATAGATTCTCAAAAGCGAGATAAAGTGCATAAGATAGTTTGTCCATAGGACCAAGAGAGAGAGGGAATATAGGTGATTGCTCAATGTGAATAATAGTAAATGCAACATACCTCAGATGAAGTCTACATATGTCCAAAGTCAAAAACCCTAATTACATATTAGTCCACAAGAAACCTATTAAAGGCATGTATGAGATTAGGGTTAGGTTTATATTAATTGTACAAACCTAAAAGTCACCTTTTTATTATTATTAAATTAGATTAACAAAACCACACCATCTTGTGGATTACATTTATCTGAGTTCATATTTCATATTTTATTTTTATCACTTATAGATTATTAGTTATGAATTTTACATTTGCAACCAATTATAACTTTAGAATCATATATTTATTAGATCTGAATTAGATAATAAAACCTACACCATTGGATGGAGAAAAATCTAATGATTCTAAAACATATTTTTTCATGAGCTATATATAAATTACTATGAATTATCTAATGTAAATATATTTAGTGATTTATTAAACAAAATCATATGAAGCAATCACTAATCTACCCATATTTTGTTAGTAAACAAGGTCATGTGATTAACTCAAATATACTATACCAAAAAGGCAATCCTACCCTCAGAAAGCGTGAAAAAATGAGGATCTACATGGGGGTGAAAATAGGAATTTGTGAGGGGTCTTCTTCCTCTTCCATCTACATGAAGAATAGAACCAAAGGAGAACCATACAAAATCTCATATTGCGAACACTCCTCCTTCACAAGCAGAAAACTTAGCCAAAGGACTCAAAAGATTCTCTTGAGGTCACCAACCCTGGACTTGGGTTCTAGAGATGACTAGATACCCTAAAATCCTTGCCACCATGGCCAAAGTTGGGGACAGTTCTAGGTCCCAAGAAATAGGGTGAAACCAACAACAAATGTTTAAGAAAAGATTTGAAGACCCCACTAAAGTTGAAGGAAAAGAGCCTGGGTTGAATCCATTAGAAAACACAAAAAGCCCAAAATTGTTCGATAATCGTCAAGGAAAGTAGAGAAGAAAAGATATAAAGAAGTACCTCCAACCAGAAAGACCAATAACCACAATAGGATTCACTGGAGTGTTGGGGATGGATTATCAAGCTCCTATGTACCCAACAACTGCTTGCGGTGCCACCACTGACCAAGGTCAAGAATGCATGACAGAGGAAGTAGGATGAAAGGATCTGGGGTAGCCTAGGTTGGGAAAAAGGATTGAAAACACTATTGTGGTTATCATGAAGGTGGAGGGGTGGTTTCAAAGGGTTCCAACAACTTGTGGTGGTGAGGAGAAGGAAAGGGAAAGGAAGATAGAGGCGAAATAGGGATAGCAGAAAAGTGTTGGCGGTGATAACCTAAAGTAAACATAGTCATTGGGTTTAGAAAGATATAAGGAAGGTGATGGAGAGGAAAATGGATGAACAGTATGAAGGGAGATGGAAAGAGAAGAGAGAAAGAATAAGAGGGAAAAAATTCAAAACTGTGTGAACACAGTAGAGGAGCCAAAATTGGAAGGTAGGAGACACAAAGCATTTGTAGGATTAGAAACCAATGGTGTGGATGGAGCCTGAGAGAAATGAAGTCATAAACCCCAACATGACATGGTGATAAAATAGCGTGACAATTAGGGCTGTAAATGGGTACGGGTAGACCCGCAGACCTGCAATTCTGGACCCTTAAAAGACCCGTCACGGGTCTAATTTTTTATACCCGCATACCCTTGGACCCGTATACCCTTAGACCCGCATATAAGCGGGTCCAATAATGGGTATGATTGGACCCAGACCCGCTAGACCCGTGTACCCGCTATACATAAGTAACAACTAAAATAATATGTTATATATATCAAAATTTACTAGTCTAACTAATATAATTATTGAGATTATATCCTACTCTAAGGTTGAGACTAGTCATATAATTAAGAATTAACTATTCTAGTTACAATAATGCACATCATATGTAAACCTAAAATCAAAATGTCTACTAATTTACATTACTTTCTACATAAATTAAACGTTATGATCATGACTACAAATATGTAAACAATTACTAAATTAATGTTATTGTATAGAATATAGCATTGTCTAATATAACTATGACATGTTAATATACTATATGATAACAATATCTTATTGTGTTGAATATATATAACATAGTCATTTCTCTTACATAAACAATATGATGTTTTATGGAACCGCTTACCCGCATACCCGCTATTATTACGGGTACGGGTATGGTGCAGGTCCAAGTTTTGTATTATGCGGGTCTAGAACTGGAACCGGACCCGCTAAATTAGATGGGTATGGCCAGACCCGCACCGTTTACACCCCTAGCTGACAATGATATAAAATTAAAACTTTAGGGAATTACGTGAACAATGATTAAATAATTAAAATTTTAAGCTTTTTTAGTGTATTTTCTTTCTTCTTTTATTTGAGGGCTCAAACACCGTTTAATTGATGACAAATTTGTATTTCAGACTCATTAGGATATGAGTATTTTAAATATGAATTTATTTCCTCTATTGAAGACATTTAATCTTCCAAACTTATATCGGTTAACTAATGAAAACTCCTTCAAGCACATTGATACATTCTTGGATACTTTCTCCATGTTATTCACTTCAACAACTACTAATGACTCCATCCACCTCACCCTCTTTCCATTCTATTTGAAGATAAGGCTAAGGAGTGGTACTCCACAAAAATTGAAGTTATGATATGAGAGGCTATGGGGGAATGAGTTCCTCAAGAAACTCTCCTCCAAAGACAAGCTCACTAAAATGAGAAGAAATATCACCTCTTCATCCAATTGGGGTGCAATTTTGAGTTTAACTTATATTTTCTTTCCTAAACTGAATTAAGATATCTAGGATCATTCAAATAAGGTGAAACTTGGCACTCAACCTAATTGGGATCCAAGTATCACAATCTAATCATTATATTTCACTTTTGAGATATCCTCTTATGATTTCTAATACAATTATGGTTTTAGACTCAACATCACTATCTTTACTATAATATTTCATTATTATTACCAATATTCATTATATTGAGTCTTATTATCTTCACATTGTTGTCAAAATATTTACTTTATATTATTATGCACAAATTTCCTAAATTATAATTATATTAATTCCATCAATTCCATATTTATTTAAATAAAGGAACATTATTCATATTTATGGACATGGAAATCCATATTTTTATTCATATTCATGTGTTAAGAACATCGTGCCTCTCATTAAACATGTTTTAGCCATTATGCGGGTACTGGTTATCAAAGAAAACATATATGACTTATACCATGTTATGTGATGCCATTAAATACATTGTATTTGTTTTGTAGCTCAGAGTTACCATTGGGTTAACCATCTTACATGTATTAACTATATACATTAAAGTATACATTTATCCTTATTTGCTCGAACCTATGGAAACAAGATTACTAACCTCCTAGTCATGGATTAGGATAAGATTCTAGGTTTTGGTATATTACAACACTCCACATGTAACATACTGGATCTTGAACCCTGCCCTAAAAGTTTGATCTTTAGGGCTTAGCCAAACAATGTTAAGGTTTAGACCTAAAAGATGTTTAGTATAACTCTAATGTGATAATGTATGTATAACTCACCCTAATGTAACCTAATGTTCTCACATTAGTCTTGGATCAATGACAGACACATAAAATATGCCACATTAGACAATAATGAATTATATAAAATTTCGTGGAAATAGTCACACATAATTCTTTTTGGTGATAATATTAAGTTATGGAACATAATTGAATGAGCAAGAGTGATAATAATGAAATAATGTGATAATAATGGCCACAAATATTAATTGTGACATAACTCATGACAATAAATCCCAAAAGTGGAATCTAATTTAAAAACCATGTTCCTTGGGTCCCAATTGCCTTGGGAGTCAAGTTTCACAGTATTCACATAATAATAATTTAATTTATTTTGGATAGAGAAGATCTTTGTTTTCTCCAAAATATCAGACAAAATAACAAATGACTCCAAAAGAAGAAAATAATCTTAGATTCGTAATCTACATAATAAATATAGCCTTTGGGTGAATTTTCATCCAATTTGGTATATGTTTGATTAAAAGTAGTTTCAGGAGAGAGAAAGTGTGTAGAACCTTCAAAATATTAAATAAATATACAAACCTATCCAACATGTAAAATTAATGACAAATTCGTATCCAACACATTAATTATGACTTATGGGTGAACTTTCATAAAATTTGGATAATATTATAATTATTAATGCATGAGGAAAGAGAAAATAGGATTTGGTTTATTAGCCAATTGCATCTTATGCAATTCTTGGATAGATGGTATGCGTAACTCATTGCTATTGTCACCTGCATGCTTCTAGGTACTTAATCTCTTTGATATTATCTAGTAAAGTCTGACCCAAAATCCTACATGATAGTAATGCACCCTGCTTGGCAGGCTCACATGACTACCATCATGTTTCCATGAGATGGATAATGCACCACACTTGGTGTGCCCACACTTAGTCGATCAAGCTTTTCATGTGTGCTACTAATGGAAAACATCTAAGACTTAATATTTTATTGAGGGATTTTATATTTATATAAATATATATACATATCCAATCATCACATACTTATATGTAACATATACATACTATGTCCCATAAACAAAAACATGCAATTAAAACACAAGCAATGGTTATGACCATACTATTGCAATTCCTTCAAGATACAAGGAATTACTATCACTTAAGGTCTACATCATATGCAACAATTTGTTGTTGATGAAGATCTTCGCTCGTACCAATCTGGGTCAATCAATTCAACTCTTGAACCAATCATTTCACCTATTGGTCAGTCAGTTGGTCACTCAAATCAATCATCTGGTATCCAGTCCAAACAACGTCTGGACACCTCTAGTCGGTCGGTTGGGCCACCAGCTGATCGATTTGTCTCCTCCTATTGTCAAAACTCCTTGGTCCTCCAGCCGATTAGTTCATCTTCTGAAACATGAAGTTTTTCGGGTACACAATGTCTTCTTTACCATAACAAGAATTAAAACTATCCTAATGCTATTTAACATATTACATGGTAATAGGGATACCTTGAGTTACATTTGAGGGGAACATAGGAAGGAAAGAATGAATACTTTTACATATGGAAACAGAGAGAGAGGCTCTATATGAAAACTGAGATAAAATAGGAATAAAATAACCATCCAACCAAGCACAAGATCTAGGGTTATTGGCCATAACCATTCTAACATCCACCATCAAAACCAATTTTAGGACTACTTGTATAAATTACATTTATATATAATATCATATATATATATATATAAGAATCATAGTGGTCTTTAATCAGATATGCACATTAATCATTTAAATATTTACATTGCATGTAATAAATAAATGATGAAAACTAAGATATGATCATATAGATTAAATACCAAAACTTAGTAAATTGACATGGCTTTGATACCACTGCTAGTAAATATAACATCAAATACGGAGGCAAAATAAAAAAATTTAACTACCATATTCCCCTTAGATAGTAAATCACATCACCAACTATGTAATGAGAAGAAGGGTTGCAAGATTTATAGCTGGTCCTGGAGCAAGTAATATGACTATCCCTTGTTATAGTGTGCATCTTTCTTCAATTTGCACTTACACGGTGTTAATAAAAGCCTCTTGGTTGATCACCATGGACAGTAGTTGACTTTATCCTCCTAGTGGGTGACAACAACCTCGTAGCCTCTATAGTAGTCCACATTGACCATTGGGAACTCTTGTCGTTCAAGTTGAACAAACAAGAAGGAGTTGTCCCTTCTAGTCAACGTACTAGTGTTAGCTTCCTCTCCCAATTGTCTCTCCCTTGCTATCGCTCCCTTTGACGGGTAGGGCTTGCTTAGGTTCTCACGTTACCACAACTATGAGGAGACAACAATTGTCAAAGCTTATTATTGTGTCTTTAGAAAGCCTCGACTACCCCTCTATTTATAGGATGGTTAGGGTCGGGATTTGTAGTCCATACGGGAGTCAAAGAGACAAAATTTCATGAATTTTTGGAACCTACAAACCATGAACCAGTTAGTTCACCACTGAACCAATCACTTCACACATGAGATGATTGGTTCAACCCTTGAATTGGTCATTTCATTACGTTTCACAATTGCATTTGTATTGACATTTAATATTTGATTAATACACAACATGACATCGTATTAATCAACCAGATGGTTGGTTCACAACATGAACCAGCCGGTTCATAGATTTGAGTCGATTGATTCACTTGTTGAACTGGTTGTTTCAATGTTTTGATCGCCAATACTATTTCAAATTGACCTGAAACTTTAATTGATTGGTTCAACACTTGAATCGGTCAGTTTACAGTCCAGTCAATCAACTTTCAGTTATTGTTGCTTAAATTGAATACCTAACACTTGAATAATCAAGTTTAAACTATATTCATGAATAAACTCCTATTTCAGGTGTATCCTATGCGTGTGACCCTTAGACCTGTCAAATTGGGCCAAAATCCATAGGCACCCATGGGTTGACCCATTTAAGTTGCGTCTGGATGATGAAATTTGCCACCTGCTAGAAATTACCCAAACCCATACCCACTCATTTATTTAGAGGGTTTCACGGGTGGGCCACGGGCACCCGCGGGTGACCCACTTTACTAAATTGTTTATATGAAAATAAATATAATGATACATTAGTACTTAGAATAAATAAGATGATCTGCTATTAACCATTAATTGTTAAGGAGTTCCAGTCCAAACTCAAACATGCCAAACAAGATTTAATATGAGAGAGATGTTGGGGAAAATAAATCCAATTGTATTACATTATCTAATTATTCTATCAAACTTAATCTAGAGTCATAGTATAAGTTACTAACTCTAGTTTATTGATCATGATCATAAAATACATGGTTTAATTATAAATTAGAGAATTTTTATCTAAAAATATGTATATGCTTGCATGGTTGTAAAAATATAACAAACTTCTTTAATAAATGTATGTGCTTTCATGGTTGATAGTGACAATGTATAGTAGTTGTTTGTCTTGTGCTATATTTCATATAAAAACACTATAGAATGGTCTTCTTTTGCTGGTAGAGTATCAACTTACAAAATAATTGTTTATTGAACACATATTATGAGGGCACCAACTGGTTTGGGTTTGTCTTTGTCTTTCTTCAACCCATTTAGGATTGAATATTT
The DNA here is from genome assembly GCA_963693085.1 of Alisma plantago-aquatica. Classification (NCBI taxonomy): domain Eukaryota; kingdom Viridiplantae; phylum Streptophyta; class Magnoliopsida; order Alismatales; family Alismataceae; genus Alisma; species Alisma plantago-aquatica. The sequence goes on from OY856412.1 coordinate 1,208,294,355, forward strand.
TTGACCCATACCCGCAAGACCCAAACCCACAACGACCCAACCTAAACCCAACCCACCCACCTATTTGATATGTCTAGTGATCCTATAGGTTCCAAGTTACGCTGGCAATGAATGCCCATAACTAATTTATGAAATCACAAGCAATGAGTGGTATCTAGCAAGACATCATTGCTACCCAAGTAATCAGTAAGTTGGAGAACAACTTCAACCTACAATATGTGATTGGTGTTGCAATGATCGTATAGTTTCTTTGTCATTGATATCCAAACTGAATTTGAGGCATATAATCATCATCCTCTTACACGTTCAATCTATGTTCCTTGAACTAGAGAAGACTGTCTTAGATATATGCAAGTTCAATATCACATATTAAATCACATGAGCATGACCATGCATTTTTTAGTCTCACTTATCAAGTGTCCATGATATCATACTCCTGTAGGAGGGACAAATCCCACCTACATCACTAACAATCATCCCCATGTGTCACAATGCACTCGAGCACCACCTTTATGGCAATCTTTATTAAAGGTCATAGTGAATGATGTCAAAGTACATCAAACAAAATTTGATGAGTGTAGTGATTTTAGGTATAAGAACTACAATCACGACTATCACTATGAGAGATTATTTTGACTATTAATCATGGTTTCCATTCATCATTCTCATGGCATGTTTGTCTAATACACTATTCTCAACAAGTATCCATGTGCTTGGTTTGATATCTTATATCATGACTTGATGAAATTCTATCATCAACCAACACACACACACAATCTAGTCTTATGTGTTATTGTTGTCTACCATACTTACACAATAACATTCGAGTAGGGACATAACAAGAATGTATATACTCTTAACATCCATATGATCTCATTATTCAGATCCTCAACATGAGACATAAGTCATTGAGTAACATCATTCTTTAGACATTTATAATGTCACATCACGATCTCATAACTGAATAAAATAGAATAAATTGGAATATTGCCTTTATTATTAGTGAAATCATTTACATTATATGCTATTACAATCATCATATGACTGGCTCCTCGGGCATACATACCAACATGTATTACTTCTAAACTTCTTCCATGATCTTGAGGTTCCAATCTAGTCACAGCTACCTAGCCTTCTACTTGATAGGGTGAACACTGGGAATGATAGGTAGTTTATGAATCATGACGCCATGTCCAAACCAGGCATGTTGGATCAGGTAGTGGTGTAAAATGTCTGTCAACATGCCTTTGATATCTTGTGATATACATGCCCCTATTTTTACTTTGTGTTGCTCGGGGCCTGAATTGAGATATACCATCCTTGTCTTGTCTTTGGTATGAAAAGGTTGATTCTCCTTTGTCATATACTCTAATATGGTGATATATTTGAACTTGGCATCTTTATTGTTGTAGATTTGTACTACTTCAGGGAAACAACAAGAAAACATCTGGAGAGCCTGTCCATCTTCAGATATTTTTGCTTTTTTTGAATTTTGTAATTTTTAGGGACTTTGTGGATTTTGTAGGGGTGAGTAAGGATGTGGAAAAGCATGAATAAATAGCCACTCTAGGATATCTACCACATCATGGTATCATTCCTCCAACAAGATGTATTATATGGGCATGTGAGGGGATGTGGTCCTCATGACGACGCAGTCATCTATGTACCAATTCTAGGCTACATCATTCTGGACTGGGTGAATGAGGACTAGCTTGCAGTTATTCCATAGATTTTGTGTCAAAGAGGGCTTTGACACCCCACCCTTCAATCATGTCATAGGCATCACCATAGTCATCCCAAGAAATGTCATAGTATTCCTTCGTGACTTTGATGGTTGTGGTCTCAAAATCATCTTGGCTTGACCAGCCAGGGAAGATCTAGAGAGGGTCATAACTAGTAGCATTGCACAACCTCTTCATTACTTTAGGGGTTGGGTCAACAATTTTTACCCTACCAATGTGATCATCGATGTGTTTGTTGTTCTTTATGTTGTTTCTAGTGCTTCAACCATGATTGTTCAGTGACAAGGGTAGGAATGAGCTTGATAGTTTCTTCATTTGGAGGGATGATCTTGCTCTAGGATTGTTGGTTGTTCTAGTTAATCTAGACACCTTGACTTTTTTCAGTGATGAGGGTGATCTCCCCAATGTTGGTTGCAGTCCTGGGTTAGTCTTCTGGTTCATATTTTTCGACCTCATGAGGTAAGATACCATCATGAGGACAAGAAATAATACCCCACTACAACAAATGTGCGTATGGGAACCTTCATACTCAAAGTTTGAGGTCCCATAGATATAATACTCTAAGTTGACACTCTTCATCTAATCAAATGTGTTGGGATTCATGGATCAAGTCTCGAGTCAATGGTAGGTAGTTGCGATAAACTCTTCAGTCCAAGTCGATCATAGTGGGCCACAATGCTACATGCTTCCAATACAATGCCCACCTAATGATCTGAGGTTGTCCATAGGATGGGTAATAGAATCCTAGACCTAGTCCCTTTTGTCTTAGAGGAATATGGATAATCTTTGTATCTCCTTATCATCCGACTGCCAGTCCTTGATTCATATGGATATGCATCTTCGTTAGAATGTGGAATTGTATGGGAGATGGTGAGTCCTTCTTCATTGCTACACCCAACTAATGTTGGCAATATGCAACATCTCAAAGTAAAATTGGAGATTGTCTTCTTTGATGCAGTATATGGTGCGAAGGTTATTGACCTGAATAATGATAATGACATGTCCTAGTTGATACTTCAGTCTTTATTGTAGTGACAAGGGGACAACCCCATTATGGTGAATCCATGACCTTGCCAAGAGTAGGTTGAAGGAGGGACTCCACTCCATGACCACGAACATTAATGTGAACATTTGCGGTCCAATATGTAGTTAAAACATGTCTCTCCTAGGGCATCTTTGATCACCCTATCAAACCAGGTCACCTTCTTTGTTGTAGGTTGTAGGTTTTAGGTCAGAGAAAACCTTTCCCAAGCTAATGAGTGTCTTGAGGGGGCACACATTGAGGCATGCGCCATTGAGATGAAGCAAGAAGGGATTTTGAGTCTTATGTAGATGAAAGTGATTAGCAAGGGATGATTGTGACTTCCTCCAATGGGAATCTCATCTTCAGAAAATGAGATTAGATGCATGGTTGTGATTAACTTGATGGTGGCAGAAAGCATTTCTAGTCTCACATCATTAGAGATATAATTCCCTTCTAATGTCTGCATAACTGCCTCATGATGTGCATGGGAGCTCTACATTAGTTTTACTAGTTCTATTTCCCTCCAGGTTCTACTAGAAATTGGATTATGTCAGATCCTTCTATTTCCCAATAAATCTCTAGCATTGGTGGTACCTTGTTGGTCATGACTACAGGGATGGAGCCTTGTATCCTCTTTTAGTATGCTAGGAAAGACTCCTACATATGTTGTTGTCTTCTCTTTGCCCTTGTCGATGGACACACATATTCTTGGTGGGATGGGGTGCTGATCCATATCTAACATGGCTGGCTTGGATATAGTAGTGTGTACCACCAGAACATGACAAGGATCCATTGCCTACTGAGATTTCCTAGGACTGGTACCTTAGTGACCCATATATTCTGTACTTTCTGCCCCTGGTGATCTTATGGCATGCTGACCACTTTTTGTGCTTACTAGGATCATCACTTTCTTCTTTTCGATAGAAAGCAACAATATGTGTACTCAGAGACTAGTTCCTGATGGTTTATTCTAGAGGGAGGATAATACACTACATTGGATATTCTAGTGATGATAGTTTTGGAAGATGAACACATCTCCTCTGATGAAATTGTGTTTCCCCCACTGGATTCTATAAAGTTTTGCAATTCATGCCTGAGTGCCAGACATAAATTTGTCTTGTGCCCTTTAGCTCGATAGAAATAACAAAAAGTGTTGGCGTTGTAGCTCTTTGGTATGAATTTGGTGATTCCCTTATATCCAAGAACTTTGTTAGGTGTTTGATGTTTGGAAATATTTTTTAGACTTCCTTTTTAGATCGAAAGGTTCTTATGATGGAGTTGTGGTTGTTGGTACTAGTTGAGGTGTAGGGTTACTTGGTGCTAGAGGAGTGTTTTCTACCACCTCTTGCATCGGTAGTTGAAATGGCAGTGGTGCACACCCCTAGTAGTTTCTTGGAAGACACAAATACTACAGAGGCATGCATTAAGGCTGATCGTTGGGTGGCACCATTTGAACTTGTTGTTGTTAGGGTGTCGAGACATTGGTTGCCTGAGTTGTCACTACTTGGACTGGTAAGTTCAACATAGTAGGTTGTTGTCGCTTGTTGTTTCCACCTCGGATAAGAACCTCTACCACTGTTGCAACTACAACTTTATCCTTGGTCCATTTAGGATTCTGATTAGCAATTGTAGAGGTAGAGTGTGGTTGGGAAGTGAGGCTTGTGTTTTAGTAGACCCCCTCTTGATGGAATTTTCAATATGAACTCCTACTTGTATGAGTTCTGGGAAGGTATTATACCTTTATAGGGATAATATAGCCATGATATCCGATGTGGAAACTCTGATCACCATGTCTAGGGTCTCCTTATCCATGGGATTGAACTCTAGTTGAGGTAAACAATTGCCTCCATCATCCTATGAACTTGAAAAAGATTTTTTTTGCCTTCTGTTGTAGCACTTCCAATTCCTCCTTAGTGGTGACTTGATCTAGATTCAAATCATAGTGATCAAGAAATCTTTTCACCATCTTGGCCCAGGTGGTGACAATTTTCATGTGTTGTTTTTTGTACCACACAATAGAGGGCCTATTAGGGTCCACACAAAGTAGATGATTAGCACTTTGTCATCATCTTAGTTATCTACCACATCTGAGAAGTATGCCTTGATGTGAGCCATCATGTCCCCCTTTCTGGAGTACTCATGGAACTTAGGCATTGTGACGTACTGGTATTTGAGGCCTCATGTAAAATGATACTAGAAGGAATGATTGGACTATCCATATGACCAAGGTGCAACTTCTTTTCAAGGAGCCCAACACTAAGAACTCATGGTTAAGCGTGCTCAGCCAAGAGTACTAGGATGGGTGACCATTCGGGGAATAAATCCAGATCTTGTGTGTGAATGAGGACAAAGCACAAATCAAGGCCAATGGTGGTTTGTGGGGCTAGTAATCATTCCTAAAACTCTACTAGAGCCTTGGGAAGTGGGCCCAAGCATTAGAAATGATATCAACGCCACAATCCTTCCAGTAGACAGGGACCACATGGGCACGTGACATGCCAGTCTTGAGTCGTGTAGTCCAAGCATGTTGGAAAGGGTTGTCCATGGTGATGTGGCCACCCTCTCACTGGCAATCATGATTAGGAGCTGAGTGACGATGAGCCATTCTGGGTCTACACTAAGATGGGGAAATATTATGAGGCCATATAGTTGAGCCTTGACAAGGACATCAAGAGTATAAGTGACAGAGATTGTAAAGTCCTAGGATTTGAGGCCTCATATAAAATGATCTTAACATGAATGATTGTACTATCCATATTACCAAGGTATACCTCATTTTATGGGAGATCAACACAAAAAACTCATGGTTAAACATGCTCAACCCAGAGTAGTACTAGGATGGACTAACCATTGGGAAGTTAATCCCATCTTATGAATGAGTAAGGACAAAAATCGTGATCATGGCCAGTGGTGATCTATGGGGCCAATCATCATTACGGAAACTTTACTAGAACCTTGGGCAATGGGCCCATGCATTAGAGGTACGTTGAAGTTGTCAAACAGTTTTAGATCTGGGAAATGGTAAAAGTCATTGAATGTTTCCCGTTGTCCTCCTTTTGCTCTAGTTGTTTTTTTTAGATCTTGAGCAGTATAGGGTCCACAATGGCAGGTTTAGGAGAAGCATCTTCTTGAAGGGTGACCACCATTAGTATCACTGGAAATCTGGTTGTTGTTGGTGACACTATCTATACTGGAAGTGAGAATCTATACCCCATCATGTATATGGATTGCTATAGGAGTGGGACGATGGATAAAACGAACGTAAGTTGGCACAGTTCCTTGGCCTTTCAGGTAATGTACTTGAACCTATCATCCTCCTTAGGATCTTCTTTTATGGCTTATTCCTCCTCCTTTTCCCCCTTGGTCTCTCCTTCAAGATTTAAGATGTTGCCACCTCCTAAGTTACCGGGGCTTCCCTAGCATTCTCAAATGGTGGACCTTGGTAGGGCCCTAGTTGGAATGGTTTAGGTTGAGGAAGATGGGACCCACATGCCGTATGTGACTTATCTTATCACACTTATCTTGGTACCTCCCTCATATACATGTCCCATACCACATGCACCTTAAAGGACAAGACATTCATGATTATGCATATAATATTCTCTATATGAAACCCCATGAGCTTGTGTTCCATACCACAAATCGTGGGAAAAAGAGAGAGCATGATATATGCAATTCTAGAGTTAACATAAAAGTTCAAAACTTCTAGGCACATAACCTAATCCTCATTTGAACTTATGTGTCTTATCTAGACCTCTACTTTGGTTTCTAATATCTTTCACCTACTTCTTCTATACCTAGGGTTAGAACACATGAATCTTTAGCTTAGTGGCCATCTACTTGTTGCTCTGATACCATATTGTAATGCCCCTCTAAGAACATATATATGTCAGTGGAAGCAAACCCTATGTTGTCTATAACATGGGTCACTTGGCTCAGAGGAACATTACAAAACATGATATTCATAGAAAAATGATAAATGAAACATCAACATTACTTGAAAATATAGATTCATGCATTGTTCTTTGGAAAAGAAAACTTTAAATGTAAACTATATCATCTTTGATCTAAAATCTAATACATAAAACGTAGAACAAATCTATGGCATAAGTCTTCTTTGGAAACTTGATATTAGATCTTATAAGACGTAGATGGCACCTGTAACGCCTGGGCCCACTGCCCAAGGCTCTAGCAGAGTTTTATGAATGACGACTAGCCCCACAGACCACCACTAGCCTTAACTGCACGCTTTGTCCCCACTCACGCATAAGACGGGGTCAACTTCCCGACTGGTCACCCATCCTAGCACTACTCCAAGTTGAGCACGCCTAACTATGGAGTTCTTTAGTGATGGGATCCCAGAAAAGGAGGTGCACCTTGGTAATATGGGTAGTCTAATCATTCCTTATAAGATCATTTTATTTGAGGCCTTAAATCCTCAGACGTTACAATATCCCCCACTTAGACTCTTGACATCCTCATCAAGGCTCAAATGTATGGCCTCATAATATTTCCCCATTTCAGTGTAGACCTAGAATGGCCCATGGACACCCAGCTCCTGATCACAGAATATCAATGCAAGGGTGGCTACGTCAACCATGGACAACCCTTTCCAACATGCCTGGACCGCACGGCTCAAGACTGGCATGCCACATACCAATGTGGGCTCCACCTACTGGAGGGGTTATGGCTCTGATACCACATATGACATCCCCATATTTTCTAAAACTTAATCTGATGTGTGGCATCTAAATTGAAACCTCACCTCAGTGAGCATCCCAATTTAAACACCACACACTAGGCTAAGAAGAAGAAAATCAAAGGAAGTTCGAAGGAAACAATAGTATCACATGCACATGAACAATAATAAAACATACACACATGTTCACCATTCAACATATAATTACAACATGAATTGTTAGATCATTTGATATTACATATCGAACAACAAACTCTTACATATACATGTACTACCACTAAACAATAGGATCTTAAGACAACAGGTCCACATGTACATCAGCTCGCCATGCAACTCTCAACTATCTTGGATCTTTAAGAGCATAACCAAAATCTAAAACAAAAGATTACATGTGGTACACATCAACACAATATTCAAGAATATTGTACTGAGTTCGCCTACATGTCTTTTTATATACCTCTCATCATATCTTGGCAATAAGATAGAACTAATACTTGGCAGTTATAAAGAAATATAACAAAAAGCATATACTTGAGCAAAGATGTTTATTACCAAAAGAGAACACATATTTTAGGCACATTTCCATTATATGTAAAGTTGATCAACCACATACCAACTGTAACGTCCCCAGATTCTGCCGTCTCAGAAATTAGAAGGCCAGAGAGGACAAATCCGCAAACGTTAGCCAATCACTTCAAAGAGCGATGCGGAAGCGCAATACGCATACATGAACATTCAAATATAATGCATACACCATAAACAATCTCAACATTCAACATGTATATTACAAAATGAATTAAATTTACAACTTACATTTATATAGTTTGAAGAAAATTTTACAAGTCTACTAATGCTAACAGGATCTTAACACAATAGGTACAACCTGGACAACTGCTCACTTCCTGTTATTTTGTCCCATGCTATCTCTGAACCTAAAACATACATTAAATGACGAATCAACACACAAGGTGTCGAGTACATGGGTAGAAAGATACATATATTTATGGTTTTCATAATTTAAAAAGATTTGTAGAAAGAAAGGAAGAAAATCATAGAAAACATTTCTTGATTAAGTGAAACACGCCAAATTTTACTCATTTTTCTAGATGAATTGCATTACTAAGGTGGACTAGTACCAAAACATATATATTGGGCCCATCCCCGTATACCGAGTACTCTAGGGAAACTCCCCATACACCGTGTACTCTAGGGAGGTGTACTAGACAACATTAATCCATTCCCTCATAAGGGGGATAACGAACACCTTAAATAACTACAAAACATCTACTCATAATTTGTGTTTTCAAGTGACAAAACAACGAGTACTACATAGCAATACTACATTCAATATTTACAAACAGAAGAGAACATACATACATATCATGATTGCAAGCAAGAAAACTATAGTCATATAATTAAATAAACCCACGTACCAGATTTTAGATATTCTTATTTATATTCTGATCATCTACATCTTTGGTCATCACCTAATTAATAGTAACTAATCATCATTAATATATGTGCATCATATTCTTGGTAATTTTAGGTCCAAATTAGGGTTTTGCCAAATCTAGGTTCAAACAACCTAGATCTTGTATCTGATATTTTTCTACTCATTAGGAGGTCATTATAGGGATCTGGTTCAGATTTCATAATTTTTAGATGTTATGGATATGGCTTTACAGATTCGTGTGGAGGAGAGAACCATGGGCGGAGGGCTCATAGCAGGCAAAGTTTTGAAGTTGTATTCCTATGCTTGAGAAGCCAAGAAGGACCTCAAGGATCTAGCGAGCCTCTTGGCATCTCGATCAGTGGGCGGTGAAGATCGGGAGGATGACCAATTCCTTACCAAATTTGTCCCCATTGCGGTGGCTTGACCTTGAGGAAGACGACCTCAGACAGACCCAGAGAAGGAGGTTCTTGCTGCTATCCATAGAGAGGGATCACAGAGGGCCACAGGACTTCCCAGCATCTGCAGGGGCCGATTGGGAGGCGCCGAGCTTCCTTGCGGTGGTCGAAAGAGGTGATGACACCTTGGTGAGACCCTTCTCCATTGATCTAGGGTGCAGCAGCGGCCGTGAAGCTGAGTCCCTTGGACTCGCGGATCGTGTAGAGAGCGAGAGCGAGGAGAGAAAGGGGAAAGCCCTGAACCAGCCATACCACACCCAAATCGGGTCCAATTCTAAGAAAATCGACCGGCTTAGTGTGAGCCCAAGAGAAAGGAGCCGCGCCCCCTGAAGGCCACGTGTCGCCACCGAATTGGCCACAAAAAGGTAAATATACCAGAAGTACTTAGATTTTGTATAAATCATAATAATTAGCTCGAGCATCAGAAAAATACAAGTAATATACCAAAATTCTAAAAAAAATGAGTAGAATACAATGAAAGCATAATATCTGGCTTTTGATGCACTAATGTCAGTGATATCATGTAAGTTGTGAAATTATATTATCATGTATTATAAATATTAAAAGATGGCCTAAAATTATGATAAAATGTCAATAAGTCTATATTCATGTTTATAATCCATTCAATGTAAGTAATTATAATGTTGATGCATGAAATCATGTATTTTGCTTAGAATGTCTATCTAGGACTAATAACCCTAAATAAAGTGCAATAAATACACACATGCTCAATAAATAATGAAATTAACTAAAAACCTTCATATCAGTAACTGGAAGATAATATGTAAATATGAGATTAGTTTTATACACGAAATCCATGTTATATGAAGTTGACCCTTAATACATGGTTTAAAACCCTAATTTAGGTTAATTCATGTAACATAGGGTTAATATGTGCAGAAAAAGGATATGGAACCTAATATTCAGATAACGAACCATAATCTGGAAAACAATATCAGTAAGATAATTCTAAGACAAGAATACAAGTAAAAGTGGGAATATCCTAATAAGTGAAGTAAACCCTAAAATGGATATAACTAGGGTTATGATGATGGGAACCTGATGATGGTACATGATCTTGTCTTAATTAGGTTTGACCAAGATATAGTTGACATGAGGATATAGTTGACAATAGGAATGTGATGACTAGGTTTGTCTTGATTAAGGTACGCCATTACCTCTTACTTAGCTTATTATACAATATACTTGCATTATATGTGTAATAAACACTTGGCATATGATATTGGATGAAATGATTGTTCTTGTATGCTATGTTGCTTGAGCTTTTCAAACTTATGGCTATGAACACATGAAACATAAGATAGCTGATCCATTATATAATAGCACTAAATCTCTTTGGTAGAACAATCCATTGATGAAAGTACTAAATCTCTTTGGCAGAATAGTACATGTGAGCACTAAATCTCTTTTGCAGAATAGTTCATTTATGAAAGTACTAAATCTCTTTGGCAGAATAGTACATGTGAGCACTAAATCTCTTTGGTAGAATAGTGCATGTGGTTGATCAACTTTACATAGAATGGAAATGTGCCTAAAATATGTGTTCTCTTTTGGTAATAAACATCTTTGCTCAAGTATATGATTTTTGTTATATTTCTTTATAACTACCAAGTATTAGTTCTATCTTATTGCCAAGATATGATGAGAGGTATATAAAAAGACATGTAGGCATACTCAGTACAATATTCTTGAATATTGTGTTGATGTGTACCACATGTAATATTTTATTTTAGGTTGTGGTTATGCTCTTGAAGATCCAAGATAGTTAAAAGTTGTGTGGCGAGCTAATGTACAGGTGGACCTGTTGTCTTAAGATCATGTTGTTTAGTGGTAGTACATGTATATGTAAGAGTTTGTTGTTCAATATGTAATATTAAATGATGTAACAATTTATGTTGTAATTATATGTTGAATGGTGAAAATGTGTGTATGTTTTATTATTGTTCATGTGCATGTGCTACTGTTGTTTCCTTCTGACTTCCTCTGATTTTCTTCTTCTTAGCCTAGTGTGTGGTGTTTAAATTGGGATGCTCACTGAGGTGAAGTTTCAATTTAGATGTCACACATCAGATTAAGTTTTAGAAAATCTGGGGATGTCACAGCACCCCACCAAGCTATGTCCTAGAAACTTCTAGTTTGAAGCGCTCACTTCAAATTACTTTGCTCCTTGATCTAGGGACATCTCGTCCTATGGCCATGTGAAAACAAAGACATACATCAATAAGTGGTACTATACATTTTATAAGAACTGAAAAGTAATCATATATACTTGACCTGAGAGAAAACCTTAACATGAATTTGACTTAAGCATTCTTGATTACATAAATCTTATAACATGAAGAATTAAATAAATAATATATGCATCTCTCCATGGCACCCATTTAAGAGCACATGATTTGCTAGGATAGCCCATGATTGGCACGAATGCCCATGATTTGTCTATAAAATCCCATAACGATCCCTTAAGATCCATGATTCGAGAAGCATACAAAAATGATTCAATTCCATTTATCTTGACATTAACTTTACCATAAACATGAACTTAATCGTGAACTTTAAATCTTTAACATGATGGAATTTCTTCCTCTTGAAACTTGAACTTTAAAACCATTGATCGTTGATCGTTAATCATAATCTCTAATCTTAAACAACATTTTTTTTGTCGGTCAAAAAGCGTGTTACTAAAATACCAAAAAACTTTGGGCACTAAGTACCCCATTTCAGCATACGAGTTAAAAAAACTCAGCCTTGGATCAGATACCTCTCGCAGGTTTCTAGAATCAGGCAAAGCAAAGAAACCCTAATAAGCTAAAAACTAACAACTAGACAATCGACCAGGGGAATGGATATTAAAGCCTGCAATTACATACATTCAGCCCACCCACAAACGGTAATCACAGAACTAAATAGAGCAAATGCCAGGACCTCTTGTCATGAGCTAGCTTTAATGACTTTTTGACCTTCTCTGATTTTCAGGAGCTTAGGTATCTATATGGATTGTACATCCACAAAGAAACCTCATGAAACTAACCACAAAACTGACAAAGCCATTTGAGGAAGCAGAAACCAACACATTCAGTCAAAAGTGAGCAGCCAAGGGGCAGCCGAATTTCTCCTTTCAGGCTTTGCACATCACCAACTATCACTAGAACCACCCACAAAGTGTGGTAGTATGCAAAGAAATCAAGACTTCCTTCAGCCGAGATCCTAGGCAAACAGCCATGTGATATCCTGCGAAGGTCTTGCATCCTCTCAACCAAAACGGAAACTCAGAAGTTCAGGGAAAAAGCCCCGGCCAGAGACCAAAAGCTCCATCGCGCGATGCCCTATTTTCACAGAGGCTTAACATCGAACACTTAAAGTGTTCCTTCATACAGCAGCAGGTTAGAGAATCCGCACCAGGGCTTGAAGTCCCTGTTTGCACTGAATCATATCATCAGGCATCTAGCCGACGTCCACCACACAGCAGCAGCTAGCTCGGAAAAGAAGCAGCACACCAACTGAAAGGAAGGGCGCCGCTGCTGACCCAGCAAGGAAACCAACCACCGAATCTCAGATCTAGGGCCGAAGTACCCAAGATGAGTAGCCGCCGGAGCAGTGGCTCTAGGACACGCAGACAAGCAGCAAGCCCAGATCCACCCGCTGTCGAAGCCACCAAGGACGTCGATGTCGAAGGGTCATCATCAATCTGGTGAAACCAGACAAGAGCCACCCGCCGTCAGGGTCTCCAAGAGCCCAGCCGTAATATACACCGACCCTCGCACCAGGAAGCGTGAGGACAAGCCGACTCACGACGACCAGCAACGCTGCCTGGAAGAGCAGTCTCTATTGCAGGTCGATTGGCCGAGCAAAGCCCTAGTCGGAGGAGCCACTTCATCAGGGAAGACAAAAAAAGGGGAGGGGAGAGGATGAAGACTCTCATGCGTGATGCCGGATCTAGGAAAGGGGGCTCCGCTCCGTCCAATCTCCCTTGAACTGGACGGAGGCCGATTAAATCAGCACCGCCGACCCTCCAAATCTAGCCAGCGCAAGCAACTTCATCACACCAAATCTCCTCGTCGAGGCCCTCTTCGATCACCACCGAAGAAGAATCTCCCAGACTAGATGAGATGAGGGTCGAGACCCATCGTCCCTCGCGCCTCACGCACCGCCGTTGAACCGGATCTTAATCACAACACCAGCAGCACGTCGTGGATGTGAAGAAGAATAGGGGGAGGACAGCGCCCGAAGGGCGGCGCCCCTCCCCCCAGCGGGGGAAATCTAGAGAGAAGCGGGAGCTCCCGTTCTGGATATTATTTAATCTTAAACAACACGTTAACCATAAAACATAATATATAGCAAACATCAAGCAATTTATATGATGGACATGATTTGAGCATTGAACTTGAAATTGGAAGCATAATTCATAAACCATACATATATCATTCAATTCAACTAAGGTACTTATGTATAGTGGCATGACTCGCTTACCTAGAGCAAAGCAAATCCTAATTTAATTTCCTCTGATCTCGAGTCAGTCCTAAGTTCTCTAAAAATTACATGATTTTTATTAATATCACCTTATACACCATCCTAAAACCCTAATTATACAAATCTCTGAATCTTTGTAAAAACAAAGCCAAAATAGGTCTTGAAACCTAGGATATTAGCTAATCTCGAAAAATCCTTTCAAAAGAATATTTGTTCATAATGTTTCTGATCATTAGTTGAATTACTATGAATTTATGAATAACTGACCAAATAGACATACATATCATATATTGCCCCAAATAATCATCAGTTATATACATAATGACCACTTAGGCCCAAAAATATATACTAATATTCATATATTTAAAATTATCTAAAAACATTATAAGAAGTAAGAATATTATACATTAAGATCTTGATAAAAGTTTCATGTCGTTTCATAGTCAAAACATGTTTAAAATACCCAAAATACCCCTATGAGGGTTTACATCAAAAATTCATTTGAAATATCAACTTAGGATGATTAGGCTCCAAATCCAAAAAAAAATTATTGAAATACATCTTCTATACATTTATTAAGATTTTTTTGATAACTATTACTATATAAAAATACCAACACATTAAAATCATATACATTTTGATACACAAAATATATAAATTCTTAAACGTTGAAATCATATGTTAAAAATATTTTTTCATTATAGTAAATCAAAAAGTCCTTTTCAGTGATTAAAAATAGACATGTAACTTAGGGGACATTAATTTTACAAAATTTTACCTTTCTTTCTCATTTGGGTCGTCCAAATTAGATATGGCAGCTAAGGATGCGCCATAATGTTGCACCAGGGTTCCCTAGATCTGAGCTCGCGGTCTCAAGATGAGATCCGGATCTGAGCTCGCGGTCTCTAGATATTCAGATCCGCTTGGCCAGAGAAACCCACCTCTTGTCCCCCTTTTATTCATGTGGCATACTCTTTATCTTCGCGAAAATAGAGTGTCGACGGCGGTGCTCGCTCCCTCCACCTCCTTCTCACCGTTGATGAAATAGATTCCCGGCGGCCTACCTTGCCACCATCGTACCTAGATTTGGATGTTAGACTCTCTCTCTCTCCCTCAGGGTTCAACTCCATCAACTTCTTTCTGTCTGTCTGCGCCTGAGATAGGGACGCCTCTACACAGGAACCCGACGGCTCGTCTCCTTCATGCCGACTACGATCTCTATCTTGTAGGGGGAACACGTCTTCTCATTATGCTAGGGCGGCTGCAGGCGTGAAGATCTTGGACCATGACCATCTTCATAAAGTGTTGTCCTCTACTTGCCTCCTTCATGCAACACTCGTCGGCCAGAAGTCCTAGCACAAACTCCTCGTGACACACCGGCTCCATAAAACTCCCTGACTCCTTACCGTCGTGGTCCTCAGTTTGGTAAATCGCTATCAACTTTTCTCTCCATCCTTCCTTCTTTGTTTCCCATCAAACCTCTCCCTTATATACTACGCACATTGAAACATTTTTCCTCCAATCACAGTCATATGATTTCCTATAGCTCTTGGACTCCTGATATGATGGGCTTCGTTCTTGCATCCACTACTCTTAGGATGGAGTGTGGCATCATCCCTTATCTCAAATATAATATTCACCAAAGGAACATACCTAATCCCATGTACTATCGCCAACCCACAATTGATCGGTTTAAGTAATTATTACACGTGTATCTATTTATTTATTTCTTTGTAAGCACATCCTTTTTCGGATTGTTACTCGATTTTGACCATATTAATTCCAAGTTTCGTCATGCTTTAACCACTTCACGTCATATTCTAACAAATGCTACAAAATTAAGATTTCTCATTAACAATTTGTGTTAGCATTTAAAATTTAAATATTATTTATGGAAAATTCTTGTTAAGAGCCTTCTAAACATATTAGTTGGAATTTAGGATGTTACACTTATGCTTATCTACTTATTTAGACATTTCTCTATTCAATTGATAAACAAAT
The DNA here is from genome assembly GCA_963693085.1 of Alisma plantago-aquatica. NCBI lineage: Eukaryota > Viridiplantae > Streptophyta > Magnoliopsida > Alismatales > Alismataceae > Alisma > Alisma plantago-aquatica. Next base: position 1,208,310,220 of record OY856412.1, read on the forward strand.
TTATAGCTTTGAAGATGAATGATATTCATCATCTTGAGCTTATTGCAAAGCATCATAGTAGGTGATGCCCACATGATAGTAATATATACTAGTTCCCTTATTGGGATCTTCAGAGAGTTTTTTATTAGTGTTTATATGATTTTGTTTATATAATTAAGTTCTCTTAGGTGCATGATCATAATTTGTTAATTTCTCCATTATAAAATTGTAAAGTGTTCTTATGAATACAAGGAACTTGTATGTGTAAAATTGAATTCTTGAGTTTTAAGTTGATCCCTAAAATTCAAATATGAAGTTTATCCTTCTTGAAGAACTAGATTCTGATTTCATCTAGTTCAAAATAGATAAGATCTAGGTTTGGGATCTAAGTTTGATCCAAATCTTAGGTCAGATCCCAAATAATATGTTGAGGATGATTATCAGGATCAGGTCCCAACACCTATGGGGTAAATCCTTATTTGTAAACCTATACAATGTAACATATTCTATAAAAATTTATCTCTTAATAAAGCATAGAAACTACTTTGCTCCTCAAGGGATGAGGTAATGAAGAGAACCATAATTATCTCAGGTCTTGAATATCATATATTAGAGTTCATCAACATAGTTTTTAGGCCTTGGTAATAAACCATATATTCATTGGCCTTTTGGGGAAGTTCGAAAATGTCAATAATGCCTACATATTCTTTATACACACATGTTACAAGTCCCACTACGATAAATTATTTTGGAAAATTTAATGCACACCCAAGGTTTATGTCATGTTATGGTTAATGTGAGACCCCACAGAGTTATTCAAACTATCCACACTAATCCTTACATTAGCACATAAGACATGGAATCAAAACATTTGACTATATGAAAAATACTAATAACTTTTTCCATTTTTAGATTTGGAACAAGCAATTAAAGTTGTATTCTATATAAGAAATCCTAGATGTAAGCATTGTTCAAGATAAAACTTTAGTACAAAATGAAGTAGAAAGTTATACTATTACATTCACATAAGTGTCTTAGATCAAGATAAAGTACATCACTACAATAACACACACCCTCCCAAAACTCCTTAGTACAAGGATAGCCTATAATCATATAACCTACAATAAGAAGAGAATTCTCTGCCTCAAAGTTGAATCAGTACCCAAAAATTTTAAACCACCACTTATCAACACACTAAGTGACTGGAACATGTTCAAGACAAAACTAGCATTGAACTAATCATTTTTAAATTGATTAGAAATGGGTATATTTCAGATTAAATCAATTAAAAATCATGCAGGTAATGTTAGATATAAACTACATAGAATGAAGATGTGAAATAATAAATAGAACCAATATGTAATTGAAGATAGATAATCAAATCTTATATCTCAGCTTGTCAAGATTCATTGTATGGTTTGCCCTAAAATTACTTGATATGTACCTAATAAGTAAAAGTCATCACACCGGGTTCTCGTGTCAATAACTCACTGTCAACATCTTAGGGTTAATTAAAAATCCAAAGATAAGTAACATACTCTGGTCTACCTCAGAGTTGCCAAACAATGGCTAGGTAAAAGCATAAATCCTCTCTACCTTATAGACCTCATCTCAGGTATATAAGCCAGGCTTAACGACATAAATGTCAAATAATTAGTGTATCAACTATCAGATGCTAAGACAAGCTATCCCTATTTATGGGATTAAGAGAGAAAGATTTCTCCCCCCTCTCCCATGCCCGTAGTGGAGGCCGAACACCTGGGAGGGTGGTAAATCAAGGCGACAACTGGGATTTGAACCCGGGTCCCTTTGTTAGGGGACACCGTGCTTGACCACTTGAGCCACTCCTTGTAGGAAGCTATCCCTATTTATCCTTTCACATCAAGATCACAATTTCCATGATAATGTTTCAAATACAATCCATTTCATTTACTTAGCAACAGAGAATTCATTTTAGCATCTCATCTTGAAATCTTTCCTAAATTCTGGTGATCTACCCTTCAAGGTCTAGAATCAGACTCTAGCATTCCTTTTCAAATCCAAGGACCATTAGAAGGAATTTTGTTTCATTTCCCCAGTGCAGACTTCTAGGGAAAATCATAGCGCTCAGGGTTCCTATCTATATGAGTTAGGTTATAATAGATATTAAGTGCATTTACTCACTTTAAGGAAAACATAAGGCAATTATATGATATATATATATGATTTTGCATTCTAACCCTAGAATATGTGTATTAGGGTTTCAGATATACATTTTGTTTCAATTAAGATTACATATACCCTATATATCCATTTCCATCACATAAATTAAAATGAACCAATCACAACTCAAGGATTCACGTATTATGCATAATACTCCATATTTAACCAATATACGACATTTGAAATGTATAGATAATAAGAATGTGCAAACTGAGTTTAAATAAATTCATATTACTTATGATCAAGAAAATATAACATCCACTTGATTCATTTGCAAGGATCAATATAAGAATCATATTCAAGGTCAAATAAGCAAAACAATCATATGCATTATTGGAGTTGTCAATTTCCACCAATTGTAGTTTAATGAGTATATTTAAGGTTAGTTCAATAATATTTTCAAAATAAACTACTCACAACAGGTGTGAAGAACCTAGGATTCGTAGCTGAGTACTGCTAATTCTTGAATCAAGTTCTTGCTTCAAGAAATTAGAATTTTCCTACTCCTACATGATCAAGAACCTAGAAGAAGAAAAAAATGAAGAGAAAGAATGAGAGAAGAGATTGATTTGGGTTCTTTTGATCCAAATAAGTGGAGTGATGAGTTATACACATATTATAGAATAAAAGTAAATAAACTTAGCAAGGCTGGTGATCTATATAGAATTCACCAACCTTGAAAATAGAAAACTCTGAAATATAAATTTTTGACTTTAGATTCTCCAAATAATAGAATCTCCTCCTCTATCAAAGATTCCAAATATCTAAATTTTGGGACAAAAATGAGTGGTTCTTGAGTGATAAGTGTCCCACATACTCATTAAGGTTCTTCGAATAATTGATTATTTAGTTTTTTTATTTTTCTGAAAAATCTAGTCAGCTCAATTGTTCCTAATAGAAACTCGATCAACACAAGGTTCTATTGTGATGCAAAAATGCTCAAAATTGTGAAAATCTAATATGGTATCTGAAATCATATATGAAAGCGACAATAAAAAATTCAGCTCAATTGGATAAGCCAATAAATTGTGAAAAATCAAATACCACACTGTAATACGTTAGCATGCATAGCATGGTCAGCTGAGTTTGTCCTGGGGAAACTCGACCAATCAACAGGTCCTGGAAACTCTAAATTTCTTGAAAATTTACACAAATACTCCTAATTGAGTTATTCAATACATATCAAAAGTTTAGAGTAATAAAATTCACACATAAGATGATGAAAACCGTTTACTAGATGATTATACTTCACCAAATTTATCATCATATATTCCATTGATGATTTCATGCAACCAGGGTTTTCAATTAATAACCCTACAAACCTAATCATTCATAGAAATAATAAAAAATAAGGTTTAGGATTTCAATTAATATTCAAACTAATAAGGATAAAAATTAAATCAATAACTAATGATGCTTAGGGAGACTCAACTAGAATTTAATGTAATTTAGAAATGGGTCCTTGCAAATCTCCTCTCCTTTTAGAGTTTCATCCCAATACTCTAGAAAAGGTCAGGATATCATCTCCACATCTTATCTTCAAGTTCACATGTTGCTTCTTCAACTCCATGATGTCTCTATAAGACCTTCACCATAGGTATCTCATGTCTACACAGCCTTTTGATCTTCATATCCATGATTTGAACAGGGCCTTCCTCATAGGTCACGTCATCTACTGACTATACATCACATGGATACAAGATCTTATCAGTATCAGGATAACACTTTCTTAGCATAGATACATGGAATGCATCTGTAGCTTCTCTAACTCAGGTGGTAACTCTAGTCGGTAAGCTATTTTTTTAACCAGTTACAGAATAGGGTATGGTCCCCTATATCTAGGAGTTGACTTGTCCCACTCACAAACCTGAGAACACCTTTCTAAGGGGAAACCTTCAGATATACTAGATCCCCTGCTTGAAACTCAAGAGGTTTACGCCTGCAATCTGCATAGCTCTTCTATCTATCATGTGCAACTTTTGATTGTTGGTGTATTATATTGATCTTCTCAAAAGTTTATTGTACGATCTCAGGTGCCAACATCTTTCTTTCACCAGTCTAATACCAACACACTGGTTTGTACGGTGCCACCAAGACTGGATTGATAAACATTATTATATGTAAATTTTATGAGGCTAACATGTGAGTCTCAACTAACAAGGAACTATAGAACACATTCCCTAAGCATGTATTCTAGGGTTTGTGTTGTCTTTTCTGACTGTCCATCATTCTGGGGATGAAAAGCAGTATTGAACTTTGATTGGTTTCCCATTGCTTCATGTAGTATATCCCAAAACCTAGAAGTAAATTGTGGACCTTTATATGATACAATAAAAAGTGAAACTCCATTTGTATAATTATGTCTTGAACATATATTTGATCTAGTCATTCAGCTAAAAAAGTTATCAATCTATCTACAACAAGCCATATGGAATCATGTCCCTTAGAAGAACGGGGTAATCTGACTACAAAATCCATAGTGACATGGTCCCATTTCCACTTTGGTACAGGCAAAGGCTGCAAATACCAAGTGGGTCTTTGATGTTCCGCCTTGACTTGTTGACATACACCACATCTTGCAAAAAAATTAGCTACACCTTTCTTCATTCCATGCCACCAATATAATTCCTTGATATTTGTATATATTTTGGAACTACCTGGATGCATCATATACATAGAAGAATGTGCTTCCTTAAGCACAACATTTTTCAACTCTGCCTGATCTGGGACACATAACCCTCCCTCAAAACATAAAAGATCATCATTAATGAAGTGGATGCCTTCTCTCTTCCCTTCTTGCTTCTCTTTCATTAAATATTGAATATAAGGATCAATGCCTTGTATTTGTTTAATTTGTTGTCCCAACATAGATTTTAGCTGGATTTGTGCCAGAAGACCACCAAGATGTCAAATATATATGCACATTCATCTCCCTTAGAGACAAAAGCATGTCCCTTCTAATGCATTTCATGGAATTCATCTCTATAGAAGGCATAGAAGATGATGAGTTTCTACTTAATGCATTTGCCACCACATTTGCCTTTTTAGGATTCTAATCGATGGTACAATTGTAGTCTTAATCAATTCAAGCCATCTACGATGCCTCATATTTAGATCTTTCTATGTGAAATTGTATTTTGGGCTCTTATAGGCAAGGCTCTCCATATAGATAATGTCATCAAGTATTCTATGCTAAGACTACTGCATTAAGTTCTAGGGCATGCATAGGCTAGTTCTCTTCATGCTTCTTCAATTGTCTAGAATCATATGCCACTACCTTATCGTTATGCGTAAAAAAACAACCTAAAACCTTCTTAGAAGCATCACAATATATAAAATAACCTTTTCCTATATTAGGAAGAGTGAGGACTGGTGCAGACCAAAAAAAGAGTGAGGACTGTGCAGATCTTAAGAACTTCTTCAATTGTTGAAAATTATGCTCACACTAATTTGTCCATATGAAATGAACTCCTTCCCTTGTGAAACAAGTCAAAAGCAAGGCAATAATGTTATAGTCCTGCATGAACCTTTTGTAGTATCCTACTAAGTCAATCCTCACCAGTGGGTGTCTTGGGTTTTTCCCATTGGAGTACATATTCCACTTTCTTGAGATCTATACAAATCCCTTCAGTGGAAATCACATGGCCCAAAAATGCCACCTTAGATAGCCAGAATTTGCATTTACTAAACTTGGCATATAGCTTATTTTGTCTCAACAAGTGTATAGCCAATCGTAAATGTTCTTCATGTTTCTCCCTATTCACAAAATATATCAAGATATTATCAATGGAAACAACAATGAACTGATCAAGGTATTGACGAAGTACTCTATTCATCAGGTCCATAAAATTTGATGGTGCATTGGTTAGTCCAAATGACATAACCAAGAACTCATAGTGGCCATATCTAGTCTTGAAAGTTGTCTTAGGGACATCTTCAACCTTGATCCTGAGATGATGATAACCTCATCGCAAATCAATATTAGAAGACAATGTTGCCCCCCTCAATTGATCAAATTATCATTGATACTAGGAAAAGGATATTTATTCTTGATAGTGAATTTTTTGATTTGACTATAATCGATACACAAACACATTTTTCCATCCTTCTTCTTCACAAATGGCATCAGTGCTCCCCATGGTGATGTTCTAGGTCGAATAAAACCCTTATCAAGCAATTCTTGTAATTGATTCTTTAGCTCTCTCAATTCAACTAGAGCCATGTGATATGGTTCTTGTGCAATAGGTTGAGTATCTGAAGTTAAATTGATCTCAAAATCAATCTCTTTAACTGGAGTTAATTTTGGAAGTTCATCAGGAAAAACATCATTGTACTCTTTCACTATGGGTACATCAGATAAGGTAGGGTTCTCAACCCTAGTATCCATTACATGTGCAAGATAAATTGAACATCTGTTCCTCATCATTTTTTCAACAACTATAGAAGATATCAAACATGTAGGAAGCATTTTCCTATCCCTATGAAAGATCCAAGAAAATATCCATCAAAGAAGATAGATTCCTTGGTAAAGCAATCTAGCTTGACTAGATATTGCTCTAACAAATTCATGCCTAGAGTAATATCAAATTTGTGTACTTAAAGTGGTAATAAGTCCACTTGTATGCATTTCCCATTAAAGCTTATAACACATCTTGGACAAACCTCTATCACAAATTTAGGTTGTATAGTGGGTATCTCTAACAAGAAATCATAAGGTAGCTCCTCAATAGAAAGTTGACCTCGAGCTCTGAAATCTCGGGTCATGAAAGAATGTTCTGCACCAGTGTCAATCAACACTATAATAGGTATAAGAATGGATGTAACTAAACCAATCTGACCTATCAAAACATGTAGAGAAACTAATCCCTCCTACTGAGTCAAAGTATAAGCACATGTTGTTGCCTATTGTCTACCTCGACCTTATCCTCTGTCGTGATGTACTATGCCTCTCTGAGTGTTGGAACCTTCCAATGATGAATATCCTCTTCTTGAACTATGTGGTGTTGTCGATCTCTATACTCTAGTCATTGATTGTTGATGAGTTCATTGTGGACAATCCCTGATACAATGTCCTTCCTAACCATATATAAAACAACCCTTGAAATCAGGACCCCAACATGGACCTTTATGGAGCATATTGCAATATGTACATTGTGATGGTGTCGAGTAAAAGATTGGCCTATGAGGTCATGTCATAATTCTTACTATGTGTCCTCTGTGGTATTGGTCCCCTAGATACAAAAGTAGAAGTACCCCCGCCATATGGAATATGTGGTGGTGCAATAGCTGGTGCATCTGGCCTCCTAGAAGGATATGTAGATGGCCTAGTCATCCTAGGTTGTGTACTAGATCCTGGCCTTCTCAACTCACCACTTGCCCACTTGCGGTTCTCAAACTCTCGCCTCTATTGGGTGACAAGCTCCACACGCCTGACTACATCAACAAAGGTATGCAATTTTATCCTATATTCTATGACAGTTATTCTCTCCTATAAATCATAGTTAAAACCTTGTTCAAATGCTTGATCTTATCCTCATATATGACACATAGATGAGGAAAAAACCTAAGAAAATCTAGAAGTAGAAATTCATATTCAGTTACTGACATTTGTCTCTGCCTCAAAGTCTCAAACTAATGGATCTTGTCTCATATTTATGTAGTAGGATAATAGTGAGACTCAAACCTCTTCCTAAATTCAGCCCATGTCAGACTTTGTTCAATGAGGTGTGTCTCTTCCATGCTCCACCAATGACTAGCACTGCCTCTTGGAAGATAAGTAGCATGGTTCACCTTCTCTGCATCAGATACATGAGCTATTTTAAACACTTTTCTAGCTTCATATAGTCAAGCATCTACTTCTACAGGATCAACAATACCATAGAAGTCATAGGCACCCATCTTTCTTAGCCTCTCATAAGACCTACTAATATCACACAATGGATCAAGAACACTTGGAGGCGATGGAGGGGCTACCCCAGTTACTGCATGAGCCATCATTGACACTAGTCTCTATGCCATATAATAGAGAGGATCAGTGGTTGACAAGGTAGTCACTACATGATGTTGATCCATTACTTCAGTATGAGGGTCTTCCTATCCTGATTCAGCCCTAGCACCACCTAATGGAGGTGCCACATAGTGGCTCTAAGCATGTTCTCCACCTCTACCAAACATGATCTGAAAGAAAAGAGAATATGACATATATCATTAGATAATTTGAAGGACCCAATAAGACTCATAGACTCATCAAATTTCCCTATAAATAGGCACTAACAAAAACATAGGCTCTGATACCACAATTTTAGAGACCCTACCTATGAGACCCCACAGAGTTATCCAAACTATTCATGCTAATCCTTACACTAGCACATAAAACATGGAATCAAAACATTTGATTATATGCAAAAACACTAATAACTTTTTCCATTTTCATATTTGGAATAAGCAATTTAAGGTGTATTCATTTTCATCAGATCATATATAAGAAAACCCCAGATGTAAGCATTATTCAAGACAAAACTTTAGTACAACATGAAGTAGATAGTTATACTATTACATTCATATAAGTTAGTTCAAGATAAATTACATCACTACATGCACACACACCCTCCCAAAACTCCTTAGTACAGGGACAACCTATACATATAACCTACAACAAGAAGAGAATTATCCACCTCAAATGGTAAAGAAAATATCACTACGTATAAGAAACTCCTAGGTGGACTGAAGTTGAATCAGTACTTGTAAAATTTTAAACCACCACTTATCAGCACACTGAATGAGTGGAACGAGTTCAAGACAAACTAGCATCGAACTAGTCATTTTTAAACTACTTAGAAGTGAGTGTATTTTAGATTAAATAAAAAAATCACAATCCATGTAGGTAATGTCAGATATAATCTACATAGAATGAAGACATGAAACAACAAATAGAACTAATATGTAATTGAATATAGATAATTAAATCTTATATCTCATCTTGTCAAGATTTATTGTTAGGTTTGCCCTAAAATTACTTGAAAAATGTACCTAATCAAGTAAAAATCACCACGCCATGTTCTCGTATCAATGAATCACTGTCCGCATCTTAAGGTTAACTGGAAATTCTAAGATAAGCAACATATTCTGGTCCACCTCAAAGTTGCCAAATAGTGGCCAGGTAAGAACATAAAGCGTCTCTATCTTACAAACCTCATCTTAAGTATATAAGATAGGCTTACCGACATAAATGTCAAATATAGGGAATCATGTATGGGATGCTAAGAAAAGCTATCCCTATTGATCCTTTCACATCAAGATCAAAATTCATTACAGTGTTTCAAATACATTCCATTTCATTTACTGAGAAATAGATAATTTACGTTAGCATCTCATCTTGAAATCTATCCTAAATTATGGTGATCTAGCCTTCAAGGTCTAGAATCACACTGTTGTGAAATACGACATCAGATAGGCAGCGAAAATAAAAAAATTACTGACATACTTCCCATTAACCAGAAGATCGTGTCAATAAATATGCAATGGAAAGGATGGTTTCATGAAGATATACTTGGTCCTAGAGCAAGTCCATCAACAATCCTCATCGATGTAGATGTGCGACTCTATCTTAGACAGTGTATGTGCAGCTCCTTGTTGCATTGGGACTCATCTGAATTCTCCTTCAAGGATAGTACTGGGACTCGTCCGACAGCTCCTCCATGGACAACAGACTTGAATGTCATTGTCTATAGCAACTCCTCTCATCACAGACTGTTGTTTGACGTCATCCTCCTTAGCGATGGGCAAAGGCCACCTCACCTCTAGAGAAGTCCACACGGGCCAACCAGAACTCCTATCGTCCTAGTAGAACGGATAGGAAGGAGTTGTCCCTCCCGTTAGTGTACTAGTCACCAACCTTCTCTCCCACAAAAATGATCCTCAGTTGTTTCTTAGTTATCTATGTTGTTCTCTGAGAAACCCCCAGTGTCCCTCTATTTATAGGCGGGGTTAGCACCAAGGTCTTACCCTGTGTGGGAGTGGAAGGGACAGAAAGATCTCAAATTTTTGCAACTATTCTGGAAACTTTTTAGCCTACGACAGCGAAAAATGGCCACCTAGCAAACCCAGACGATCGCCTAGCATGTGAGATGGTTGTCTCGCATTGTGATTCGATCTTGTAGTTTCCCAGTTTTGTACATATGTCGGCAATTCAATTCCAATTAGTACACATCATGACGTCAACAACAATCCTTGATGCAGTCAAATTGCACCCTTGAAATGGTCGTTTGGTGCCGATATGATGAGAATCCCGCACCAATCGAGACGGGCGTCTCATAGTCCATGTCAGGTAGAATTCTAGCCAATGTACAATATAATCAACCTGACACTCCAAATGACTGTCACAACACTATACCGATCATTTGGCAGTCTAGTCATTGATATGTTGCGTGAATGGAATACTTAAATACTTTAGTAATCAATCCAATCATCTTTTGAGATCAAACTCCTCTTCTAGATGAGTTCCAATGTGTGTGACCCTATAGGTCTCATATTACGTTGGCAGTGAATGTCTATGACAACTTATGACATCTCAAGCAATGACCAGTGTCTAGTCACACATCATTGCTACCCAAGTACATGGAAAGTTGTAGAACAACTTCAACCTATAATCTGTGTATGGTGTTATAGTGTTTGTATAGTTTTTTTGTCACTAATATCTAGATTGAACTAGAGGCATGGAGCAGTCATCCTCATTAATATTCAATCTTGTTTCTTGAACCAGAGTAGACTTCCTGAGATATATGTAAGCTCAATATCACATATTGACTCACATGTGTGTGGCCATGCATTTCTCAGTCTCACTAATCAAGAAGCATTGGATATCATACTCTCATAGGAGGGACAAATCCCATCTCTATCATTCACAGCCAATCCCCATGTGTCTCAGTCACCCAATCATCACCATTATAACAACACATGTTTCAGGATTTTGTTTGATGATGTCAAAGTGTGACGAACAACATGTGATGAGTGTAGTGATTTTAGGTCTAAGAACCAAAAACACCACCATTACTATAAGATGTGATTCTGACTTACCTAATCAAGGTTTCCATGTATCACTCTTATGGTGGGTCTGTCGGATACATTGTTCTCTAACATGTATTTGTGTTCTTGGTTTGATATCGCCATATCATGACAAATGAGATTCTATCATCAACAAACTCACACTCTAATCTTATGTGTTATTATTGGCTACAGTCAAGAACATAACAAGAATGCATATACTCTTAACATATGTATGGTCTCATTGTTCATGTCCTCACCCTGAAGACATACATCATTGTGTAGTATCATTATCTAGACATTTAATAATCAAACTATTTACATTTATGTTGTTACAATCATCATATGATTGACTCTATGGGCATACATACTAACATAATCCCACTTGCACTTAGATCCAATCACCCATGTATCATATACTAAGTCACCTAACATGACCATCATGCTTCTGTTGTGAAAGTGATTTAGTCAAGGGATCAACAACATTGTTCTCAGTTGGTACTTTACAAATCTTTACATGTCCTCATTGTATAATATATCATATGAGATGATATCGCCTTTGTATATGTTTTGAGCACTGATGTGATCTGGGTTCCTTAGCATGTGCAATATCTCCATTGTTGTCACAATATAGCTCGACTGCATCGTTGATGCTTAGAATGACCCCAAGTTCTATGATGACTTCTTGATCCATAAAACCTCCTTTGTTGCATTTGATGTAGTAATATACTCAGCCTCTATTGTAGAATCGACAATAGTTTCTTGCTTAGAACTCTTCCAACTCACAAATCAGTTGTTTAGGAAAAATACAATCCTGATTGCGATTTGTCCTCATCTTTGTCGGTTTGGAATCTTGCATCTGTGTAACCTCTTACCACCAACTCTCCCTCTCTATCATAGACCAAGAACTGATCCTTAGTTCTTCTCAAGCACTTGAGAATGTTCTTCATGGCTGTTCAGTGAACATCACCTGGATCTGACTGATATCTACTCATCATTCTCAGGGCATACAAGACGTCTAGACGGGTGCACAACATCGCATACATGATTGATCCAGTTGCGGAGGCATATGGAATCAAACTCATGCATTCCCTTTCTTTACAAGAACTTGGACATTGACTCTTAGAGATGGTCACTCCATGCAATGCATGCATGTTTCCTCTCTTTGAGTTCTCCATGTTGAATCACTTCAACACTTTGTCAATGTATGTGCTCTAACTTAGTCCAAGAAGCCTTCTTGATCTATCTCTGTAGATCTTTAGCCCGAAGATGTAGGACGCTTCTCCCAAGTCTTTCATAGAGAATGTATTTCCAAGCCATGTCTTTACCTTTAGTAAAGTAGAGTTGTCATTCCCCATCATTAGTATGTCATCTACATACAATATGAGGAATACTACCATGCTCCCACTAACCTTCTTATACACACAAGGTTCATCTTCATTTTGAACAAAGCCAAACTTTTTGAATGTCTCATCAAAATGAACATTCCAGATCCGAGATGCTTGCTTCAATCCATAGATTGACTTTGTAGGCTACAAATTTTATTTGCAAATTTAGGATTTATAAAACCCTCAGGTTGTGTCATATACACATCCTCAACAATATTTGTCACGAGTTAACAACCTAACTCAACTCTACACCTCAGGCGCCAACATAAGGTGTACAATAGAGTTAAAGTTGCCCGTCCCTGAGTGGATCAAACACATGAATATATAAATGCACCGAATAAAGAGCTTTCATACATAAACCAAATTGTTCATTACATAGGGGCACGAAGGCATAGGAGTTCTATAGAAGAAACTTAATATATGAGAAACTAATTACAGAAGAAAAAGAACATAATCTAAGAGTCACCTTTTAGCTTTAGCATCCTCATGATAGATATGATTTTTGTGAGCCAGCATATAGAGTAGTGACATCATCTTCCTTTCATCATGAGCATCATAATCAGAAGGTACCTATAAAACACATGCAATTGGTACGTGTTAGCACAATATATATATAAATATATTGTACTGAGTACGCCTCCGCGTCATTCAATTTAACTCTCATCATATCTTGGCAATAACATTAAAAGTAAACTTGGCAGTAATAAGCAATATGGCAAAATTAGGCTTGAACAAAAGTAAGTTTATTAATAACAGAGAACACATATCTTTTAAGCATATTTTCCATTATATCATCCATGCATTACTACCAAAGAACTGAATGCATTAAAGCCTTTATGATCACTACCAAAGAGTTGGATCATATGTACAATGTGACCACTATCGAAGAGTTGGGTCCAAGCACACTACCAAAGAGTTGGTGCTACCATATGTACAATGTGACCACTACCAAAGAGTTGGGTCACTTCCAATCACACTCCCAAAGAGTTGGTGCTTTCCATATAATGGACAGAAATATATTATGTTTAGGTTTTGCAAAATATATATATAAAGCACACATCATCAAAGTTGGATACTCATATAGCTCTATTTCAAACAATACCCTATGCCAAGTTCTTACACTAATTACAACCATACATTATTATAGGCCAAGTGAGATTTAATGGCGTACCTTCTTCTCAGAAGTGGGGAGTCTAGATATGCTCCTCACTGGTACCTCTGATTTCCTGAAATTATTGGAGATTTGGTATTTATTAGTTATTTTGTTCAAATCACCATTATTCTAAAGAATATATAAAAGGCCCTTTTATAGGTTTGGAGTCATGAGAGTTGAGTACGAGTCTTAGAGTATGGATTTGAGTTCAAGATTAGTAGCGTCACATCATAGTAGGGTTATAAGGTCAAAATCATGGTCTTTAGATCATGTTGACTAATTATGCACATATTGATAAGTCAAAATAGAGAAAAGAGTGATAATTAGGTTTTATTGCTAATTGAGTCAAAAAAAATTGGATCTGATCATTCCATAATTACCTAGATGTAAAAAGATGATGATCGTAGGTTTTTGGTGATTTAATCAGGTTCGAGTATTTTCTAAATAATTAAACACGATATGAACATATTTGGGCAAGATCCTTTATTAGAGTAAGATTTAGGGTCAACAGATGTCAGATTCATGGTCTTCGTATTTTTCTGATAAAAAAGGAGTACCTATTTGTATTTTTCAGACACTCCTACGATTTATTATGATTTTCTTAAGATCAATGTACATTCTGACAAATCTTGAAAATCGAAGATTAAAAATGAGAAGGGAAATAATGGTGGGCCGTTGGATACTTAGATTCAACGGTCATGCTTTTATCGCACAATCTAAGAGGGATGAATAGTCAGCTGAGGTGGATTTACCTCAGTGGTCTAACTGGATTCGAGTGGGTCCCTCTCTTCTTTGCTCAGTGCTTCACAGCAGGTTGGCAACTCGATCTCCGGTGAGCGTGTGTGATGGCTGTGCTCCTCCTCGTACGCGAATGACGATTGGGTTAGCTTCGCGGGGTCCTTCCGTAGATGGACGGACAAGCCTCGGGTCATGGCTCCTCCTGAGATGTCGGGTCAACAAGGTGACCGACGAGCTGCACAACTCGCGGCGGAGGGAGATTGGAGGGGGAGCAGAAGGCAAGGCACCTCGGCGTTGAGGCATCGATAGGCTGGAGGAGAGTGATGTGGAGCTCGGTGAGCAGTCAGAGGTGAATGAGGAGGCTGGGAGTAGCCTACCCAGTAGCTCGACGGCAGGAGGCAGGGCTGAGGTGAGAAGCGCTTGAGCTCGGGGCGAGGGGTGCTCGTTCTAGGTGAAATGAACCTCGAGGAACATCAAAGGGAGGTCAAGGAAGGAATTGATGTGCTTAAATAGAGGTGGGGTGAGTGAATCGCAAATGCCCAATTGGGCTCCACGGTGGTTGGAGAACAGGTCTCACCGACGAGGTCGTGGAGAGGGGTGTGGTCCTTTCTAGAGGTCGTGCGTGGGGTCGTCGGGTTTGTGGAGGCGAGGGGAGTTGTTTGCCTCAGTTGGATTGGCGCGAGGTGGCACAGAGTGGCAGGGAGTGGTTCACCCTCACGAGAGGTGGCTGTAGCCACGTACTCGCGGGTTAAACGGAGGTAGGGGATGATTGGGTGGCCGTCCGATCTTCCCTGGATCCTTGGGCGCACCATCTGACGGTCCAGACTGTCCGTGAGGGAAGGGTCGTGGATCGCGGACCTCAGCTCCGTGTGACAAGAGAAAAGAAACGCAACTTAGGCTGATTAATTGATTGTGTGACAATTATTGATCAACTATATACAAAACTTGTAAAAATCCTAGAGGGAGCTAGGAATGTCCAATTGACATGAGATTTGGACCCCATAGCTTCACCATAGCATACCCCACATGTTGGTAAAGTTTGAGCTCGAAATTCCCATATTTGTGTGGTGAATTAATCTTTATGTGAATTAGGGTTTTGAAATAGATTAAAGATTAAAGGAACAAAGTATAAAAGAAATTAGAAAACTCACTTCATCACATCCTACTCACCTTAAAAGAAATTTTGTCCTCAAAATTAAACTGGTTGAAAGAGGTGAGGAAAATGTTGCTCCATATCTGCTCGTAGTTCCCAGGTTGCATCTTCTGCACCATGATGGTTCCACTGCACCTTTACCATCTGGATTTGCTTGTTCATGAGCTCTTTGTCCCTAGAGTCGAGAACCTTTGTAGGTTGTTCTGGATAAGAGAGATTCTCCCACAACTCAAGCGGCTCGTGATTCAGCACATGACTATCATCCTTCACATACTGCTTCAAATTGGACACATGAAAGACATTGTGCATCATGTTGTACTGTGGAGGAAGAGCAAACCAATAAGCACATTCACCAATGTGCTCCAGAACTTCAAACGGACCCCCATATCTCAGACTAAGCTTCCCTTTGTTCATTGCTATGGCACGGATGGGTCTAATCTTCAAGAATACATAGTCACCATCATTAAACTGTCTATCAGACCTGTGTGCATCTGCATATGACTTCTGACGATCCTGGGCCCGTTTCAACCTCTGCTTAATCAAGGACACCTTATCAACATATAATTGTAACTCCTCAGACTTTAGCATCTTCCTTTCTCTGACATCATCCCAATGGAGAGGGGATATACATGGCCTACCATAGAGAGCTTCATAGGGTGGCATATCAATACTAGATTGATAACTATTATTGTAAGAGAACTCTGCTAATGGAAGGTAGTAATCCCAAGATCCTCCCCAATATGAAACATATGCTATGAGAAGATCTTCTAAGATTTGGATAGTGCGTTCTGACTGGCCATCAGTTTGGGGATGATATGCTATGTTGATGTTCAACTGTGTACCCAACTCGTTATGTACTTGCTTCCACATGTGTGATGTGAACTTTGGATCCCGATCTGAAACAATAGAAACTGGTACACCATGCAGCCGTGCAATCTCCTTTATATACAACTCAGCAAGCTCAGGAACCTTGGTCGTAGTCCGCATAGGTAATAAATGTGCATACTTGGTCAATCGGTCTACTATGACCCAAACCGCATCATAACCTATCCTGGTCCTGGGTAGTCCCACCACGAAATCCATGGTGATATTTTCCCATTTCCATTCGGGAATTGGTAAGGGTTGTAATAGACCACCGGGATGTTGATGCTCGGCCTTAATCTGCTGGCAAGTGAGACACTTAGAGATAAACTCAGCAATATTGTTCTTCATACCTCTCCACCAAAAGTGTCTCTGCAAATCCTTGTACATCTTAGTAGATCCAGGATGTATGGAATACATGGACCCATGTGCCTCTTGTAGAATACATTTCTTACTCTATGACTCTTCAAGTACCCACATCATTTGCTTATACCTTAGTCCACCGTCCATACCAATAGATAGATGTGTCTGGGATTTAGCCACAAGGACTGTCATCTCCTCCAAGCTAGGGCTGTTTTTTTTAGATATCAGGAGTTCAGAAAGAAGACCAGGAATAATATTGATGTTTTCCAGAATAATAGAGCCACATTCTACTAGAGATGACCCAGAAGATGAAGGTTCCAGACGCATTGATGCACAGATCGACTTCTTACGGCTAAGAGAATCAGCTACAACATTGGCCTTGCCTGGATGATATGCAATAGTGAAATCATAATCTTTGAGATACTCCAACCATCTCCTATGTCGAAGATTGAGGTCCTTTTGAGTCAAGAGGTATTTAAGACTTTTGTGGTCCGTGAATATATCAAAAGTAGCACCATATAGATAATGCCTCCAGATTTTGAGAGCATAGACAATGGCAGCTAATTCCAAATCATGAGTTGGATAATTAACCTCATTAGGTTTCAATTGTCTAGAGGCATAGGCAACAACTTTACCGTCTTGCATTAGGACACATCCCAATTCCATTTTAGAAGCATCAGAAAATATACAAAGCCATCATTACTAGAAGGTAAGGTCAAAATAGGAGCAGAAGTCAAGAGAGATTTCAATTCTTGGAAACTAGCTTCACAATCAGGAGTCCAAATGAATTTGGCATCTTTTCTGGTAAGTTTAGTCATGGGTAGGGCTATTTTTCTAAAATTAAGGATGAAACGACGGTAATATCCTGCTAGGCCAAGGAAGCTATGAATTTCAGAAGCATTGGTAGGGGCTTTCCAATCAAGGATAGCTAGAATTTTGGCAGGGTCAACAAACATTTTCCCACCCAAAATGACATGGCCAAGAAACATAACTTGGTCAATCCAAAACTCACATTTAGATAATTTAGCATACAATTTCTGGGCTCTCAAAACATCAAGGACTTTCTGGAGATGTTCACGATGTTGATCAACAGAATTTGAATATATAAGAATATCATCAACGAAGAGCACAGCAAAGTTGTCAAGGAATGGCTGGAAGACAGTATTCATCAGATTCATAAACACTCCAGGAGCATTAGTCAAGCCAAATGGCATCACCACGAATTCATAATGTCCATATCTAGTTCTGAAAGTTGTCTTTGGAATATCACAATCTTTTACTCGTAATTGATGATAACCTGATATAAGGTCAATCTTGGAGAACACAGTGGCAGTACGAAGCTGGTCAAACAAGTCATCAATTCTTGGGAGGGGATATTTATTTTTAATGGTGGCTTGGTTGATCATGCGATAATCAATACACATTCGCATTGACCCATCTTTCTTTTTAACAAAAAAGATAGGAGCATCCCAAGGAGAAGTACTAGGACAGATGAAGCCTTTATCAAGAAGTTCCTCTAGTTGTTTCTTGAGCTCTGCAAGCTCGGAAGGTGCCATTATATAAGGTGCCTTAGAGACTGGTGTGGTGCCCGATGCTAACTCAATTGAGAACTCAATCTCACGATCTGGAGGCAGCCCTGGAAGCTCCTCCGAGTAATCTCTCACCACATCCAAGCTCTCTAACGGTCTCACCTTAGGATCAGGCACGGATACAACAACAAGATAGGCTCTACATCCTTTGGCTATCAAAGGTTCGACTTTAAGAGAATAAATAATCATATTTCGGCTTCTTTCTTTTCTCTCAGAAATAATCAAAGGTTTAGAATTGGGTGCACAAAAGACTACTTTCTTGCCTCGGCAATCAAGCATAGCAAAGTTGGAAAAGAGCCAATCCATCCCCAAAATTAAGTCAAAATCTTCCATATCAAGAAGAATGAAAGTGGATTGAAATTTATGACCACCAAAAGATAAAGGCAAGGTTTTGGTTTTCTGAAGAGAAGTATAAATTTTGCCACTAGGAGTTGTCACATCTAAGATATAACCTAGATCATTGATCTGTAACTTGAGCATGGAAGCAAGATTTCTAGATATGAAGGTATGTGTTGATCCTGAATCGAATAGGGCCACAATAGGATGATCTTGGAGACATATCATACCTACATTATGATTTTACACGAGATCATGGTTTTCAAAGATTCATTAAATAAAGAATTATTAACATTATTACCTTCAATCAGATGGTTGTCATTGGCCTTAGCTTCCTCTGCGTTAATTGCAAAGACTCAGCCCTGACGATGTTCTGGCTGAGCCTGAGCTATAGGGACAGCTGGCTGAGCAGTTGGGGCTCCAGGCTGAGGTAATGGGGCAGGACAGTTCTAAGGTGCCCCCTAGACCATAATTGGGCAATTGAACTTCATGTGCCCCTCCTTCTTGCAATAGAAATAGATTGGCTTTTCAAACTTGCATTTTCCAGGATAAAACCCACCACAGATTTTGCATTTGGATCGCCCGTATGATCCACCTTGGCCTCGGCCTCCTCAGTTTGGTCCTCCTCGGTAATGATTGACCCCTATGGTGATTTCTTTCTCCTCTTCCCATGACATGGCTGTTAGGCTTCTTCTTATCATTCTCCTTCTCCTTTCCCTTGGTGACGGATGCATCGGTTAGACCTAGGTATCCCAAACTTGGTGTTTTGCTCTTCCCTAAGGTTCTTTATTGGGTAAGGGCATTGTTGATGGCAGCTTGAAAGGTAGGATGGGTGGAGGTGCAAAGGTGAACTTTGATTTCTTGGTTGAGGCCATCTATGAAGTGTTCAATCTTTTCATCTTCGTCAAGGTTGCGAGCATGACGCTCTAGGAGTCTAAAGGCCCTAACATAGTCAACAACAGATAGGTTTCCTTGGGTGAGGTTATTGAATTGTTTCTTCTTCTCCTTCCTAGTAGATATGGGCTTAAAATGGTTGGTAAAGATCCCCGTAAACTCCTCCCAACCTATGGGGGCATTTGGAAGTGCTCGTGTATGGCAATAATTTTCCCACTACAACTTCGCGGACCCCCTAAGTTGGTAGGTAGCAAAGGTGACCTTATCTTCCTCAGGACACTTAAGGGCTCTAAAGGCATTTTCAACAGATAGGATCCATGCATCAGCTTTATCTAGGACTTCACTTAAGTCTTCTTAATGAAAGGTTTCGGGTTTGATCTTAAGGAAGTCACTAATGGTGGTTTCAGGGTTGGTTCTAGAGGATGAGGCACTATTGTTGGTTTCTTTTAGGGCTAGGGCATGCATACATTCCAACATCACCTTCTTTTATTCTTCCCAATTGCCTACAACCATGGTCTTACTAGGGCGTGATTGAGATTCATCACCAGAGCCATCACTAGATCTTGTTCTCTTGGACCTAGTTTTTGGAGGCATCTGCAAGTTCATATAGAAGATAGTTTAGAGATTTATTTGAGATAGATCATAATGCAACCAATAAAGATTTAGCAATCATGGCATATATTTTTCCGATTTTTCATGTCTTTTAGTTGTTCCCCTTTCTCCTAATCTACCCACATAATAGAGAGAGTATATCATTGATCATGGTCATGAGAGAGAAAGTAGATGAGAAGCCTAGTGTGTATTATTCACTAAATAGGTTGGTTGGGGGTAGTCCTTAATTGAGAAAAGATGAGAGGAAAGATTTTTCTAAGGTAAGGGTGCCCACTTTAATAATAATTGTGTTAGCCAGGCATATAGCTTGCGGCGGGAACCCTCGCACTGTGAAAATGGATGGGGAGAGTGATTACATCAGAACCTTCTGCAAGGTACCCTTCTAGACACCTCGGCAATTTACTGCTAAATGTGGGTTACCCTAGGTTTAGGTAAGGCTACTAATTATTTGGTACAACTATATTGATTCATGTGCCTGCTCTGATACCATCTATCACGGGTTAACATCCTAACTCCACTCTACACCTCAGGCGCCAACATAAGGTGTACAATAGAGTTAAAGTTGCCCGTCCCTGAGTGGATCAAACACATGAATATATAAATGCACCGAATAAAGAGCTTCCATACATAAACCAAATTGTTCATTACATAGGGGCCCGAAGGCATAGGAGTTCTACAGAAGAAACTTAATACATGAGAAACTAATTATAGAAGAAAAAGAACATAATCTAAGAGTCCCCTTTTAGCTTTAGCATCCCCATGATAGATCTGGTTTTTGTGAGCCAGCATATAGAGTAGTGGCATCATCTTCCTTTCATCATGAGCATCATAATCAGAAGGTACCTATAAAACATATGCAATTGGTACACGTCAGCACAATATATATTAATATATTGTACTGAGTACGCCTCCGTGTCATTCAATTTAACTCTCATCATATCTTGGCAATAACATTAAAAGTAAACTTGGCAGTAATAAGCAATATGGCAAAATTAGGCTTGAACAAAAGTAAGTTTATTAATAACAGAGAACACATATCTTTTAAGCATATTTTCCATTATATCATCTATGCATTACTACCAAAGAGTTGAATGCATTAAAGCCTTTATGATCACTACCAAAGAGTTGGATCATATGTACAATGTGACCAATACCGAAGAGTTGGGTCCAAGCACACTACCAAAGAGTTGGTGCTACCATATGTACAATGTGACCACTACCAAAGAGTTGGGTCACTTCCAAGCACACTCCCAAAGAGTTGGTGCTTTCCATATAATGGACAGAAATATATTATGTTTAGGTTTTGCAAAATATATATATAAAGCACACATCATCAAAGTTGGATACTCATATAGCTCTATTTCAAACAATACCCTATGCCAAGTTCTTACACTAATTACAACCATACATTATTATAGGCCAAGTGAGAGTTAATGGCATACCTTCTTCTCAAAAGTGGGGAGCCCAGATATGCTCCTCACTGGTACCTCTGATTTCCTGAAATTATTGGAGATTTGGTATTTATTAGTTATTTTGTTCAAATCACCATTATTCTAAAGAATATACAAAAGGCCCTTTATAGGTTTGGAGTCATGAGAGTTGAGTATGAGTCTTAGAGTATGGATTTGAGTTCAAGATTAGTAGTGTCCTGTCAGAGTAGGGTTATAAGGTCAAAATCATGGTCTTTAGATCATGTTGACTAATTATGCACATATTGATAAGTCAAAATAGAGAAAAGAGTGATAATTAGTTTTTACTGCTAATTGAGTCATAAAAATTGGATCTGATCATTCAATAATTACCTAGATGTAAAAAGATGATGATCACAGGTTTTTGGTTATTTAATCAGGTTCGAGTATTTTCTAAATAATTAAACAAGATATGAACATATTTGGGCAAGATCCTTTATTCGAGTCATATTTAGGGTCAAAATATGTTAGATTCATGATCTTCGTATTTTTTTGATCAAAAAGGAGTACTTGTTTGTATTTTTCTGACACACCTATGATTTGTTATGATTTTCTTAAGATCAATGTACATTCTGACAAATCTTGAAAATCGAAGATTAAAAATGAGAAGGGAAATAATGGTGGGTCGTTGGATACTTAGATTCAACGTTCAGACTTTTATCGCACAATCTAAGAGGGATGAATAGTCAGCTGAGGCGGATTTACCTCAGTGGTCCAACTGGATTTGAGCGGGTCCCTCTCTTCTTTGCTCAGTGCTTCACAGCAGGTTGGCAACTCGATCTCTGGTGAGCGTGTGTGATGGTTGTGCTCCTCCTCATGTGCGAATGATGATTGGGTTAGCTTCACGAGGTCCTTCCACAACTGGACAGCCAAGCCTCGAGTTGTGGCTCCTCCTGAGATGTCGGGTCGACAAGATGACCGGCGAGCTACACAGCTCGCGACGGAGGGAGATTGGAGGGGGAGCAGAAGGCAAGGCACCTCGACGTTGAGGCACTGGTACGCTGGAGGAGAGTGATGTGGAGCTCGGCGAGTAGTCAGAGGTGAATGAGGAGGCTGGGAGTAGCCTGCCCAGTAGCTCAACGGCGGCGGGCAGGGCTGAGGTGAGAAGTGCTTGAGCTCGGGGCGAGGGGTGCTCGTTCTAGGTGAAATGAACCTTGAGGAACATCAAAGGGAGGTCGAGGAAGGAATTGGTGTTCTTAAATAGAGGTGGGGGTGAGTGAATCGCAAATTCCCAATTGGGCTCCGCGGTGGTTGGAGAACAGGTCTCACCGACGAGGTCGTGGAGAGGGGTGTGGTCCTTTCTGGAGGTCGTGCATGGGGTCATCGGGTTCGTGGAGGTGAGGGGAGTTGTTTGCCTTGGTTGGATTGGCACGAGGTGGCACGGAGTGGCGGGGAGTGGTTTGCCCTCGCGCTAGGTGGTTGTAGCCACGTACTCGCGGGTTAAATGGAGGTAGGGAATGATTGGGTGGCCGTCCGATCTGCCCTAGATCCTTGGGCGCGCCATCCGACGATCCAGACTGTCCATGAGGGAAGGGCCGCGGATCGCTGACCTTAGCTCCGTGTGACAAGAGAAAAGAAACGCAACTTAGGATGATTAATTGATTGTGTGACAATTATTGATCAACTATATACAAAACTTGTAAAAATCCTAGAGGGAGCTAGGAATGTCCAATTGACATGAGATTTGGACCATAGCTTCACCATAGCATACCCCACATGTTGGTAAAGTTTGAGCTCAAGATTCCCATCTTTGTGTGGTCAATTAATCTTTATGTGAATTAGGGTTTTGAAATAGATTAAAGATTAAAGGAACAAAGTATAAAAGAAATTAGAAAACTCACTTTATCACAATATTCCTGTTAAGGAATGTAGTTTTAACATCCATTTGCCAAATCTCATAGTCGTGATAGGCTGCAATAGAAAGTATGATCCTTATGGACTTAGCCATGGCCACTGGAGAAAAGGTTTCTCCATAGTCAACACCTTGAACTTGTCTAAAACCCTTTGCAACCAATCTTCCTTTATAGTTTTGAACTTTTCCATCCATGTTGGTCTTCTTCTTGCAGACCCACTTGCAACCTATGGGTTTTACCCCTTCAGGTGAATCCACCAAGGTCCATACCTTATTGGTATACATGGATTCCATCTCAAATCTCATGGCCTCAAGCCATTTCTCATACTCTGGTTCCTTAATAGCATCTTTATAGGTAATTGGCTCATCATATATGACTAATTCACTACCTTCCTGAGTCACAAGATATCCATATCTCTTAGGTTCAAGGCATGTCCCATTAGATATACGAGGTTCCTGTATTACTTGAGGAATTTAACATTCCACAACAAATTGTGAATCTCTTTGTTCCTCTTGTACATATATCAGTTCAATGATCCCTTGTTGGTCTTGAACCTCTTCGAGCTCCACTTTCCTCCCACTGACTCCTTTGGAAATAAATTCCTTTTCTAGGATTACATCAATTATGGAAATAACTATTTTGTTTTTAGTTGGGTGGTATAAGTAGTATCCCCTTATCTCTTTGGGATATCCAACAAAATAACATTTATGAGACTTAGGGCCAAGCTTTTCAAGAAACATCTTCCTAACATAAGCTTCACATCCCCAAATTTTCATAAAAGACACATCAGGACGTTTCCCATGCCATATCTCATATGGTGTCTTTTGAACTGACTTAGATGGTACTCAGTTAAGTGTAAATGCAGTGGTTTCAAGATCATACCCCTAGATGGATGTTGGAAGATCAATAAAACTCATCATTGATCACATCATATCTAGTAATGTGTGATTCATTCTTTCTTACACACCATTATGTTGTGGTGTTCCATGTGGAGTCCATTGTGATATAATACTACAGGCTCTCAGAAGGTCCTCAAACTCTTGGCTTAAGTATTATCCACCTTGATTGGATCAAAGTGCCTTAATACTTTTGTCAAGTTGGTTTTGTACTTCATTTATAAGCTCTATAAACTTTTCAAGAGTTTATGACTTATGTTTCATCAAGTAAACATAAACATACCTACTAAAATAATCAATAAAAGTAATGAAGTACTGATAACCACCTCTAGCATTTGTTCTAAAAGGGCCACACACATCAGTATGCATGAGTCCTAATAGATCACTAGCTCTCTCATTGTTTCCAGTGAAGGGAGTCTTGGTCATATTTCCCAATAAATAAGACTCGCATATCTCTATTGATTCAAAATCAAAAGAGTCCAGATAACCATCTTTATGGAGTCTAGATATGTGATTCTCATTTATGTGCCCTAGACGACAATGCCAAAGGTATGTTTTGTTTTAGTCATTGAGTTTTTTTATTTTGGTATTTACATAATATACACTTGTCTCTAGGTCTATCAAGTATAGACCATATGACATTGGGGCACTTCCATAAAAGATTCCATCTTTACTAATAGAACATCTTTCATTCTTTATAAGAAATTTGAATCCATTATTGCCCAAACAAGATACAAATATGATGTTCCTATTAATGGCAGGTATGTAATAGAAGTTCTCTAACTCTATTACTAGCCCACTTGGTAGAGTTAACTGATAGGTTCCAACTGTGTTGGCCACAACTCTTGTGCCATTTGTAACTCACAGTTCTACCTCATCTTTCTGTAAAGGTCTATTTCTTTTCAGATCCTTCACGTTTGATCAAATGTGTGTTCCACATCTAGTATCTAGTACCCATGATGAGGAAGTAGTAAAGTTAACCTCAATCACATATATACCAGAAGTATAGATATCAATCCCTTACTTAATCTTCCTAGGTTCCTTTATCCTTCTCCTTATTTTGAGTGCAGAAGACTTGGACTTTAGCTTAGCCACAGAATGCTTCTTATCCTTTCTCTTGTCCTTGGACTCAATTCTACTTATCATCATCACAGATTTGTCCATCTTCATTTGTGCTTCAACACTTATCAAGATGTCAAACAACTCTAACAGCAATCTAACCATGTTACTCAAGTAATAACACTCGATAAATTGGCTAAATAATTTATGCAACGATTGCAAAATCATATGTGGCCAACTGATGACCTAAAGGAAATCCCAGTCTTTCAATATGCTTCATATGCCCAATCATATTGAGCACATGAGGTCCTACTAAATCTCCCTCTGTCAGTTTGCACTCAAATAGAGCCTTAGAGACATTATACCTTTCATTCTTCATATAAGCGCCCATGTCTCTCTTAGGTGAATTTGGAGTGGGTACTGGTACTGGTGTTTCAGGAATATGTAGAACACTTCTCAAGGTCCTACACTAGTTATGAAAATAAATCTCATTTAATTCATCTGATTGCGATAATTGAATGTTTTCCATTTGATTCTACAAGAGAAAATTTGCATTTGTCAAAAACCATTTTGATTTTATTTTATTTGACATTAATTACATCTTTAATTAACTATTACTCTCACTATTTTATTCAAATTGATAGGCCTCAATATCAATTTAGAATATTACAACATATAATATTGTAGTAGGCCAAGATCCTAATTTCATCAAATAATGAGCCAGCTAGGGATGTCACCCACAACTTGATTCTATCAGGTAGGAAACTTTTGCCAATTGCATCACATAAAACTCTTGGATAGATTAAATATGCAACTCATTGCCTTAATCATCTGCATGCTTCTAGGTGCTTAATCCATTTAAGATCACCTAGTTAAGCCTGACCATAAGCCAACATGATAGACTATGCACCCTGTTAGGGCAGACCCACATATCTACCATCACACTTCCATGATATAGACGGCGCAGCACGCTAGGGCGTGCCCACGGTTAGTCAATCAAGCTTTTTCATATGTGTTGCTTATGGAAAGCATCTAAGACTTAATATTTTATGAGTGAGTTTGTGTAATGCATATACATTAACCAATAACCACATAAATAGTACATATCATGTACATGCTTAACCCATAAAGAAAATGTGCAATAAAAGAAGGCGATGGTTATGGTCATCCTAATGTAATTCCTTAGAGACACAAGAAATTACCACAACCTAGGTCCACATCATATGTAGAAACATGTTGTTGATGAAGATCCATGCTTGCCAATTTGGGTTGACTGGTTCAGCCTTTAAATCTGTCGGCCCGCCTCTTGGTGAGTTGGTTGGTCACCTCTAGCTAGTCGTCTGGATCCTCCAATTGACTGATTGGTCATCCTGTAGTTGATCGTTTGGCTCCTCCAAATGGTTGTCTCATCTGGTCCTTCAGGCTCCTGGTTGGCTTGCTAGTCAATCGTCTCGACCCTGACAGACGGTCGTTTTAGCATCACCAGCTGATCGGCTCAGACCCTCAAGTTGGTCGGCTCGGCTCATTCGTGTTGTCAATTTATGTATTTCTTCTTCGTCAAACAAGAAAGTAAACTATCCTACTTTTACATAATTATTTAGAAACCTCGAGTTACATTTGAGGGAGCAAAGGTAGAAGAGAATAATACTTTTATATTAGAAAGATAAGGGAGAGGCTCAGTTTGTAGATCGATATAAATAGGATAAGACAACCACACATCCATGCATAGATAATAGAGGTTATTGGCCATAACGATGCTACACATCCACATCAAAACTCATTTTAGGACGACACGTTAAATTTCATATATATATATATATATATATATATATATATATATATATACATACATATATGGGTTATTTTGTGGTGATTAGACATACGTGTACATCAACCATTTTAAATATTCACATCGCATGCAATAAATAAACTCAGTAAAACCAAAAATATGATCATATTGATTATTACAAAATGTAATTAATTGATGTGGCTATGATACCACTGTTGGAAAATATGACATCAAAATAAATATTTACTGACATATTTCCCATTAACCAACAGATCGCGTTAATAACTATGCAATAGAAATGATGGTTCACAAAGATATACCTGGTCCTGGAGCAAGTCCAACGACAATCCTCGTCGATGTAGATGCACACTTTGTCTTAGACGGTGTTTGTGCAGCTCCTAGTTGTACTGGGACTCGTATGACTGCTCCTCCAAGGACAGTATTGGAATTCTTTTGATTGCTCCTCCACAAACAGCAGACTCGAACGTCGTTGTCTACAGCAACTCCTCCCATCACAGACTACTGGCTAACAAGCAAAGGCCACCTTGCCTCTAGAGAAGTCCACACGGACCAACTAGAACTCCTATCGTCCTGGTAGAACGGACTGGAAGGAGTTGTCTCTCTTATTTGTGTACTAGTTCGTTTTCCCACAATAATGATCTTCAGTTGTTTCTCTCCCTTGGCTATCCTTTCCTAGTCAGGTAGGACTTGCCTGGGCTCTCTTGGTTACCACAACCATAGAGGACAATAATTCTCAAAGCAATTGATTCTCAATTGTATGTGTTGTTCTCTGAGAAGCCCCCAATACCCCTCTATTTATAGGTGGGGTTAGGGCCAGGGTTTCCAATCTGTGTGGCAGTGAAAGGACTGGAAGATCTCAAATTTTTGCAATAATTCTGGAAACTTCACAGCCTGTGACAGCTGAAACGGCCGTCTGGCAAACCCCTAAAGTCGTATCGTACTGTGAGACAGTCGTTTTGTAGTTTCCTAGTTTTGTACATATGTCGGAAAAAAATTTGACCACTCCATGTGTCTGTTGATCTTACTGAATCTATGATAATATATAAATGTCACCTAACTGTTTGATCTTTCATTCTTTATTATGTTGTTTTCAGTTGAGAAATATATAGATTGAACAAGTAGATACCATGAGAAACAATGGCAGTCAAATATTTTGTTCAAACACATAACTCAGAGCCTGAGTGACTTAGGAAAAAAATGATCGGAGCATTGAATATGTCAATTATATATATATATATATATATATATATATATATATATATATACAGTCATAACCCTATATATAAGAGAAAGTGATGAATCTGTGTGTTATTTAATCTTATTGTCTATGTGTTTTCTTATGTTCTAACTTTTTGTTGAAGTATGTGTCTGCTAATCATACTGAATCTATGATATTGTGTCTGTTTTCGGTTGTAAGATATAGAAATTGAACAAGTAGACACCACAAGACACCATGACGGTAAAAGTTTTGTTCAAACATGATCTTCTTGACCGAGGAAAAAATAATTGGGTCTCTGATTATGGTGAATTATATATATATATATATATATATATATATATATATATATATATATATATATATATATATATATATATATATATATATATATATATATATATAGTCAGGCTAGAATACACTCGAGTGTATCCAGAGCGGAATACACTCAAGTAGTTTTTTATGATGCAAATTTTTTTTTGAAAATCTAATCTATTGATCTTCTTAAACATCTCGTGAACAACTCATACGTAAAATTTGAGCATATTTGGATATGTATAGCTCATGTTATGAAGACTGCAAAAATTATGTATTTCCAATTAGTTTCACACGTCGATTTTGTTGCCCTTGGATGAGTAACTTACACTCATCCAAACGGGCTCAAAATTTGTATGTAGCCTAGTTATAGTATGACGGTGAAGATCAATAGTTTACATTTTATAAAAAAATAGTCTTGATATACAAACACATGAGTGTAATCGTGTGATCCGTACACTCGAGTGTATTCTAGCCTGACTCTCTCTCTCTCTCTCTCTCTCTCTCTCTATATATATATATATATATATATATATATATATAAGAGTGAGTGATGAGTATGTCTGTTATCTAATCATATATGCTGAAGTTAAAGAAATTTGTAAATGGTTTAGCATACAAAAATGATGGTATTAAAATGATGTCAACTTATGGCCACAAATATTCTCTTCATTATCCAAATTATAGTCTTAAGATGGAATGGTTGGTGGTTGTACATGTTTCCCATGACATGTTAATGTGTCTCTTGTAAGCACAAAAATAACGAAACAGCCACAAGCCATCATTGCACATATAGTATCAGGTGATGCTTGGTGTTGGTTGTGTGTTACAAGGGTGTGGAAATGTTGTATCACCCTCCTCAAAGTTGGGGAATCCTATTTGCTACTCACCTCATATAATCCCAACAACCTCAACCCGAGACATCATCCATGGTGAGGATGGCTCATAGCTGACTAGATGTTGTAGAATGACCCTTTGTTGCTAGATATGTTGAGAGTTGACATCAGGCTAGGAACATTGGTTGGAGTCTGGAAAATATGGAAATTCCTAGAGTGCGCCTACATGGTTTGCCATAAATGTGGTCTTTAATTGGAGAAAAACTTCCCTATCAACCGCTCTGGGATGCTACTCCTGCAAGGTGGCAACACTGCTGATTGATCAGGTAGGAAAAGAGTAGGATATAAATGTTAGACAATATACAACACATCAAATGTGTAGCGCATACATCGAATGTCATGCACAATGTTCAAAACATATTGTAGTTGTCATGCAAAATAGATAAAGTGGTTGTAAAGAACACCATGATTCAATATTACCAAGTATACTCGGCCACCCCAATGTTTGATGCATTGAAAGTGGATCTATAGCAACCAATCAGACATGTATCCATAGTAAATATGTGTCTACATAGATGTGAGTATCGGATGTAAAAGGAATTTCAATAGAATATCAAATGATTTGTTGCATTAACAACAAACCATACAAAAAATAGGATGGTGTTGGAGAGTCGCTGACGTTTACACAACCGAAGGGGCTGCTAACACAAGCATCGTTTCAGCAGTGAAACAACATGTAACATACAAAATTATGGACATATAAGTTAATCCTCCCTTCTTTTAGACCCCTTTCAATTATGTTAATAAATAGTACCCATCTACTTAGTTTGAACTGTATTAGGAGTAGTCGTAGACAAATAGTATCATGTATTCAAAGGTACCCTTTTAAAATGATATGGAAAGATGAAATGACCATAATACATGCATCAATAAGATTTAAGGTACAATTATACCCAATAATAGGCTTGGGTCCAAATCGACACATCATAAGACAACCAAGAGTATGAGATAAAGGAAATCAAATGAATATGAGATACCACATCACAACAGAGTAATATAGGGGAGTAAATACATTAAATATAGTCTTACTACAGTAGTAATAGAATCTAATATGATACATGTTCAAAAGGTTTCAGACTCCTTGTGTCTCAAATAACCTACTTAGCAAATTTGACATTATTTGAATAAAGATAACCCATACAATTGGATTAGTAAATAAATTCATTGAATAACCTAGGTCCAAAGAATATAATTAATATAACAGCTCACTTTTATTAAAGTTTTCATTCATTTTAATTCGGTCACGCTTAAATAGCAAATGTCACAAATATTACCTTGTCACAATACCTTTTTATTTATTTCGTTGTGCTACTTTCTCGCTATCCAACGGTCTGAGAATTTAGCTGACTTGACTCTTTCCCCGACGGTCTCCAATCCCAGGAAAACAACGCCATAGTCATTGCCGCCCTCTCCCATCCACGTCAGGCAAATCCTCATCCTTTCCCTTCCCCACTTCTTCCTCTTCCCCTCCGCACACCCTTCTCTTCTCCTCCTCCGCTTTCACCTCCCCACCAGCACCAGATGTGCAGTATCTACCTCCAATAGTTTCGAGAGTGACATCGTCCTCCTTCTCCACCTGCTTAACCTCCTAGACCTTGCATCTCTTCCATGGGTCCCTTCTTCGTCGCCTAAACCTAACCGCCAACAGTTCGCTCTCCCTGTGCCCAGCGGCCTGGACGGTGAGAATACTCCTACCGCTAGCAGTAGCTGGAAGAGGATCTGCAGGCTGTCAAGCTTTCTCTTCTTTTACTCCTCATCGTTGGGTAGAGTCCTCGAGATTCACCTTCAGGTTGCCACTAGGTCCGTCGCAGACAGTGGATGGGCCTGAGAAGTTGTTGCCTTCAGGAAATCATTCTCGTGTTATGATATGCACACAATTGTCTCCTTCCTTAATGTTCTCTTCCTCAATCATTCTCATGTGTGGGTTGTCTCTCACCTTACTGCCAATCCTTTGGCTTCATTGTGAGATCATGATTGGTTTACTAATCTCAGTTCTGTGCGGTTAGCGATTCTACTGGATCATATCCATTCCAGAACTGGAGGAGGTGATGTCTTGGTCCAAGGATCATTCGTCGGCTTGATTTGTTGGGCCTGACGAGTATGGAAAGGAGCAAGGAAGCCAAAGGTTTTAGGATCAGATGGTTTTTCAGGTTTTCTTGTCAGTTCTTCATGGATTCCATGGTGTTTGTTTCTCGGCAGATCATCAATGATACGAGTATCTTGTCATTCTGGTTTTAAATCAACTTTTACTTAGGAGTTCCTGAATAACCCTGTCTTCGACCATGCCACTACTTTGTTGGGGGTTAACGCATTCTATAGATCCCTCATGGCTCTTATCAGTCCTTGGCTACATGATTTCACTGTCATATGCTTCTCCCAACCAATTATGTTTTGGACTCGTTGGGCACCATGTCTTGGATTCTCGAGCTCTTTCCCTGTCTGCCCTATGGAAGAAGGTGTTGTCATCACTTATGATCACCTCAGTAGAGTAATGGGTTGATGTGTTCAAGAGGACCTAGAAAACTCCACTCCATGGTTTTCGGTAGATCGTGCTTATGCTTGTGTTATATGTGTTTTTCTCGCGATACTGTTGATACAATTTTAGGTCTGCATGACTTTTCACTGCTTGATCTGGTTTAAACTGCACGGGTTTGGTCATAGTTCAATTGCATATATGCCTTGTCCCACCCAATTAGCTAATAATCAGGTGTGAGGGTATATCATGCCATGTGCATTTGATTTTATCGAATAATCAGAAATGTTATATCTTAAAATATTCGTAATAGATTATTGATAACTACAAATATATACAAATGTATATTTTGAAATCAAAAAAATATGATAAAATCAATAAAATAGGTTTAGAGACCAGATTTCCATTTTACAACAGGGTCATTTTTCTTAGTAATGAATTCAATAGAATTTATATTAATGAATGTACAATTATGATGATTAGGTTGTAAAGGCCCTGGCCATGAGCTTAGGGAGTGTTGTTGAATACTTAGGATTGATCATAAGGTATGTACATCCTCTATTTTAATTTGAGCATTATTTGACGGAAACCTACCTTTCTTTTAATGAGGCATCTCTTGAACTTTTAATTCTACTTGAATTTTACTTGGACATTAATATTTCATGTTCCTTATTCATTATATTCATGTGGTTGATGAACTACTCTGTTTATATGGGTTCTTGAACCCCTCTTGCAATGATTACCTTTTGTAAGAAATTGACTAAAATGATAGTCTTGCCACTCTATTTATGCATTCTGCGTGTTTGACTAGAACATCTAGAATAGTGGTACTTATGTACAACCATACTTTTAAAGGGTGTGCGTATTCCGCCTGGGGTGTGCATTTCCGCTCTTATTTCTTTTAGTCCATGATCTTATGGTGTTATTTTAATGACCCCACTCCTCAGCAACCCCCATTTAAGGAAGGCTAAGAAGCTAGAGTCGTTATCCCAAAATAGGATCAACTAATTTTGCAAATAATCAAATATAATTAATAAATTCTACAGCAACTAAGTTTAAAGTGGGATAAAAATTTACTTTTCACATACCTTTCAAAAATAAGAGTGTGGAACTTTAACCAAAGTAGAGTTCTATCTAACTCAATCCTCCCATCTTTATTTATCTTTGTTCTTCAAATGTTACTCTAAATGTTCATCCACTTTCCTATATTCCTAAAACATCAACAAACAAAACGTCGGTCCGTATAACAGATTATACAGGTATGCGGGGGAAACAAAATCTTGCACATATATTGTAACAACATAACCACATCAAATTATATGTTACCAATCAAAATTTAAATTTTCTTTATAAATTCCCTACCATCGTACCCATCCTTTGGTATACCCTCTCTTAGGGTTTAATCCTTGCAATGGACATTAGGCTACCTTCACCATCATGAGCTTGGTACCTTATGGGCCTCCTTTCTAGGTGCCATGTAGTCTTCCCATCTGGGCTTGACCACCTATGACCTTCCCTCTTGGGCTTGGTCTGACCTTCCCTCCTGGGCTTGGTCTCTCATCATCATAAATCAAGAGGTGGTAGTAGGTTCAGGCAAGTCATAAGAAATATATGGTGATAATCATAATCACTTTATAGATTGCAGGAATTTTAAAGTTCATCCAAGCATTTAATTTCAAGCAATCGGTAAAACCTCAAAAATCGTCGTGAAACTAAAGCGATTAGCCATCAGCATAACCACATACCTGATTTGAAGTCTCAAATTTAAGTAAGATATCCAATCCAATCAAGATGTCCAATCAAGCAAGTCAAATAACTAATCAAGCAAATCTTGATCCTAAAAACATATATAATGTCTAACTGTTACCATCATATCCCAAACAACTCTTATTGACTTGGGACACCTTTCTAAATTTTCTAAGCCTCATTAGGATTTCATTAGAGTTTCTTAGATCTATTTCTCAATCTTTACCCTTTTTAGGTCAACAAATCCTAAAACAACTTTTCGACTCATTAAAAACCCTAATTGCTCAATTTATCCATATTAAGGGTCTTTTATTCTCAATTTATCTTAGGATCATCATATCTCTGTCTTATTCACGGATTTTCAAAAATAAAAACCATTAAAACTCATAATTACCAAAATTAGGGTTTCTAGGCCCTTAATGCATATTCATGTAAATGGAACCCCAATACAAGCATACTATGCACAAAGTTCATCTTTTTGGATCTAAATCTTCCTTTTATTAACAACATATTAATATTGGCTTAAAGTGTCTAAGGAACATCATTAAATCCAATTATCATCAAATCTTAGGATTTTTCATTAATAACACCATTAAAGATGACAACTTTATACACTTTTTGAATTTCAAGATAAATAAGGCTTAAATTATATTTTCAATGGATTCCTTGCATTTGTTTGATCAATTTTCATACATTACATGCCATAATCCGATTATCCTATGATTTTCTATCATTTTTACAAATTAAACCTATTTGAACCAATAAGGGAGTGCCACGTTAGCAAGGACAAACTTACCTACAATCCTGCGTGAGCAGCGCACCAGGTCAGACGAGATGGCACTTCTTCCCTTTCTCCTCCAACGTAGGGTCGGGGGCACGAAGGTCATTTTTCCCCTAGGATTATTCTTCCTCTGTCCACCTATCTGAAAACACGACATCTTGGGCGGTCAACCCGTCGGTTGACTTCGCGCTCTTCATCGCTCGGGTGGTAGGTGAAGCTAGACATGCCTCCGCCAAGTCCAGTCGAAGTCATCATCCTGCTCAATTCTACCGATGATTGATCAGAATAGGGGGGTGACAAAGTAGCTGATGATAGGGTGCCATGGAGCAAGGGGAGGAAGACGGGGGGTTTTACCAGAGAAATTGGTAGCGAGGAACTCCCTCTCAAGATTGTTCGAATATTCCCGCACACATTCCATACCTAGGATGAGTGAATGCTTCCTTATATAGGCTTAGGCAGGTGGTGATGGAGCTTGTCCCTCCACGCAAATTAGGGAAATCCCCAATCCTTCTCAGAACAGAACCATCCAAGGTTGGTTGGGCTCGAAATCCTATACCGAAAGCGATAGAGCTGAAATTAGAGGAGAAGATGGTCGAGGGAGAGAGGAAACTTCACGGGAAAATAGGGGCTCCTATTCTCGATTGGTTGGGGTAGGAGATGATCCCCTCACTTTTTAATCAATGATCCAACGGCCCTCAGGCGACACAAAATCCCAATCCTATTATTGCCTTGTGGCATTTAATACATGACCCAATGATCCTCCTCACTATAGGAATACTTCCAAAAATCATGTCTCTTAAACCGCTTACGTGTTTGATCCCAAATTTTAAAAGAAAGTTTATAATGGCTTAAACTACTTGTGTGCCAAGTTTGGAACTCAAATTCGAAAGTATGAGAGACTTTTATCCATATGCAAGTTATCACTTAATAAGGCATATTTTATTCATATTTTCTCTCTCTTTCTTCCATTTCCTTAATTTGGATTCCTTTTACCATTAGAAACTATGTGGATTCGAAATCTAATCCATGATGATCAATCAAACAACTTTCCAGAGAATTCCCCCTATTTCTCATCATTATCTTAATTTCTTTTCCTTTTTATGCATTATTTGATTTCTTTCAACTTTTCTTTCCTTTTTATTATATTGGACTCACTAACTTATTAGCATCCATGAACTCACACATACAAAGGAAACATTGCAAAATAAACCCATTTATTCAACATAAATCATACAATTTACATACATGTACATATCATCGAAAAAATTGTGTTTGCATCAATATAAACCCAAAAATTGGGGTTGTAACATCTTTCCCCTCTTATAGGAATTTTCCCCTCAAAATTCCACCAGAGATACAAACAATACAGGATAAGATTTTTCCATGTCCATCATCAGCTCTCATGTGGCTTCATCCTCTCCATGGTGCCTCTAAAGAACCTGTATCATCTCTATCCTTTACTCCTGAGCTCTCTCACCTTGGTATTTTGTACCCTCATAGGTGACTCAGGGTAAGTCAACCTCCCTTGGAGTTTAGTAGGTTCAATGTTCAACACATGGGTCAGGTACCTCACATAGTGCTCTAGAGATGGAACCCGTTAAGCATCTTATTATCCTGAGGGGTAAGGTTAAACAAAAATAGCTCCACCAATCCATTCCAAAATCTCAAATGGACCCATGTATTGGGGACTCAACTTTCCTCTATTCTTATCCATAGCTCAGAGTGGTCGAATTTTCAAAACACATGTTCACCCATGGTGAAGTGCAAGTCAGTCTGCTTTGCATCAGCACACGACTCCTGTCGATCCTGGGCTTTCTCAGTAATTACTCGATCAAAGCAACTTTATCAGCATACAAATGCGGTTTCTCTTACCTCTATAATGTCCTATCACCGATATCATCCTAGTGAAGTAGTGACCAACACGTCCTCCCATAAAGAGCTTCATACATCCCGTTATTGGTTGTCATAATAAGTAAACTCAACTAGGGTCGGGTACTACTCCCATGATCCACCCCAAATGAGCACATATACTCTCATCAGACCCTCTAAAGTATGGATCATACTTTCTTGACTGTTCATCAGTCAGGGTGATAAGTTGTACTAAACTTTAAACTGGTATTGAGTTCTTCATGCACCTACTTCCATAATATGAAAGTGAACTTAAGGCCATGCTCAAGAATATTTGAACTCAGATAACCGTGCAGTCGAACTAACTCTCTCACATAGTTCAACTAGATATGTCCTACTGGTAATGGTCTCTTTGGTAAGACGATCTACCATAAACCATATTGCACCATGACCTCTCTTGGTCTAGGGAGACCCACCACAACACCCATGGTGTCCTACTCTCATTCCACTTAGGAATATCCAATCATCTATAGCAATCCACTGGGTCCCTGGTGTTCAGCCTTCACCT
Organism: Alisma plantago-aquatica; assembly: GCA_963693085.1. Classification (NCBI taxonomy): domain Eukaryota; kingdom Viridiplantae; phylum Streptophyta; class Magnoliopsida; order Alismatales; family Alismataceae; genus Alisma; species Alisma plantago-aquatica. Next base: position 1,208,347,460 of record OY856412.1, read on the forward strand.
ACTAACATGTATGGCAACTGGACGCATGCACCTTCTTTCTTCCATGCCTTCAAGGTACCACTGCAAACCTTAACCATCTTGGTAGTACCATGGTGTACTTAAATCATGAGCTTATTGCATGACATGATTCCTCAAGGCCAAATCCTCAAAAACTCTAAAACACTCTAGTAGTGGATTTCACCACCTACTCTTCCTGAGAGGTGCACCTGAGGTTTCTCTAACAAACCTTTCATCTCGTCAAGCTTTGGGCTGACTAACTGGGAAGTTACCAACTTGGTCTACCGGTCTGGTTGTATCTGGATGTTAGCCACACAGGTCCAATCTTCCAATAGTCATAGGGTCCACCTAGCAACCTCTTCCAGCCCTCTCCACTGGGTAAACAAGATAGCTGCACACCTGAGCTGTTTCTAATATAGAACATATGTTACCACATTAGCCTCTTTGTGTGCTAGATGATGGTGAGAACATAAACCCTCATTTACTCTACTCATCATCTTTGTCCCTGGTTTAGGTCTGTCTAAGTTAGGAAAACTTCGATCTCTTGCTTCCATCATCCCAGTTACTAAACCCAAATCTGTAACTCATATAATCCCAACTACTCTAGACATGTCGTCCTCATATGATGCCTTCATACCATCTTTCCAAAATACTCTCAAAAGGGTGTGGTAGTTCCTCTATCCTCATTCATCATAGAAAGGTTTCAACTTATATCACCTTTATCCTTAGTATGGCATGCATTTTGTCTTGTCTCTCACACCCATAACAAGATGAAATGCATTTGGCTGCAGTCCAAATATAGAGTTCATACCATTCCAGGAGTAGAGATGGTGCATCACACATCACCCATTACACTTTCTAGCCTAAGTTGAACATACTTCACATGACTCCACACCATGCATATCTCGATTCTATGTTTACACCCATGGGAAGACTTTTTCTATTAGTTTTGGGTCTTAGCATCACTTTTATATACAATCCTTAGTCATTTCTTCAAGGTCTCTAGGGTGTCGGTACTTTTGGGGTGATCTTACCCTTATGCATCTAGGGAGTGTCTCTCACATTTACCCCTTAGGAACCATGAACTCATGAAGGTGTCCAACCTCCTAACCCATGGGCCTCGAGTAATGGTAGTTGTTACCTCTCGACCCTATGGTTTGGTGCATTCAGGGCACCATCAACTCCTACTTCCATCGGTCTTATCCCTCCTTGACCTTAGTATTCACTTAGCTTGTGGCTCCTTTGTTGATATCCAAGCACATTTCATTCTTGAATCCTCACCCAAATCTCTATCACCTCTCTAGGCACTCATGGTTAACCTTGCATCCCTTCATAGGAATCATGGCGACCTACCTAACTCAATCTGGCCCCATACAGGTTACCTCCAGAGCAACATATCCTCATGCCCCTAAGAGATGGGTCTATAGATTCATGCTCATACTATGTGCTCTTGCATTTAGCTCATCAAGCTCTTATAAGTGACCTCTCATGGTTACCTCAAACCCAAACGAGAGTTGGTACTCACTCCTACAAGAAGGGTCCCTTCCCAGGACAGGGGAAAACTATCACTTGATAGCAATAAAGGTCACATAACTTTTTTGCATCTAGGATTCATACCATCATGCATATGCATGGCTCCTATCATGCAACTATGCACGTGGCTAGCAAGTAGACAGCTTATTAAACCATTCTAAGTTCCTTGGTATGTCATATTTGTTCATCATTCCTCTAAGTTGTACCCATATCATACATGCATAAGTCACCGACTTGTGTAAGTGGCTCATAAATAATATATCTCAGTTCAAGTGGAGTTTCCTTTTATTCCAATATATGTGGAGGGGGTGCCATGCTTAATTCCTATGAACTCACTCAGCCTCATGAGCATTATGTGCACCAGGTACTGCTACTTCTCCTCTTTGGTCTAGGAACCCCAGGTTCACCTCTTATGCATCAACTATCTAAAATGCATGCTCAGCTTCTCAAACATGAACCAAACCTATACAAGATATGGCATATACTTCCTAACACTCTCCCACAAGAACAACCCTTAAAGTCATATACAAGAACAACCAACTGGGTACGGGGCCTCACAACTTGTTATCATACAATACCTCTTCAGGGTCTTTGGAACTCTCATTCCTACACCTAAAAGGTAGGCACTCATATCATCTATACATTTTTTCAGGAAGCCACTTTCTCTTTTCTAGGGTTTGGTTCCTCTAAAGGCATCCAAGGTATAACAAGCCTCTAAGGATCATGCATGATGCAACTACATACATCTACTCAGGGTCATCTATTCCAGGCCAAATCATACCAAACTTCTGTTGATTCCTCATGTCTCAGGGTTTAGGTCTCTAACCTTCTTCGTCGAGGTCTCACAATCTCTCTAGATCTAACCCTATAACTGGTCCTACCACTAGAGTTTCTCTCTTAGAAGATGGCTCAAGCTCTTAAGGATACACATCTATCCCTACTTGGATGAAACATACTATCAAAAATTATGTCCGGCCAAGATCATCCAAAGCTCTGCATGCCTATCTCATAAACTATCAGGCATAACCCTTCTGGCGTAGGTCTAAAACATGCCTCCAGCCTTGCTTCCATTCACTTCTATGTAGGTGCATGCCTCTTTTCTGCTCATATATGCCTCTTAGGGTTCCTATATGGTCACCACTAACCTTCTCAATGAGGGAGCTATCCCTCACCCTTAACAGGCACGTCCCACCCAAGGTCGGGTCACCAAAAGGCACTACGGGTCAAGCAACCACTCATAGTCTATGCTTCTCAGGTGTACCCAAAACCTCTACATACAGCATGCAAGTCTAACCCACGTACTTGCATGCATGGTCAACTATGATATCCAACTCATCATATCTTCTCTTTCTCTATCCACTGCTTAATGTTTTGGGTTGAGCATTGTCCTCAGAGGATGCATCTGATCTCTTCCTCTTCTTTGAGGCTTCTTCCTCTAAGGCTAACCCTCTCCTCATCTTCCTACGAGATGGTTTAATCTCACCGTTCTCCTGAGGGGTGTCCCCGGGAATGGCAACACGGGCCATGCAACCTAAGCATGTAACTAACCTCAATCTAAGTTTCATCATTTAAACTTATGTCTATGACATCTTTCTTACATGTTTTTATTATTTGGTCGAGAATTCCTTAATCCTTAGTATTCATAACCCTCAACATCAGGAGGAGGTGGAGAGAGAGAAAACCATAAGGCTTACAATTTCTCAGTGAAGGGGGCAGAGGAGGGATAAAGACATATGAGAAGTCCTAAAGGTATCTTACTTCCAGTCAAATCCTCATATTTTGGCCAGGCAGTCACACTGATTTTGGGAGTCCTCATAAATCGACTAGCGGGGCGGAGAAAAATCTTGTCAGCCCCTAGACCGTGATCCTTTTCTAGACACCTCCATCCTTAGAAAATCCTCTAATAACTCCCTTGGGCTCTAAATAATTTGTAAAATTTAATAATTATGAGAGATTAGATGGAAAACCAGGCTCTGATACCAAATGTAATGACCCCACTCCTCAGCAACCCCCATTTAAGGAAGGCTAAGAAGCTGGTGTTGTTATCCCAAAATAGGATCAACTGGTTTTGTAAAGAATCAAATATAATTAATAAATTCTACCACAACTAAGCTTAAAGTAGGATGAAATTTACTTTTCACTTACCTTTCATAAATAGGAGTGTGGAACTTTATCCAAAGTAGAGTTCTATCTAACCAAATCCTCCCATCTTTATTTAGCTTTGTTCTTCAAATGTCACATTAATGTTCATCCACTTCCCTATATTCCCAAAATGCCAACAAACAAAACGTCAGTCAGTAAAATAGATTATACTTGTATGTGGGGGAAACAAAATCTTGCACATATATTGTAACAACATAACCACATCAAATTATAGGTTACCAATCAAAATTTACATTTTCTTTATAACTTCCCAACCATCATACCCATCCTCTGGTATACCCTCTCTTAGGCTTTAGTCCCAGCAATGGACATTAGGCTACCTTCTCCATCATGGGCTTGGTACCTTATGGACCACCTTTCTAGGTGCCATGTAGTGTTACCATTTGGGCTTGACCACCTATGACCTTCCCTCTTGGGCTTGGTCTAACGTTCCCTCCTGGGGTTGGTCTCTCATCATCATAAATCGTAAATATATATGTGGTAGTAGGTTCGGTCAAGTCATGAGCAATATATGGAGATAATCATAGTCACTTTATAGATTGCAGGAATTAAAGTTCATCCAAGCATTTAATTTCAAGCAATCGGTAAAAATCTTAGAAATCATCGTGAAACTAAAGCGATTAGTCATAATCGTAACCACGTACCTGATTTGAAGTTTCAAATATAAGCAAGATATCCAATCCAATCAAGATGTCCAATCAAGCAAATCTTGATCCTGAAAACATGTATAATGTGTAACTATTACCATCATATCTTAAACAACTCTTATTGACTTGGGACACCTTTCTAAGGTTTCTAAGCCTCATTAGAATATCATTGGAGTTTCTTAGATCTATTTCTCAATCTTTACCCTTTTTAGGTCAACAAACCCTAAAATAGCTTTACGACTCATAATACTCAATTTATCCATATTAAGGGTCTTTTATTCTCAATTTGTCTTAGGATCATCATATCTTTATCTTATTCATGGATTTTCAAAAATAAAAACCATAAAAACTCATAATTACTAAAATTAGGGTTTCTAGGACCATAATGCATATTCATGTACATGGAACCCTAAAACAAGCATACTATGTACAAAGATCATCTTTTTGGATCTAAATCTTCCTTTTATTAACAATAGGTTAATATTGGCTTAAAGTATCCAAGGGACATCATTAAATCCAATTATCATCAAATCTTAGGGTTTTTCATTAATAACACCATTAAAGATGACAACTTTACACAATTTTTGGATTTCAAGCAAAATAAGGCTTCAATTATACTTTTAATTGATTCCTTGCATTTTTCTGATCAATTTTCATATATTACATGCCATAATATGATTATCCTATGATTTTCTATCATTTTTACAAATTAAACCTATTTGAACCAATAGGGGAGCGTCATGTCAGCAAGGACAAACTTACCTGCAATCCTATGCAAGCCGCGTGCCAGGTCTGGCGATATGGTGCTTCTTCCCTTTCTCCTCCAACGTAGGGTCAGGGATACAAAGGTCATTTTGGCCCCAGGCTTCTTCTTCCTCCGTTCGCCTCTCGCGAACCAAGCATCTTGGGCGGTCAACCTGCCAGTTGACTTTGCGCTCTTCATTGCTCGGGCGGCAGGCAAAGCTAGCCATGCCTCCACCAGGCCTAGCCAAAGTCATCGGCCCGCTCAATTCTATCGATGATCGATCAAAATAGGGGGGTGAGTAAGTAGCCGGTGACAGGGTGCCATGGAGCAAGGGGAGGAAGATGGGAATTCTACCAGAGAAATTGGTAGGAACTCCCTCTCAAGATTCTTCAAATCTTTCCGCACATATCCCATACCTCATATGGGTGTATGCTTCCTTATAAGGCGTATGCAGTTGGACATGGAGGTTATCCCTTCATGCAAATTGGGGAAATCCCCAATCCTTCTCAGAAAAGAGCCATCCAAGGATGGTTGGGCTCGGAATCCTATCCCGAAAGCTATAGAGATGAAATCAGAGGAGAAGATGGTCGAGGGAGAGAGGAAACTTTGGGGGAAAATAAGGGCTCCTATTCTTGATCAGTTGGGGTAGGAGATGATCCCCTCACTGTTGGATCAATGATCCAATGGCCCTTAGGCAACGCAAAATCCCAATTCTATTATTGCCTCGTGACATTTAGTGCATGACCCAATGATCCTCCTCACTATAGGAATACTTCTGAAAATCATATCTCTTAAACCGCTTGTCCGTTTGATCATAAATTTTAAAAGAAAGTCTATAATGACTTAAACTACTTATATGACAAGTTTGAGACTCAGATTCAAAAGTATTAGAGACTTTTATTCATATGAAAGTTATCACTTAATAAGGCATATTTTATTCATATTTTCTCTCTCTTTCTATTCAATTTCCTTTTTTAGATTCCTTTTACCATTAGAAACCATATGGATTTGAAAACTAATCTATGATCATCAAACATATAATTTTCCAGAGAATTCCACCTATTTCTCATCATTATCTTAATTTCTTTTCCTTTTATGCATTATTTGATTTCTTTCAACTTTTCTTTCCTTTTTATCATATTGGACTCACTAACTTATTAGGATCCACGAACTCACATATATAAAGGAAACATTGCAAAAGAAACCCATTTATTCAACATAAATCATACAATTTACATGCATGTACATCTCATCATAAAAATTGCATTTCCATCAATATAAACCAAAAAATGGGGGTTGTAACAGTTATTGCCCTGTTTTAGGTATATTTAGTCAGCATTGTTATGCATGCAAATGTTTATTACTTTAAATTGAAATTTTGGTTACTTGATATGGAAAGACATTTTATTCTCGTGCTAATACTTTGAATTTGTTATGTCTCATTTCTCTTGTTATATTTCTTTTGAACTTACCTAATTGCAAATATCACCCTTCTTGTGGGAACATCTCTTTTTGGACCTTTAACCTGATGTAATGCCCAAAGTATTTATTATATGTATATACTCAGCCTTTGCTGACCTATACGTGTTTCCTATTTTCTAGGTGATATTCTCTTCTACCCAGGTGTAGGTACATTAGAAGACAATGACTCAAGAAGATCACCTACATGACATGGATTTAAGGATAACATGAAATGGCTAAGTTTCTCTCTGTTAATGGCTTTAATTGTAGTTAGTTCAAGTTTTTTTAATATCATCTTCTACGGTGAGGAACAGTTGTATAACAATACACACTATAACTTTATAATAGTTTTGTTTCTGCTGCTTTATTATTACATGGCTCTTGTATTGTATCATTGAGTAGATCCCTTTTTAGGTCCCACTCTTTACACAACTGCAGTAGCAGTGCTATCTCTATGTGTTTGTACAAGGGAGAAGGTCATATAAATAAACTAATGGGGTTTCTAAGGAGAAGGGTATTAAATATGACCATAGGCTAGAATAATCGAAAACCTTACTTTTCTCAATGTCATAAAAAAATAGTGTGGTGAAATTACGCCTGGTAAAAACACCGTTAGTGTTCACTATCCACATTATTTTTTCGCTAGCATATATGAGTTATGAGTTGGTATTGTGGCCATTCAGCTTCTTCTCCATAGGAGATGTTGGTGTTAAGCCCGACCAAGGTACTTCACTTTCGATAGTGCTTAGAGCGGTGTAATAGTCTCTTCATTGCCAAAACAGGTGTACATAGTGCCCTTTGTGATGGTTGATAGTGATAGGTCTCTTGATTTATAATATCAACCGTGCCTCATGTGTTGGGCACATGCTCTATGCTAGCCTTAAATACCATATAAAGAATCTTAGGTGACCTGTGTGCTCTTTGTAGCTCTTTTAGAGAGAATTTCTATAAAACAATGATTGTTTTTTCCAGGTGTTCATTTACTGATTTTGCTTGTTGTCCGGTTTCTTTCACCTACCTGGTACCTTGCTTCCCGAAATGAGAGGTGGTTGTGTCATAAATTGGAATTGACGTTGTGTTGTCACATCATATACACCATTTGCTTATCTTCTGACGGCGAGACATAAATGTTATCTCTCACTTTTACCACAATAAATATATAACTATGTTGTCTTAAACAACAAACTACAATGGCTTGTTGCATGTATCTTCCGTGGAGGTAGTGATCCATGTTTTTTTTTTCAATTTTTTATATTTTTTATTCTTCTATATCATTTCTTCTATATGGATCAGAAATGACACCTATTTTGGAACTATTTTTGTCATCATGCATGCATGAAAATAAAATAACTTACTTCTCTCTTTAGTTTTGTTCTCATACATATATGATGACAAAAGGGTTCCAAAATGGGTGTAACTTTTGTTCAGTGTATCATATACCTTTCAGAATCATTTCTGTTTCATAGACAATTCTGTAGTTTAGAAGGTTCATAAGGTATACCTAATTTCCTTGCGTCTACTTTTGGTTTCTTTACTTCTAGTGTGTTGGACGATGTTGTTGCCTTTTTATGAGATATCTCTGTCTACCTATTATTCTGTGGTATGCATGTGAATGTTTGAAACAATACGTTCATTTATTTGCTTGAAGAGATCACCGCTGTTGGAAGACAATGATGTGTCAGACAACCAACAATGTCGAAAGGGAAAGGAGGCCAGGTGTCATCATCAAAGGCTGCTCCGGTCGGTCCCGCCGTGGTCTACATCTTAACAGTGACGAGTCGACGAGTTTTTGGGCTTATAAATGAGGGTGCAGACCATTGTTGTTTCTATTCCTCAAGTAGAAGGGTTGTTTGCTACCACACCAACAGGAGGAAGACCAAGACCACAGTCAGACCAGACCAATGTGTGAGTTTTATCTGCACATGACCTCACCATGCTTGAGGATGCGGGATGTTCGTGGACCAATGAAAATATTTTGTCTTGTGTGTGAGATAGATGTATAAAACTTTGTGAACGCCTGTGAAAGCGCCACACCACTTTAGAGTAAACTAGTAAATGCACGTGCTAAAAGCATGTGATTTCAATTGTAAAAAAATCTAAGAAATTAACATAAATCTTAGACATATTTTTCCTATTGCAAGTACATTTCTATTTTACTAATTCATGTTAACCTTATACTTTATATATGTGTTAGAAAGAGGATGTCATTCGAACAATTATGTGAATAAAAGGTTATTATATATGTTATATAAGATCCATTGATGTTGCAAATTTAAGAGAAACATATGTCTTCCATAATTTCAACAGAACAATTAATTTATTAAAGGAAAAAAAGATAATATAGAAGTATTGTTGAATTGAGACGGTGTCACAGATGGAAGAAAAAAGCATTCATTTTTCTATTTTGTAAATGCATGTGTATATTTGTGTTTGTATGTGTATATATGCATATATATACAATGTGAGGTATGTCAATTCACTTAAAGGTAATAAAATGAATTATATGTATTATTTAGATTCTACATAGAAAAAATATCACATAAGGTAGATTTTAAAAGTAGGTTTTAAATATAATAAAAACATAATAATTACAATCATTTACATATAGTAACACTTAAAATGGCATATTACTATGATGAAAATCATTATTATGGAAATTAAATATCACTTGTTTTAATTGTCTCAATCCATTTAAACTCTTTTTTATTATCCATACACATATCAGGAGATGGAGTCATGTGATCATGAGGAAGAACAATGGAGGCTTGGTTTTTTCTTATAGTGAGGCTTAGCGCTATTAGTTGGAAGATGGCATGCGCCCAAGAATTTATAGTTGCTTTGAAGCTTTGTAATGATGACAACTTCTTGGTGGCGATCATAGGGAGATGGTCACTGGAGTAGAGAGTGTGAGGAGCTTGATATGTATATATATTCTTTTCTCATGTTCGAACACATTAGGTGTCTTCCCTGGCTAGAACATATGGGAACACCTTATATTAAATGCTTGGATTGATACAATGTCTAAATAATTTTTTGTTTTTTGTTGTGGGGTTTGTTTTTATGGTGTGTTATGGAACCTTGTGGTCTATGCATTTATTGTACATGTGGGGGATATATGTATAGATCTCCTCGTTGTTTTGGGTGTGACATTGGGGCAAGTTGAGTTAGGTCCATCTTGGTTAGAGTGAATTGATGTATTTTTCTGGTTGACCTGCTACGAGGAGGGCGGGATGAATCGAATATGCTCTTGATATATTAAAAAATTATAGATATACTTGTGTATATCTTTCTTACACTTGCATCTTAATGGAGTAATGATTAATAATAATTCTTTCCATAAACAACTTTGACTATGAGCCAAAGATTGCTCTAAAATATAAAAAAATATCTAAATATCATCCAGATCTAGATAGGCTCCACAAATCATGAGAGATGTTGGTAAACTATATACAAAAGCTAACAATGTACCTAGGATGGTCTAAGACTATATGGTTGTTTTAGTTTCCAATATAATAGATCAAACTATAATACACCTAAAGGCATACTACGTACGTAGGATATTACATGATATCCTAATAGAAAAGATGGGACCATGCTACAAAATTTTATGATTCTACAATCAACCCATCTTCAAGAGTCAAGACCAATGAGTTAATACTATAGGCGTAAATCAAGTAGAAATTCACGGGTATGTGTGGTAAATATGAAGAGTTTGTAGAGTCTACAAAATTATTTTTGTGAAAAAGATCATGGAAACTTTTGTAAAATATGGTAATACTTTAACATTATGGTAAGATAATTTTTGACCAACTTTAGATGCTCTAATCATACCAACATGCACCGCATCAACAATACCTTCATACATATATCATCTTATATCATCTGGATGCTTGTAGAAGTAATCTGATCTTGTAATCTCAATCTTAATATAAATATCAACCATATATTATTGAAACAATCTTCCACTGTGCAATAATGACGTATTTGTAGATTCATGAATTTGAAACAAATAGTAATAGTATTAGGTAGAGTCCGTTCTGTTGCTGTAGTGGCTACGACCCTGCAACTTGTGGAATTCCTTCGACAAGCGCCATGCCAGCATGCAACACTTTGCATTTATGCCCCGTGACGTGGCCAGCAGCACCCATGACTAACCATTGAAGATCATCCTCTGCAACTTACCTCCCGACGCTGAGCTGATTACAACAGGCACTTCTTCCTCGACGAATTTCACTTTGATGCTTCGGAGGTGTTATTGTGAAACGTATAATATATTACTCTATAGCGTGGCAGATTATTTGAACTAAATATATTTTTGGAATTTTTTATCAAAAAAGCTTTTACAATATGTAGTAAAAATATTATAAATTTTTATCGATATGTAACAAAATGTTTGGAAATATGTTAAACACATTTAAAACAAATACTCTACTTTTCAATTTCATTTATCATTTAGGTTTGTAATTTGACTTGGCAATGATTGTCGAAGTCTAATAAATTAATGTAAATACTGATTGTCAAAGCAAATCTTTTTAGGATGAAGTTCATTTGAGCTATCACATCAAATTTTATACTTACTTCGCGTTGTGTTTGGATTTACAAGGATGCATATCTATTTTCATTTTACATAATTGGATACATGCTAATCATTTTTGTCCGTTGAAACTTCCAGCATTTTAGTTTACTAAGAGACTACAATCGTAACTTTTATAGGTGATTATAATACATTCTTTTTAGAAATAAACTTATGTTGGGACAACAAATATATCACTTTCTAAATTTATCACAATCTTTATCTACTATTTGGATGTGTAACAATTTTTTTGTTTTTGTGTATGTATATTTTCTAAATATGAAGTAATAAGAAAGTGGTTTGTTATCTTAAAAAAAAGAAAGTGGTTTGTTATTCATTTATATAGGAAGATATATTCAAATCTACAAGACGATAAGAAGCACATACGTGATCAATTATAATCTTTGTAAAATAATGGTAAATCAAGCCCGTTTCGGATGCCTCCATACCATTAGTACAAATTGTCAAGAAGTAAAAAATTTATGTCCAATTGGAAATCCTAAAGATCCAACAGGATGCATACCTATGGTTTCATATATTTTTGTGATGTGGTAGTACATATGAAAAATACAATATTGACAGTTTTGTGTGCTTTCTTTATGTCTATATATATATATATATATATATATATATATATATATATATATATATATATATATATATATATATATATATATATATATATATGAAGAACATAAATCATATGAATAATATCTGATGTATATATCATACACCCTAAAAATTTATATTTATCTTACGTATTACTTTTTTCTTAATATATCAATGATATACATTAAAGTAAAATACCATCACAATCTACGTACGTGCTTAGCACGTGTAATATACTAGTAATGTGAGAAACGGAAGTGCAATAAATATCGATGCACTATAATTCAATAAATTGGGAAATGACTGGACAACAAACACCTGAAGCAGCAAGATGCATGAAGGATAAATTAGCATGACGACTAACCTACGATATCGTTTACACGAAGTTGCGTAAACTACAGGATGAGAATAAAGTTTGCTCTGTCAAACAAGGCAACTCTGATTGACGGACATATTGATCTGTGTAGACTTGTCAAACACATGAACAGACCACTGAAAACCGCCCGCTGTAAAATAAATTTCCTGGCGGCTGCTGTAAGGGTTTGCCGTAAACCTAAGTAGGATTGGTGTTGGGTGTGCGGAGCGAGGAATTGAATCAGTCCCGGCCTCTTTTCATGCTCAAGAGAGGAATTGGAAGGAGTACGAAACGGGACAAAAACTATAGAATTGGAAGGAGTACCAAACGGAACAGGCCATATTTTGGGGGTAAAAAGAAAATTACAATAAAAAAGTAGATGGAAACGAGGGAATTGAGAGATCGTGCTTAGAAGAGTAAAATTGATGTCTATTATGTTATTGATATTTCAGGAGGCGACCATAATTCTTGGGGAAAATTTAAAAGTGAGGAGGCAGCATGCCTTTAACCAATCTCTGGTGTTGGTTTGTAAACCGAAGGACAATATGCCAGCGACGGAGCTATAGGGAGCTATAGGGAGGCACGGTAGGACATATGTCCTACGCTTCTTCCTTGCTCTATGTTAATTTCTTTACATGAGTAAAAAAAAATGGTATAACTGAGCTTAGTGTCTTACCTAATGTACAATTTTGATACCCAAGTTGTGCAGTGCCCACCCAAGTCATTAAACTTAACTCCGTCACTGTTGTCTGCTAACACGGACTGAACCAAGAAATCATGAAACCTCCTCTCAATTGCTAAACATGGAGGTTACACAAAAAAACTCGATAGTGTTGACGCATAGGAGGAAATGTACATGTATTTACAATCCAATACATGGTTGTATCATTAGGAATACCCTCACGCAGATTGTGTTGTCCGGGAAACCACCACAACGGTTTTCACCACGATATCTTGATTGCGTGGCGGTCAACTGGTACGATATATACACGATTATGATTTTGATTTTTATGGCTGGTTGTTCCCATATATATAATAGAGGGCTGCTATGCAGAACAGAATTGGGATCTGAAATGGGACCAATCTATTGTGAGTCACAAACTTAAAGAACAAACAAAAAAATAAAATAATTTATTTATATGTCTCTTGTGTGCAAAATGACAAAATCGGTTCCATTTTTGGTCTACAAGTTGTGTCCGCCTAAAAGTTTTCTATATAATATCTCAATGCACACCCACCGAGGTTCGCGGCTTTCTGCATATCTTTGGTCATGTATCTTTATTCGAAAATGATTCGATCAAGCGCAGAATCTGTCACGCACAGGTTACGTAGAGAGGGAGACATGTGGTTTTTAAAGAATTAAGAAGTTTTGTCTTTTTGGAAGGTAGTATTGCAACCTAGCAAGCGGTGAGGTGGCAGTTCCATCGCATAGTAATTTTGGATGACGTGGAGGGGCATTTATTGAGTGAGAGAGAAACTTATTTCACATATAGCTTTTAATCCAAGATATTTTTTTGACAAAATAAAAACTATTGGTCTCCTTGCAAAAAATGTTGTTCCAACAAGACCAATGTTGATACACTTTTGAAGAAACGATATGAAACATAGAAATGAGTATTATTGGGTGGTAGGTGGATGTGATGTGATGAGAGATAAATTTGTTTTGCTTATAACTTTTATTCTATGTTGATTTTTTTGACGAAATAAAAACCATTAGATTATTTACAAAAAAGACATTTCAACAAGACAAATATTTATATACTTTTGAGAAAAGTAGATACAAATATAAAAATTAGTATTGTATATTGGTGATAATGTTTATTTTCTCGCTAACACACTAATACAAAAATAAATATATAAAAGGAAAGAGATGAGGGAAGTAAAAAAAAGAGAGGAGGGAAGTAATGATGGAAGATTAAAAGTGGGATCACAAAGGGAGGAGATGAAGGAAGTAAAAAGAAGATAGGAGGGAAGTGATTGTGTGCCACTTACACATGCATTGGTTAAATAAAGTTTATTAAGTTCATTAAGTTTTGGGTGTCATTAACTTGTTATGGGTGTCAATTACCCATATTTGGGCACATTTAGCCATTCATTGGGCACCATTTCATGTGCCACAGACCGTTAATTAAGTTCATTAAGTTTTGGGCACCATTATCTTATTTTGGGTATCAATTACTCATGTTTGGGCACACTTACCCATTCAAAATGTGTCATTTCATGTGTCACTAGGAGTTGATTAATTTCATTAAGTTTTGGGTGTCAATAAGTTGTTTTGGGTGTCAATTACTCATGTTTGGGCGCACTTACTCATTCATTATCGTCATTTTATGTACTACTGGGTGTTGATTAAGTTCATTGAGTTTTGGGTGTCGTTATCTTATTTTAGGTGTCGATTATCCATTTTTGGGTGCGTTTACTTATTCACTTGGCATCATTTCATGTGCAAATGGTGATTAAGTTTTTGGCACCACTAACTTGTTTTGGGTGTCAAGTACCCATGTTTGGGAACACTTACCCATCACTGGGAACCATTTCATGTGCCACTAGGCATTGATTAAGTTCATTATATTTTGGGTGTCAATTACTCATGTTTGGGTGCACTTACTCTTTCATTGTATCATTTCATGTGATATTGGGTGTTGATCAAGTGTATCGAGTTTTGGTATCATTATCTTGTATTGGGTGTCAATGACCAATTTTTGGGTGTAGTTACCCATTCATTGGGCGTCATTTTCATTGATATTGGGTGTCGATTAAGTTTTGGGTGCCATTAACTTATTTTGAGTGTCAATTGTCTATGTTTGGGTGTCAATTACTCATGTTTGGGCACACTTACCCATTCAAAAGTTGTCATTTCATGTGAAACGTGGTGTTGATTAAGCTCATTAAGTTTGGGTGTCAATAACTTATTTTAGGTGTCAATTACTCTTGTTTGGGTGCACTTACTTATTCATTGTCGTCATTTCATGCGATACTGGCCGTTGATTAAGTTCATTAAATTTTGAGCACCATTATCTTGTTGTCCTTGTCAATTATCCTTTTTGGGGTCATTTACCTATTCATTGAGTGTCATTTCATGCACTATTGGGCATTGATTAAGTATTTGGCACTATTAACTTATTTTGGGTGTCAATTACCCATGTTTGGGCGCACTTACCCATCGCTGGGCATCATTTGATGTGTCATTGGGTGTTGACTAAGTTCATCATGTTTTGGCACCAATAACTTGCTTCGTGTGTCAATTATTTGTATTTGGGCGCACTTACTCATTCATTGGCGTCATTTCATGTGATATTGGGTGTCGATTAAATTTATTGAGTTTTTGGAGCCATTATCTTGTTTTGGGTATCACTTACCCATTTTTAGACACAGTTACCCATTCACTGGATGTCATTTCATCCACTACAAGATATTGATTAACTTTTGTGCGCCTTAACTTATTTTGGGTGTCAATTACTCATATTTGGGCGCACTTACCCATCACTAGGTGTCACATCATGTGCCACTAAGTGTTGATTAAGTTCATTAAGTTCTAGCATCATTTATCTTATTTTGGGTATCAATTACCCATTTTTGAACTCACTTACTCATTTATTGGGCATCATTTTATGTGTAATTGGCAATTAATTAAGTTCATCATGTTTTGACTGGCATTATACCCAAAATAAGTTAATGGTGCCCATTTTTTGTCTTTTGGCACCTTTTTTGTTATTGTGACACCCACTGTTGTCATTTCGACGCACGATCTTTGTTCTCTCCTTTCTCCCTCACTTCTCATCTCTCACTCCTCACTTCCCCTCTTTTCTTTTCTTTCTCTCTCTCTCAAAAATAAGAAAAAAAAAATACAGCAGTAGGGTAGGTGGTGGGTAGGTGGGAGGCAGGATGGCAGAGTGACAAAGGATGGGATCGGTGGCAGGTGGGGGTAACTGGTTTGGGTGGGTAGTTTTGGTGCACGTCACCCGCGAGTGAAGCGCGTGAGAGTCACCAAATTGAATTCCATCTTTATTTCCTCCTTTTATCGGTTTCAGTCCTCAAGTTACTGAGTGGCAGTTGCGGAGGAGTCCTGCTGATGAGAGTACGAGATCTGAGGAGGAGATGGTGAGGATGCTTGGCACTGGTGTGCACAGAGCCTACGATGAACTAGGTATTTGGGTCCATAGAGGATCTCATTGCTTTTGTCGTTGTGATGGAAGATAATGGGAGCAGGACCAGGAAGGGAGCCAGGATGATGTCGTCATCTAATGACCCAACCTCGAAGGCAAACATGCATGCTGGACTTTGTCAAAATTAATACACTAATTGATGGACATATCCATTTTGTGGGTAACATTTTATTTTAAGTTTGGCTGTGGATTATTGTTACTTTAATCGAAGGACTCTCTCACACCTTTTGTATTCTTTTTTCACAACAAATCCTTTATTATCAATTAACATCATTATATTGTCAAAAAAAATATAACACATAATAAAACAGAGGGATTTTCTGGCATGTGATTTTTATTCTGCTTAGATTAATAGCATATCTTCTTAAATTTTAAATGCATCATTGATATTCATGAAAAATATAGCAGCATATTTTGTAAATATAAATTATCTATAGATGATTGTATTCAGTTATTACTATTCTCATCATTTAAATCACATTTTTCTTTTGAAAGTAATTTAAACGATCAATATTATTTAAATAGAATTTTTCATGCATTTTATTTCCATTTTAAAAATAAATACTCTTTATTTCACAAATATTTTCTGTGTTAACTTTGGTGTATGTTTGTTTAACAATCGTAACTTTGGTGCAAAAGGTATACATTGTCTAGATTATTTTTTTGGATAAACATTTGTTCTATAGTTGTCTTAACAATTGTATATTGATGGTATACAATGCATGATATATATTTAATATGAATATTAATTTATAAATTTATTCTTTTCAGGAACAGACTCATTCGTCCTACAAAAGAACTCTCAAAACTAATTTCTACAAGAGGTTATAGTTTAGCTTAGAGAAAATTATAATAAAATGTATAATCATTCATCTTTAGTGTGGATACTTTGATATATTAACATCTTCTTTTCGGTCAAATTCTTTTTGCAAATTTGTCATTTTATTGCATAATAACATTGTACATAATTCTGAAGAGAAGTGACATGTTTTCATTAGACATTTAGCTTATTTTTAAACTATTTTTATAAATGTATTCAGAATTCTTATAGTTATAGCGACATTTTATAGCTATCATATTTATTTTGTAAAGAAAATAATTAATAAAAATATTTTTAAAATGTCTATAGGATGAAGTATTATGATCTATCAGAGGAAAAGAAGTCATTAATATGAAAAAGACGAAGAGAAAATTATGCCAACCTCTCAGGAGAGGAATAGATATCACTACTTGAGAAAAGTAGAGAAAGTTATGTCAAGAGGAAATCTAAGAAACTTAATCAAAATTTTGAGGAAACAACTTCAAATATAAGAACAAGTAGTACTTTGGAAGTTGGATCTTAATCAACTTTTAGTGAAATAAGTTTTTCTTTAGCTTCCTCATTGCAAATGAAAAAAAGATGTGAACGCATGAAGAAAATCTTCATAAAATATATTTCGATACCTAATATATCATATCTACTTCCTAACTATACCAACTGTATATATTTTCATACAAAAAGATTTTCAAACAAAGTTAGATTATTTTGTTTCTATGATGGAGAAACTTATTTAGCAACAAACGACATCCCATTAGGATTGAATCATCTATATACTTCATCAAATAAATAAGCTATACACTTTAAGCAATGCATACGAACATACAACAATACTTTTACATCTCTGGGTGTGGCTGAGGATAAATATCTTTCAAGGAGAATAGGAGAATATATACTTTTAAGGTACAAGGACATATAAATCATTTTGTCAACAAGATAGTACCTGAAGATGAACATCCTTCACATTTGTAGTTATATTTTTATGATACTAATCATGAGATAGAAAATAGATTACATTAATCATCGAGATTCAGAGAGGATATAGTTAGGTTACTGATTCATACACTATAGGGGAATCGGTACTCAAAATTCTTCCCAAGTCTAAAGGACTTAGCTAGATTTGAAAGTGTTCAGATATTTATGAAGTCAAGTCCAAATGTGAACCAAGGAGTTCAAACTGCACCAAACGCTTCACAAGTGGTTGCAATTTGGATTGAAAATGAAGATGATAACAATAACAACATCAACTTCTAATGTGATATTTGTGTTTACACTCATATTGGTACGAGCCATTGTGCAAACTATTAATATAAATTCTATGACCCCTTGCAATACCCACTATTATTTCCACATGGTGATATTGGTTAGCATGAAGGAATTTCAAGAAAATATAAAAGACTAGTAAATGGTCGGTCAATGATTCAATGCCAAATATGTCTTCCTTCAATGATATCACTAAAATTTTCTTACAAGAGATAAGAGGTAACATATAAAGTAGTTTATATTTTTACTTAACATATAGTATGTTTCATCAAGAATATTTAATTATTATATTATAGCTCCAGAAACCAAACAATAATGAAGGAAAACGATCTCATGTTGTGAATATTATTGTTACAAGATTCAAATTAGAGAAGATGACAATTCTATTCTATTGTATTATGGGAGACTTCTATAACAATACATTGTTTATATGTCGATCAAACTTGAAAGTATCTGCTTAAACTATATTCGAAAAGACCAACAAAAGATTCAAATAGGTCTATATCAAGAAATTATTGATAGCATCAACCAGAGAGAAATTATCGGTATTACTGTTGGGGAAAATGTTATCTTGCCAACATCTTTTATTGGTCGTCCTAGAGATATGATACAATGCTATCTTGATGCAATGGCATTAGTTCAAACATATAGAATGTTGGATTAATGGGCTCTAGAAGGGGGGGGGTTGAATAGAGCTTCACAATTCTCACAAGATTGATTAGACCACCAAATTATATTAATTGTAGAAACTTAAACAAGCAACAATTTGATGACCTAATCTAACATTCATAGCAAGGATGAGAGATAGTGAAAGATAAGCACTTGGACAGGTGGTTTAGAGTGGTTCCATGTCCTAAACTTAGGAGCAATGTCAGTCCACTACCTAGATTGGGTTAGTCTCTAGGATTTGCAATCTTGGTACTCTTATATTCCACAATAATATTACAAGATACAACAACCACACATCCAAGGGCTTAGTACCTCAAGCAAAGATCTTCAACCTATAGAAGGAGCTTACCCACTTGAAGCACTGAGTCTTCAGCCATCAACATGGACTTACCCGCTCCTTTCTTCAAGTCTTCTGCCTTCAAGGGATTACCTATCTTCCTAGAGTGTTGCCTTGCTTCTCTCCTTCACTTGGAGATCTAGAGCACCTATCTCCTTCACTTGGAGATTTGGAGCAGCTTGCCTTCTTCGACCTTGAAGAACAGCACCTCCTTCTCCTTTACTTGGAGAGGAATCTTCAACAATCTTCAAAGGAATGGAGGTTGGAAGATGGAGGAGGAGAGCTTTTACATCAATACATGGAGTAACTCTCTTACACAGCAACCTATCTCACTCATTCTCACGAATTTGACTTGAAGGTAAAGAGAGAAAGGGGCTCAAAGGGTTAGAACACTCTCAACTATGCTAGCACCAAGTTTGCAATGAATGAGCAACCTTGGAATGAACTCTAAGAGAGTCTATTTATAATTGAGGGTGCCCCTTTAAGTTGTGGGACACTTGGATACGAAAATAGTCATTTTTTGTTCAAAGAAATGACTCTATTTTCGCTCAAAACACTCACCAACGGTCACATCACTTTTTTCTGCAAATTTTGTACAGTGCAATCGGTCGATTTTCAATAAAGGTAACTCGACCGATCAAGTAAATGACAAAGCCAATATTCAAATGATCGATCGAGTTTGTCCTGAAAAAACTCGACCGACCATTTGAAGTCGAAATGGTCAATTACCTGATCAATCGAGTTCTGTGTAAACACAACTCGATCGATGCAATCTGCAGAAAATTGACTAAGGATTGATCGGTCGAGTTTTAAGGCTGGGAAACTCGACCGACAAAGTGCCTGAAATCAATATTTTAAATTGCATCTAAAGTGATTAAAACTTGGTGATTTTTGTCCCAAACAATTTTTCTCACCTAAGTTACAAATCAATTCATCATTACAAGTGATTACATAAAAGTTCTAAGGTCATTTACATAGGAATCCCAAAAAGCACACTTGTAGCTATTTTGACTTGAACTTGAGCCATTCTAGGGCTTTGGATTTTGGATCCTTTTCATGTACCTAATGCCTACAAACAATCTTAAACACACATATTAGATACATATGAATGGAATGGTTTAAGTCATTATCAAAATATAGGCAATGTATAACCTCTAGGTCAACATTCTCCCCCTTTTTGACAATGACAAACCATTCCTCAAGCATATTGGAAAGGATATGAAAGTTATACCTTTTCCTTGTGAATTGGGGGGATTCATGATACGAACAATGTGAATTGCTCCCCCCTCAATCTGTGCTTCTATTAACCTGCATGGTTAAACTATCTACACAATGCAGTAGCAATATACATGTAATGTGTAGTCCATTGCAAGTTCACATAAAGGATAGTGAATTGAACAAGAAAAGGATCTCACAAGAAAAAGCAATATTATAGCAAAGAAAACCAATATGATTGAGTTTCAAGACATAAGCTATCACTTGAAATATCTCTCCCCCTTTTGACATTATCAAAAAGGTAGGGGAAAAGAAGAGCAAAAAGCCAGGTCTTCTCCAAAACTCAACCAAACAGGCATGCAACAGAATAATCAATAGATTAAAAGCATATATCACACACAGAGAAAAGATAACATACAATCCAAGTCATGATCAAAATATAACTCAAGATGGCACCAACGCATAGGATAAAACCAGAGGAAATAGCCATAGTGCACATCAAGGATATTATAATGCAGATATACATCCACAGAAGATCAACTACAAGCACCAAAGCAAGAAAACAAAGAGAAGAAATAGTACAGCTCAGAAGAATGTGCCATGATGTTTCTGATACAAAATAGTCTAGAAAGATATATATGATAAGCATGCTAGACTAAAAATAAAGACACCACCTAAACGTCTAAGCTATCTTTATCAACAACATCCTCATCGCCAGGTGTGTAGTCCTCATCCTCGTCAGAAGGCGGAGCAGTAGTGCCAGCATCAGAACCAGAACCGTCACCATCTCCGTCATCAGAAGCATCCTCGTTGTCATCATCATCAGCATCAGCAGCATCATACTCGGCCTGGTATGGCATCTCCTCATCATCAGGAGGGTCAAAAGAACGACCGGGCTAGTGGGCATTCTGCTCAGCCCATGACATACCAAGAGTAAGAAGCTCCTTGGCATGTGGGAAGGACGGAGCAGAGTCACCCAAGGAGGCGAGTAGAGTGGCCGAGGGGCAACATGTAATGGCAGAATGGTAGGAACAGAACTACCAGCATCAAAAGGTGGCAGAGCAGCAGTGGAAGACCCAGGAGCAGGATAGTAATGCTCATATGCATATGAAGCATAGGCACTACCGGGGTATGGCTGGTAGGAGGGGTAGGGAGATGCACAGGATAGGTTCATGTGAGACATTATGGAACACAGATCCTGGTGCAGGTGGTCTTGAAACATGTTGATTGTACGTCTGTTGATTCATCATATAACCCATAAGGGTTTCATTAGACACACAAAAATATGCACGGTTGGGTCTAGGAGGAGGTTGTGATTATAACATCCCTGACATGGGTTATGAACTAACCCTAGGTGTTTTGCTTAAATAAGTGATTAGATGCTTGTGTTTATCCTGTGAAATGAAATTAAGGCTTTTGAGGAACTTGTATTTCAATTTCAGTCCTTTTTGCTTAATGTTAAAACATTGTTTTGTTAATTTTGGACTAAAGTGCAAATTAACCAAGTTGAGGGGTTAACTTGCAAATTGCACATGTTAAGATGTTACTCTAATGCTGAGACATCATGATAATGTATATGATGTGGTGGTATGGATTCCACAAAGCTTGAACACCAAGATATAGCTTGTAGAGCAATCCTTGTGCTTTAAGACCTAGTTTTGGTGTAAAGTGCAATTTACCCAAAACCTAGGGTCCAATATGTAAAATATACCTTCTTGAGGATATTTCATGTTTCTTGGCATCAAGTAGAGCAAATAAAATGAGAATGGTTCCTCATTTGAATGATCAAGAAGGAAAGATAATCTTGATATTAGAATAATCAAGATTTAAGCACATGGCCCTTTAATATAAATACAACTTATTAAGATGTTTGGTCTCTTTTCCTTTAAACCTTGGATAATTGAAAAGTCTTGCAAGGTTTTAGAAGGTGGCCACGTATCAAAGAAGTGTAGGATGACTTGGAGGATATGCTTGAGAGATAAAAGGAAATAATTCTCTTTTACCTTTTTCCCTAAAATCCCATAAATATATATAGGAATCCTTTTCAACAAAGCAAGGGATCATTTCCCTTAGTTATTTTCCTTATCTTCTTGCCTTGGCCGACCAAAGGATAGCTCTAGAACAGATGAAGGACGACCAATCTGGTTTGTTAAGTATGGATCACCATCTAACTCGAATTCATGGAGGAAACCATAAAACAAGGTTGGTTTATTGGTTTTCTTTACACGATTCTTCTTTCAGCCATCTTCTTCATCCAAAAAGTGGAGGAAAGACCTTAGAAAACTTCTGGAGCTCAAGCCACCATTAAAGCTACGAAGCTTGGAGCTCTGGATCAGACCTAAAGGTGGGTTTTATAACTCTAAACCTTGAGCTTTGTTTATGCATCTTCATCCCTATGAAAAATCGTTAGTTATTCTTCTTCCTTTGCTACTTTTGTGTTCTTGCTAGAAATTCTATGAAGAACAGCCCCTGTTCTTGAGGTAGATGAAGGTGACGTTAATTTCTATGTTTATCCAAAAACCTACTTTAGCAAAAGGTCTCCAACACTTTCTCAAACGGTTTCCCAAACCATTTGGGAGCAAACGGTTTCAAACTGTTTGATTGTAAACGGTTTCCACCAAACCGCATAGAAGCAAACGGTCCAAGACCGTTTGGATGCTTTGACCAAGTGTTGAACATTTGGAGGAATGTTGAGAGTAATGTATACTAATTACCTACCAAAAATCATCAATTAATTCCAAGTTGTTTACCAATTGAAGGCTCATCAACATATAAACCCTAATCGGGTCAATTGCTGATTTCAATATTTGAGTTAAGTTGAAGTTTGGGTTGAGTGACCCAAATGGTTTCAAAACCATTTGGGGATCACCCAAACGGTCTCAAGACCGTTTGGTGATCACCCAAGACTATTTGTAGGTTTAGGGTTAAGTAGGGTGGACCAATTGAGAGTCCAATGATATCAAGTTGATGAATAAACCATTGATGATTTGGTGACCAAACCTAGAGTTCAAATCTTAATTGAATGACTTGGTTTTTGATCAAATAATAGGAAAACGGTCTCAAGACAATTTGGAGGATATCCAAATTATCCCAAGACCGTTTGGGGGTCACCCAAGACCGTTTGGAGGTCTAGGGTTGACTATGGTTAAGTGGTTGAAGATCTTAAGGTAACAAGTTGAAGTGCAATTGATTGTTGACCTAGTGATCAATCCAATGAGTCAAGACTTAATTGGTTGAGTTGGTTTTGATGTGGACTTGATAAAACGGTCTCAAGACCGTTTGGAGGTCCTCCAAATGATCCCAAGACCGTTTGGGGTCAGGACATGATCAAATTGAATGATGGTTCAATGCTTTCAACTCAATTAGATTCATTTTGAAACATGTTGAGGGGTAATCGATTTTAAACCCTAATACAATTGATCCAAGCCCTAATTGATGATCAATTGAGGGTCAATTGAGTGTCAAATCAGTTGAGGGTTGACCTAATAAACTCAATTGATGAGTGACTAACAAGTATATGATCGATTGAGGGGTTCAACATTGGAAATCCCAACTCAATTGAAGTGATTGAGACACTTTTTGGTCCTTGTAGTTTTGAGGTGGTTTGGACCAAACGGTCTCAAGACCATTTGGGACCAAACGATCCAAAACCATTTGATCTCATGCAGTTTCAAGGTTGGATATGTCCATGCGGTTTCAAAGTCAAAGATGACCAAACGGTCTTCACCCCATCTTGGGCAAATGGTCTTGAGTGTGCACTTTACCAAACGGTTTCAAAAGTCAACAAGACCAAACGGTCTTCAACACCAAATGGTTTCAAGGTCTGTCCAAGACCGTTTGGGGGTTTAGTGTGCAAGACCGTTTGAAGTCTAAAAAGGTTAAGATCTTTGATGTTTTAGTGGTCAAGATGGTTTAGTGGTTGATTAACCCAAACCTCATAGATATTTAAAGTGGCTAAAGGACCAAGTAATTAGTTGATTGAGACATGATGTGATCAATGGTGATCATAATAAAGGTACCCTTGAAGGGATGGAGTAATAATTACTCTTTTGAATGAGTAAGTCTTAATGATCACAATAGTAATGACATAACCCATGATGTCAATGTTGAATTGACTTAGCCTAATCAAGGGTAATGCAAACATCAACTTATAGAAAGATGAAATAGATGTCTTCTTATATGAATGATAAATCAAGTAGTGGACTTCTATTATGAATGAATACCTAATTAAGGTACAATCCTTCATAGTGAAGACTATGAAAACCCTAATTGTAATGATATATATGAACTTTAACCCTAATTTGAGAATGATAATGGAAGTATCCCTAATGCATGAGGATGATGTGATCCTAATTCATTATGATGACATGGTACACCTTAATTAAAAGGTACTTTGTTGATCACTCCTACTTAGGGTGAATAGTAAACCCTAATGGTGAGATAGTAATGATAATCCTAATTAAGGATGATTCAATATGAATAGTTAACCCTAACCCAGGGTAATGTGATGAATATGATAAATCCTAATTCAAAGTATGTTAAATAAGAACCCCAACTTTGAGTGACGTGACATGAATAGTAAACCCTAACCGAGGGTGATATGCAATGAAACTGTAAATCAGCCGTGTTGATCTTCTATAGAGCGACCGTGCAAGGTAGCACGGTCGTGGCAGCTTCCCATTGCACGTCCGTTCTTGGTTGCACGGTCGTGGTGTTCTATACTTGACTTGGAAATAATTGTATTGTGCTGATATAGATATAATGTGCATGTTATCAATTGTGTTAGTCATGCAGGTCTTTATAAAGAAGTGAGCATAGCCAGGTAAGGGTTATGATGCCATATTCATTGAAAGCACTTTATAAGCTTTGAAAGCAATGATATGCTATGTTGCCTAGTAAGAGGTAACAAATGAGACTGATAGGCTGTATGAGCCATGAGAAATATCTGCATTGCTACTATCATGTTCATACCGATAAATGACTTGATGGCAATATGTTACTTGGTAACAAGTGTTTTGATGATTTAAGGGTTTGAACACCCATATTCCTGAATTATAATGATGAGATGGTTAGGGATTGATATCCCAATGTTAACTAGATGTGAAATGAACTTGATACAATTAGTACCCTTTCTTTATAGTAATTGTTTTATTGGTTCATGTTTTGAAAACATGCATTATGCTAAAAGAATGCCATAATGTACTTAAATAATCAAGTATAATGATATCATGTAGAGCCCTGACCATAGATCCATCATTGTCATAAGTTAAATGATGATGAAACAGGTTTTCCTAAGGGAACTCCTGGAGAGCATACTTTTGAGTATGTGGGGGTTATGGACGCGAATATCCTTACGTCCTAATGAGGGAATTGATGTGAGATGAACATTTAATCTCTCAACCCTTCATTATATGTATATGTCGGGATGATGTATCACTAATCTCCCGATGATGTTGTTAATGCCGCATCGATGTGAGATAAACAAGGAATCCCTCGATGGCAAAGAGAGTACAGCATGCCACTGTAACTCTAATAGCAAAGTTTCCAGAATACCCTGGAAAGCTATTTTAGCAGAGACACAAGATGTCCTGCATGTTGATCCTCACTCTGACTGAGGAAGATGAGGTCATAGAAATCCGGCTCTTCTGATGACCTATGTATGGTACCGATTGCGATTTAGTAATGGTCGGTTGGAGTATGAGCGGTATACCTCATCTCCTCAGGGCATAAGTATGTTTATAAATTGTAATCAGCCGTGTAGCATAATTGCTTAGGTTGAACTACGAGAAATAATGATTGATGATACATTGTTTATAATGTTCTTGTTGGACAAATAATATACATGTTCTTCATATTCCTTATTGATTAAATGATTTGTTACTCAATCAAGTTATAATTGAAATGATTGTTAGAGAATACTGCTCTACTTAGTTTATTCAATAAATTGTCTGTTGTTGAGTATTTATAATTCTATTGATTAGTGTTATTCATTTAAAAGTTATAACTCTCGCTGGGACAATTATTCAATTGTCTCACCCCCGTGGGATTCAACTTTTTAGGTAGACGCCGAGGAAGAAGGAACCCTTCAGTGGGTGAGCAACAGCAGTAGCAGCAATATCAGGGACAGCAGTGATCCACAGGTGGAGACACTGTCTATCAAATCTTGTAGATAGAATGTCTTATGTAGTCGTCTCTGTACTCTCAGGTCCTAGGAGTCTTTAGATATTCTATATAGATCTGAGATTTTTGGCTTAATGCCTCGAGGATTTTTGTATACTGCTCATGTACAGTTCAACAGGGTAGTCAGTGTTATGACTCTCGAGATGTGATATGACAGAGATGTAATGATGTATCAGCTTGTAAATAACTTATCTTGTTCTTCTATGAAAGAGTCCTACAGTTGGTGGACCTTTGTGTAAAAGTTTTAAAATTTTGTGATTTTCAGTAATTCAGTTGTTAACGAAACGCTTCCGCATTAGTTTAAATTCATTGATCTTGTTGTCGCAAGACGGTCGTCACAGTTTAGTGGTATCAGAGCTCTAGGTTTGTTGAGTCTATAGAGACATAGGACTTAGGTTGTAGAGTTGATCTAGTGTCTTCCAGTATATCTGATAGTGTCTTCTGCTCATATAGGAGGAGAAGATAAAACTAAAGATGTCTGGATCACACGAGGAACACGTTGTTGAGAGTAGTGTCGCTGCACCTAGAGAAGGTGCAAGAAACCAAGAAAGGGAGGAACCTGTACCTGAACCACCCCAGTTCAATCCAGCTGAAATGGGGAATCTAGCTTTCCAAGCCATGTTTGGGCAGTTTATGAATGCCATGACACATATGACTGATAGGATGCCTATACCTGAACCTAGGGCACCTACCCACCCTGAAGGACATGGATCCGGCAAGACGTTTGAATGAATACGCCAGGTTGGAGCCACAGAGTATGTGGGAACAGCTGACCCTGCAGATGCTAACTTGTGGTTAACTGAATTAGAGAAGGCTTTTAGAATCCTGAACATCCCAGAAGCTGAGAAGGTTAGACATATTGTGTATCTTCTCAAGGGGAGTGTTGGTCATTGGTGGACCATGGAAGAACAGAAAAGGCCAGGTGTGGAGATTGCATGGGAAGTTTTCCGACGGGAACTTATTAACAGATACTTCCCTAAGACGTTTCTGGATGAGAAAATCTCTCAGTTTGAGAGGTTAAGACAAGGTCTAATGAACATTAGTGAGTACGAGGCTAAGTTCATGGAGCTTTTGCAGTTCTGTCCACACATGGCAACCACAGATGAAGAAAGGATTAGGCATTTTGAGAAAGGGTTAAACGCTGAGTTGACTACCCCTGTGTCTGGTTTGGAGAACAGGAAAAGGTTTGCTACTTTTGTGGAGTCAGTCAGGAGGATAGTGTAACATACCAGATCTAGAACCCTACCCTAGAACTTTGACCTTTTGGTGATTTTCCAAACAAGGTTGAGGTTAGGATGATCCTAATAATCTAATGCATGAAATAATATGTCACATAATGCAATTGGTGATAATAAGAGGATAAATAACTTAATTGGATGCATAATGATGTTAATGGGCCTCTAATGGGCCAGATGACAAAACCCATGTAAGAAATTCTTAAAAGTGGAAATAAACTCCAAATTCGTAATCTACACATTAAAATAAGTTTACATGTCAATTTTCAATTAATTTGGACAACCTTGAAATAATATGATAAGTTAAGTGAGAGAAATTACCTAAAAGGTGTAATTAATAAATAAATATAATAATTGACTCCAAAGGAGGAAAATAATGTTATATTCGTGATCTACATAATAAATATAGCCTTTGGGTGAATTTTCATCCAATTTGGAGAAAGTTTGCTTAAAAGGTAAAATCAGGAGAGAGAAAGTGTGTAGAATCTTCAAAATATTAAATAAATATTCAAACAACTCCAATATGTAAAATGAATGACAAATTCGTATCCAACACATTAATTATGACTTGTTTGTCGAGTTTCATAAAATTTGGATAATCCTAATACCATTAATGAAGGAAGAAAGAGAAAATAGTAATTTATTTATTTAACACATTAAAAGTTTCCAAAAGGCAAAACTAAGTGCATAATCGGAATCTACATGCCTTTATTGGCCTCTGTGCAAAATTTGGTTTAATTTGGATAATGTTTGGGCCCTCAATTTAAGAAAGAGAAAAAGGTAAATTAAATATAATGACACCTTAATCCTAATCACATTTGGGCTATGATTTCTGTTATTTTCCTTGTCCGACCTTACTGTTTTGGATTTAATATCATCCATTGGATCTTGATCGTGCGGCGCTAAACCCATCTCCTACCTTGAGTAGGATGGGCGTGCGGCAACTGTACCAGCAGGACTGGTTTTTCGAGGATTTCTCTCCCGATTCTTAACCTTTCTGCGAGATTTCTTCGCCATTGAGTTCGTGTTATGATTCCGCATAAGCCTATCCCCTATTTGCCTAGTTTTGTTGGGTTTCCTGAAAACGCCCAAACCTTGGGTCCCAAGCCTCGCGGCCACCTACCTTCTCGCCGTCTCTCCCTTCCTCGCCTATAAATATCTTAACCCCAAGCTTCCCTAAACCCTTTGCGACTTATTTCTGCACTCAATTGGTTGTTGGGTCGTGTTTTGAGCTGCCAACGTGCGAGGTTTGGTACCAGCTTTGCGGCGCCACCTCCTCCCTCCTCCGCACATCTTCGGCCGAATTGGTGGCTTTGGTGAGTTTCTCGCACCATGTTCTTCAGCTGGGTGGCTTTAGTTTTTCTCTTGGTTGTGAAACTTGGATTCACCTATTTTGACCGTGAGTCCCTGCTTCCTACTCGTGGCCATGGATGGCTGAGCGAGGAAGAAGAATCCTTTGAGTGTTTGTCCTCGTTTGCCCTCTGTTCATCTTTTGTTTTGATTTTTCCACGGAGGGTAAAACCACCTTTTCACTTCCTTCTCCTTTGCTTGGGTGAGTCAAAGCCGAGGGTTAACGCGGTGACTTGTCCGACTCGGATTGGTCCAAGTCATGCGGGCCGGCCTGTTTTTGTGGATTTTATCGCCTATGTGGCAATAAGTAATTACCTGATTGGTCGGTTTTGTAAAATTGATAACTAATTATCTGTTTGGCCAAAAATTACAAATAAATATTCGTTGGATTCAGAAAAATAAGGGCTTTATAATGGAATTGGTTTTATCGCCTGAATCTAATGTTTTAAACAGGTGTTTTTAATGGATCTAATTAAGGATGAATTAACTTGTAAAAATCATAACTAAATATATGTAAGTCAGAAAAATATAATAAAATATATTTTGAGTTCAGGAAAATATAACCTAAAATATGGCATGGTTTTGGAAACCCAATTCACATATTAATAAAAAGGTAGTTTTTAGGGTTTTGTATATTAATGGAAACCTAACCCTAACTCCACATATATGTTAATAGGTTTGTTGGAAGCCTAGGCTTGGACCTAGAAGTGGTTTTGGATCTGTTGACTCTGAAGTTGAGGTATGCTTGCATCCCATATTATTTCTATATTGAGCAAATCTTGTCTCTTGATGTATGTTGTATCCCCTATTCCTCAAAATTGAGCAATTCTTCTCTCATATGTATGATTGCATCTCCTATTATGTCTATATTGAGCAATTTCTTATTCTTCTCTCTTATGTATGTTGTATTCCCGATTCATCTAAATTTAGCAATACACCTACTTTATCATTCTTTTGACTTTGGCCTACACATATGTCTTATCTTTTGATATCATGGTTCATGTGAACTATCTTTTATCTGTTATTGATCTTGTGATCATTTATATTCTCTTGGAATCTTATCTTGTTGCCTTGGTGCAAGTTGGACGTTTGATATTATATGCCCACTTTGAAGTGGATTTGTTTATATGTTTGTGTTGTCCATTGTGTGATGGCAACATTGTAAATTCTGACTATACTTCTCTACTTGCCTCTATATTATACATGCAATGTGATTCAGTAGCACTAGAGTAGTGTAATTACATTGATTTTGGGGCAGTAATCCCCTATTGTTTATTTGGAGGGTGGCAATATACCATTCCTCAGTAATCTAGTGTGGCAGTAATCCATGCTCAAACTTTATATATTGGGAGATTGGCAGTATTCCTTTCTCTATCAGGTTCAAGTTTGTGCTTGGCCGCCAATTGTTATTTATATTGTTCTAGGGCTATGCTTATCTCACATGCATGCAGATTGATGATGATATGTGCTTTGTTTCCCACCATGGTAGTGGATGTTTATATTGATAGCACATTCTTATTATTTGTTGGTTATGGCAAGTATCCCTTTTATTGTGATTTTACTCTCTTGATACCCGTTTGGGTGGTACTTATCTCTTGCTTGGGAAGCCTTGTATATTTTGATGTCCCTATATCCTTATATTGCTCAAATTGTTTTTAGTATGCACATACCAGCCTTTGTTGATGTCTCTTTTGTTTCTCTTTTGCTGGGGTATGCTTCCAACCCTAGGTGGAAGACTTGGATGCATGGCATGTTGACCTGGACTTAGTTTGTGATGATGAAGCTTGGAGACAATCTTGAGGTGGTTTAGATTCCCTCTACATGGATCCTTGTGATGTAAGTTTTAGTTTGTAACCCTTTGTTTTATAATTGAATATAGTCATGTTTTTATTCCGCTGCTATACATTGGTCTTTTGTTACCATTATATAAAGATTTGAAAATTTTACACCCACTCCAACATACCTTCGGAGTGTGTTTGGACTGGAGGTTTTATTGTTCAAATTTTTAGTAAGGAAGTGGTTTCACTTCTTTACAAATAGAGAGGTCCGTGTTAGAGAAGAGACAGACTAAGAACAAGAGGATGTATCCCCAGTTCCAAGGATCCTCATCTAAAAGTTTCAAGAAACCTAGGTTTTCTGTGCCTACACCACCACCTAGATTCAGTACCTAGACACAGTGGACGTTAAATAGAGGTAGAGGATGAAGCTTACCTTTAGAAGGAGCTCGTAGCTCGGCATCTATGTCAGTTACAAGACCACCCAGACCACAACAATTGAACAGAAGTTGTTATATATGTGGAAAGATGGGACATCTGATGAAAGATTGCAGAGCCAGAGAAGTAAGTGTAACTCAACCTCAAAGGCAGAGTCAGCAAGGATCTCAAAGGCGACAATTTCCAGGTAATGCTAGAGGACGTGGACAAGCGTCCCAAGCTGGATCATCAGCACCTAGTCATCGAGCACCAAATCAACCACAGGCAACGGTAAGATTTTACGCGATGAATCCACCTGATGCAGTGACCAACCCTCGGGTTGTGGCAGGTCAGATGGAGTTGTTTTATTCTGATATGTCTACATCTTGCATCATATATATTTTAATTGATCTGGGTGATACGCATTCCTTTATCACTCGAAGAGTGATTCTTGACTGCAACCTGACTACAAGTCATAGAGCAGATAGATTGTTGCTAGAAACTCCTTTGATGGGATCTGCTGTGTTGCGGGAGGTATGTTCTCCCTGCATTCTCTTCTTTTTTGAACATCGCATTCAAGTGGATCTTATACCACTTGAGATGCATGGATTCGATGTAATCTTTGGGATGGATACCTTAGAAAGGTATAAGGTTGTCTTGGATTGTGAGTCCAAGCAGGCGGTGTTCACTGATGAAAGTGACACATGGATCTTTCAAGGAGAAAGAAAGATTCTACCCACCTGTCTTGTGTCAGCTATGGTTGCTGAGAAGCTAATGAGGCAAGGATGTTATGCATTCTTGGCCCATGTGGTAGATATTACCATGGAGAGTCTTAACCCTATTGAAGTTCTGATAGTCAGGGAATTTGAAGATGTATTTCCTGAAGAACTTCCAGGTATACCACCACCTCGAGAGATTGATTTTGAAATTAATCTAATCCCGGATACGCAACCTATAGAACAAACACCATATAGGATGGCACCTGCTGAAATAGCAGAACTCAAAAAATAGCTGCAAGAGTTGCTTGAGAAGGGTTTCATCTGACCGAGCACTTCACCCTGGGGTGCTCCGGTCCTCTTTGTTAAAAAGAAGGATGGGTCGATGCAGTTGTGCATTGATTATCGATAGTTAAATAAAGTAACAATAAAGAATAAGTATCCTTTACAAAGGATTGATGATCTCTTTGATCAGTTGTGTGGTGCAACAGTCTTCTCAAAGATAGATTTGAGGTCGGGATATCATCAGCTGCGTATTAAGGAAGGTGACATACCTAAGTCTGCTTTTAGGACAAGGTATGGTCACTATGAGTTCACGGTTATGTCGTTTGGACTAAAAAATGCACCAGCTGCATTTATGGAACTCATGAATAGAATCTTCCGACCTTTTCTCGATCAGTGTGTTGTTGTCTTCATAGATGACATCCTGGTCTATAGTAGAGATGCTCAGCAGCATGAGTAGCATCTTCGTCAGACTCTAACTTTGCTAAGAGAACACAATTTATATGCTAAGTTTAGCAAGTGTAAATTCTGGTTGCCAGAAGTTTCTTTTCTTGGGCACGTAATATCTGCTTCAGGTATACGTGTTAAACCTAAAAAGGTAGAATTTATCCTGCAATGGGAGCAACCGAAGACACCGACGGAGATTCGAAGTTTCTTAGGATTGGTAGGATATTATAGAAGGTTCATTAAGAACTTCAGTTCTATAGGTTTACCCTTGACTAAGTTGACTAGGAAGGATGTTCTTTTTTCCTGGAGTGACAAGTATCAGCAATCTTTCCAACTGTTGAAGGAGAGGTTGACAAGTGCACTTGTGCTAGTGTTACCTGAGCAAGGGAAAGGGTATATAGTTTTCTGTGATGCCTCTAAGAATGGACTAGGATGTGTGTTAATGCATGATAAACAAGTGATTTCTTTTGCTTCTCACCATCTTAAGAAACACGAGGAGAATTATCCGACACACGATTTAGAACTAGTTGTTGTGGTTCATGCCTTGAAAAACTGGAGACATTATCTTTATGGAGAAACATTCCAGATTTTCACAGACCATAAAAACCTTAAGTATATCTTCTCTCAGCATGAGCTTAACATGAGGCAACGCCGGTGGATGGAGTTAATCAAGGACTACGATTGTATAATTGATTACCATCCAAGGAAGGCCAATGTTGTTGTTGATGCTTTAAGTAGGAAATCAGCAACACCAGCCCTAGATAAAGCACAGCTGAATTCTTTACTGTGCTCTAAGAGGGATATGCTTATCTCCTTAAGGCAAGACAATGTACAGTTAAGAGTATCATTGTTAACAGGACTGTTAGCTGAGATGCATATAAAACCTACTATGAGACAACAGATTAAGGAGGCACAGCAAGTTGATGCTGCAGTTCAACTGATTAGATCGGAATATGGTAGTGAGAAACAAGATGGTTTCCATGACTCAGCTGATCAAGTAGCTTGTTATCA
The DNA here is from genome assembly GCA_963693085.1 of Alisma plantago-aquatica. NCBI lineage: Eukaryota > Viridiplantae > Streptophyta > Magnoliopsida > Alismatales > Alismataceae > Alisma > Alisma plantago-aquatica. The sequence goes on from OY856412.1 coordinate 1,208,381,423, forward strand.
TGGTAGAATGATAGTATCGAATGTGGATAACTTAAGGAAGTTAGTCCTGGAAGAAGCTCATTCTTCAATGTATGCTATGCATCCAGGAAGCACCAAGATGTATTGAAACTTGAAAGATATGTATTGGTGGCCTGGATTGAAGAAAGACATTGCTGAGTTTGTTATGCGGTGTCCTGTGTGTCAGCAAGTTAAAGCTGAACACCAGAAGCCTACAGGAACAATGCAACCTTTACCCATACCATAATGGAAGTGGGATCATGTGACCATGGATTTTGTGGTTGGTTTACCCAGAACAACCAAAGGACATGATTCCATTTGGGTAATAGTTGGTAGGTTAACAAAGACAGCACATTTCTTACCTGTCAAAACAACCTACTCTGCTGAGAAGTTGGCACAGTTGTATGTAGATGAGATAGTACGACTGCATGGAGTCCCAGTTACCATTGTTTCTGAAAGAGGTCCCCAGTTTATGAGTCATTTTTGGGAGCAACTTCATAAAGCTTTAGGCACAAGGTTAAGGTTTAGTACAACCTTTCATCCTCAGACTGATGGACAGTCAGAAAGGACTATACATACTTTGGAGGACTTGCTTACAACATGTGTTCTTCAATTTATAGGAAGTTGGGATCTGCACCTAAGCTTGATAGAGTTTGCCTACAACAATAGCTATCAACATAGCATTGATATGGCACCTTATGAAGCTTTGTATGGTATATGTTGTAGATCACCCCTATGTTGGTATGAAACTGGTGAATATCAACTTTTAGGTCCTGATCTTGTGCAGCAGACCACCGAGAAGATTAAAACATTACAACAACAGTTAAAGGATGCACAAGATAGGCAGAGATCTTATGTTGATAAGCGTCGTAGACCTCTAGAATTCCTGGTTGGAGACAGAGTGTACCTCAATGTCACGCCCCAATCTCACATTAACCACAAACCACGAGATTAAGACGCGACAGGATGGGATTAACACATAACCAACTACTCGTCATTTTTTTAAAACGATTAAAAAGAAACATTTAAATGATAACCAAGTTTAAGCTGCAAACAAGATCTAAACAAACTGCAGAAACTTCTCAATTAAACTGATAGAAGATACAAGCAAGGTCTACAGCATAATACATTGGTTACCATAAAGAAAGCATAACATTAATTTACATCTTTGTACACATTCTCTCTCTCTCACTCACACCTTGTCCCGAGGATCGAGGGGAATGGACTAAGAGACCTCTAACTAGGCTAACAACAAACCTTCTATCGACTAAGCGTTAGGGTGAAACGATCCTTCTGATTCCTGATGCTGATGCTGACCTGAAAATGTTTGAGTAGAGGAATGAGCCTACTCGCTCAGTGAATAACATTTCACTTAGCTATCATTAAACAACTCATCAGGTTTATAAACTGAAATAAACAAATATACAGTTCAAGCAGGGCAGTTCTATTAGCATAGCAAATATACAGACAATAACCACACTTCTAAGCATTAACAGGTATTTCAGGTAAATAAACAGTTATATAAATTTACTGTGAACCTACTTGATATTTATCCATTTTATTATTATGCCCTAAATATATGCAGTGTACTCTGCATATAAAGATCCGCAGCAAGTTCATGCTACGGTCCCACCGTACAAGACTTAGCGACACACCCGGGAAGTGCTAAGTCTGACTACTCGTCCTGGTCTGCACAGGACCCAGGCTCTACGGCCTCAACGCACAACCACGTGTGCTGCACAACCACGTGTGCTCCCGACTTCTCCTTTAACCTGAGTACACCGGCGGAGAGTCACAGGGTTACCTTCGTGACACAAGCACGAATGGTGTTAGATAACCGTGTTTTCTTTTGTTATCGCAGTGCCATCGTGACACAAGCACGATTGTTGTTGGACACTGCCTCTCTTTCCTCGTTTGTCCGTGACACAAGCACGGATGATGTTGCAACACGAGTTTCACCCCAAAGTTGCAGACCCGTCTAAGGGGTTCTACGGTGTTAGGGCATCTAGGTCTATTAATTAATTCACAGATAAATAATTTAACAGAAATATCACATTACAACTGTAAAACACAGAATTTCCTCTTTCTCATCATTCTTATCACGCATTTCAAGTTCCAATGAACTTATCATACTAAAAATACATGCTATACTGTTTAAAGGTCATATCAACTGATACTGAAGCAAATGAGCATTTAAAATGAGTTAAATAATGATTTCTAAATGAACTGCCACTCACCCACTTCGGTGTGTTCGTATACACCGAAAAACGTCCACAAACACGCCTAATTCTACCCTTTACAGCAACGTGCACGCCGTGCACCTAGGCTGTACGCCGTGCACCTTCAGTGCACTTCTGTTCTACTTTTCTGCACCTTTGCACGCCGTACAAACTGACTTGCACGCCGTGCAAACTGACTTGCACGCCGTGCAAACTGATTTTGCACGCCGTGCACCTGGGCTGAAACTTGTTCCGCTATCTGTAACTTTGCACGTCGTGCAATCTGACTTTGCACGCCGTACAACCTGCGCAGAAACGGAAATCCCCTAAATTAGCTTTCTGCAATGTTGCACGCCGTGCAAAACGGATGTGCACGCCGTGCAACCTGCGCAGGGGCAGAATTTGCAGAAATAAAAGAGGAGATTGGGGTCGATTCGGTGGACAATTCTTACCCGAATCACTCCTATAGCTTCGGAATGACCTAGCAAGCAGTTGGCAAGAAGAAAGAACGGGGGGGAAAGCACCGTTCGCTCCCTAGACCATCTCCATGGTCGTCTTCTTCGCGGCTGCAGGAGGAAGAAGAAGGTGAAGAAGAAGAAGATGATGCAACCGGTTGGTTTGGCTAGAGAAGATGAAGAAATCGAAGAAGAACGGAGAAGGAAGGAGCTTGGTTGCCTAGCTTCTCCTCTAGCTTGCTCTCTCTCCCTTTCTCCTTCTCTGTTTTTCCCAAGCGGCAACCGAAGGAAATGAACTATCGTTCATTCCAAAGTCAGTTAATAGAGTTAAAAAGGAAAAACTGATGGAAAGGATAAGGAAGGGCGCCCAGGGGGCCGGATGTAAATTGCCCAAAAACTTTCCGGAATTACACATAGGTCCTTGCACACTAAAAAGCTTATATCTTTTTACTCGTAGGTCGGTTTCACATGATTTCTTCGGCAACGGATTAAGCACAAACTTGTCCTCAACCTCAGGACAAGAAAACAAGCTAATGATACAATAACACTAGCTCAAAGCTCAAAACACTATTAACAAAAGCAAGTACTCATCTCAACATAACTAGTTCAATTATGCACTAACCAAGGTATTTACTGGTAAAACGAAACGTGGGTCATAAATATCTCCCTCCCTTATAAGAATTTCGTCCCGAAATTCCTAAAAGAGAAAAGGAAACTTGTTACGCATTTCTGATTCAAGCTCCCACATAGCTTCCTCTATATTATGGTTTCTCCATAAAACCTTCACTAAAGGTATCTCGCGGTTCTTAAGCTTTTTGATCTGGTGATCAACTATCTGCACTGGTCCTTCAACATAGGACACATTTGTTCTAAGCTGCGCCGGTTCTGGATCTAGAATCTTTTCTGTACTGGGATGACACTTTTTCAGCATAGACACGTGGAAGACATCATGAAGATTTGCCAACTCAGACGGCAAATCCAACCTGTAAGCTACAGGTCCAATCCTCTCAACAATAGGATATGGACCCATATACCTAGGGGTCAACTTACCCCTCTTGCCAAACCTCAGCACTCCCTTCCACGGTGAAACCTTCAAATAAACCTCGTCACCAACCTCGAACTCAAGAGGTCGACGTCGTCTTTCTGCATAACTTTTCTGTCTGTCCTGAGCAGCTTTTAACTGATCCCTGATCACAGATATCTTTTCTGTAGTTACATCAACTAACTCAGGTCCAAGAATTTCCTTCTCACCCACCTCGTACCAAAAAACTGGCGATCTACACTTCCTGCCATAAAGAGCTTCATATGGAGCCATTCCAAGACTAGAATGGTAACTATTATTATATGCAAACTCCAAGAGGCTTAAGTGTTCTTCCCAGTTGCCTCTAAACTGTAGCATGCATGCTCTCAGCATGTCCTCAAGGGTCTGAATGGTCCTCTCAGATTGACCATCTGTCTGCGGATGAAATGTTGTACTGAACTTCAGCCTTGTGCCCAACGCACGATGTAACTGATTCCAGAATCTAGATGTGAACTTTGGATCTCTGTCAGAAATAATGGAAACTGGAATCCCATGTAATCTGATTACCTCATCCACATAAACTTTGGCCAACTTTGAAACGTCAAAGGTTGACTTGACAGGAAGAAAGTGAGCAGACTTAGTTAGTCTATCCACAATCACCCATATCGAGTCTGAACCCTTAGGCGTCCTGGGTAATCCTACTACAAAGTCCATCGTGATGTGTTCCCATTTCCATTCTGGTATAGGAAGCGACTGCAAAGTACCAGCAGGTTTCTGATGCTCAGCCTTAACCTGCTGACACACCCCGCACCTAGCCACGTATTCAGCCACATCTCTTTTCATACCAGACCACCAGTACAGCTCTTTGAGATTCCTGTACATTTTCGTGTTACCTGGATGCATAGCATACATAGAAGCATGCGCTTCTTCAAGAATTTTGCTCTTTCAGCTCACTGTTCCCAGGTACACACAACCTGTCATGAAGATACAACACACCTTCGTCAGAAAACTTGAATTCTGACCTTTTACCTTCCGACATATCCTGCATAATCTACCTCAACTCATCATCACTCTGTTGCAATTCCTTAATCTGATCATAGAAAGTAGGTTTGACCTGCATCTGAGCAATCAACCCACTCTGTCCTGTCACATTCAAGTCTAAATTCAACTTTCGCATATCTACGAGCAAGTCCCTCTTGAAACATGCCATAGAAAATGCATCAGCTGTTGAACTTGACTTTCTACTCAAGGCATCAGCTACAACATTCGCTTTACCAGGATGGTAATCGATTGTCACATCATAATCTTTAATCAGCTCAAGCCATCTGCGCTGTCTCAAATTCAAATCTTTCTGAGTGAAGATATACTTCAGGCTCTTATGATCTGTAAACACCTGACATGTCTCACCATACAAGTAGTGACGCCGTGTCTTAAGAGCATGAACTATAGCAGCTAATTCCAAATCATGAATAGGGTAATTCTCTTCATTCTTCTTAAGCTGTCTAGATGCGTAAGCCACAACTTTGCCTTCTTGCATCAGTACACAGCCCAAACCTCTCCTAGAAGCATCACAGAACACTGTATAACCCTTATCTGCCTCAGGCAACACTAGCACTGGAACTGTGGTCAACTTCCTTTTCAAAATCTGGAAACTCTTCTCGCAGTTATCAGACCAAACAAACGGTGCATCCTTCCTCGTCAAGCGTGTCAAAGGTGATGCTAACGCACTGAAGTTCTGTATGAACCTTCTGTAATAACCTGCTAATCCCAAGAAACTTCTGATCTCAGTAGGAGTCTTAGGTTGTTCCCACTGAAGTACAGAATCAACTTTCTTAGGGTCAACACTAACTCCACCTCTCGAGATAACATGTCCAAGAAATGCTACCTCGGCCAACCAGAACTCGCATTTGCTGAATTTAGCAAACAACTGGTGTTGTCTCAACAACTGCAACACTACTCTCAGGTGTTGCTCGTGATGTTCATCGTCTCTGGAATAGATCAGAATATCATCTATAAAGACTACAATAAACTGATCTAGGAACGGTTTGAAAATCCGGTTCATCATATCCATAAAGGCTGCTGGGGCATTGGTCAGTCCAAACGACATGACCAAAAACTCATAATGCCCATACCTGGTTCTGAAAGATGTTTTAGGAATATCAGAAGCCTTTATCCTAAGCTGATGATATCCAGATCTCAAATCTATTTTAGAGAAGATCGTCGCTCCACGCAACTGATCAAACAGATCATCTATTCTCGGCAATGGATACTTGTTCTTTATAGTGATCTTGTTCAGTTGCCTGTAATCTATACAGAGACGCATGGTACCTTCCTTTTCTTAACAAACAGGACTGGATCACCCCACGGTGAAGAACTGGGTCTAATGAAACCCTTATCTAGTAACTCCTGCAACTGCACCTTGAGTTCTTTCAACTCTACAGGTGCCATTCTGTAGGCTGGCAGTGCTACTGGATGACTACCTGGATATATCTGAATTTCAAAATCAATGTCTCTGACAGGAGGTAAGCCTGGTAACTCTTCTGGAAAAACGTCAGAGAACTCACGAACCACAGGCACATCATAAACACTGGCGGTGCTCTTCTCTGCTCTGGTGTCAACCACATGAGCAAGGAATGCTTCACATCCTTTCTGTAACATCTTATCAGCTACAATAGCTGATATTATGCACGTAGGCAGAACTTTCCTGTCTCCAATAAAGATACAAGAAATTTCCCCTAGTTGAAAGGTAGCTTCCTTCTTCCAACAATCGAGTCGCACTCGATATGTTTCAAGACAATCCATACCCAAGATGACTTGAAAAGTATTTACATCCAAAGGTATGAGATTAGCAGCAAAGGTGAGACCTCCAAAAGATAACAAGCATCCGGGACAGAACTCAGATAAAACTGTTGGTCCACCTAGTGGAACCCTCAACACTAACTCATCTGCCAACTCTTGAGTTAACAGATTAAGTTCATCAACTAAAGAACGTCGTATAAAAGAATGAGTAGCACCCGGATCTATCAAAACTGAAACTGGTATACTATTAAACAAAAGCATCTCTCCTGTAACAACTTGTGAAGAAATTATACCTTCCTGAGGTGTCAAAGAAAAGAAACGTGTTGAAGCTCTCCCTCTGCCACGCTGTCCTCTCTGACCACTCCAGCCACTAGACACTCCACCACCTCTAGAACCAGAAGCCACAGAGGAACTCGGAACATCATGGTATTGAGGCTGGAAAGCTTGTGATGCTGCTTGTCGAAGTTGAGGACATTCCCTTTTGACATGTCCTATCTGTCCACAGGCATAACAACCAGAACTCCAACACGGTCCAGTATGTGGCCTTCCACATTTGTCACATGGCAGTAACTCTTGCCTCTGGGGACCTATTACTGACATTGACGACCCAGAAGACTGTCCACTATCGGCACTGCCCCATCTTCCTGGGTTGTATCCTCCTCTGCCTCTAGAAGTAGTGACATCCTTAGATCTCTGCCTGTCGAAACAACCAAGGCCACGCCCAAGTTTAGAAAAGAAACCTCTACCTCCTCCCCGGTATCCGCTACTGGATTGCCCTCTACTGAATTCTGCAGATCTCTTCTTAGACTCAGGCACCTTGTCAGCATTCACAGATTCTTCAACCTGTCTAGCAGCCTCGACAAACTCACCAAAGTTCTCTCTGTTCCTCCTACTAGTAGCAGAAACTGTATGTCGAATCTCTGGCCTTAGTCCTTCCTGAAACCTTCTACATCTCTCTATGTTATCAGGAACAAGCTGTGGACAGAAATTAGCTAACCGTGTGAAAAGCGCTTCATACTCAGTAACTGTCATGTTCTCATTAAGGAAAGTGGGTGGATAGAATTTGAGATGAAACTCCTCAGAGAAATCCTGCCAGGAAAGCTCTGTACCTCCCCTCTTTTCTTCCACACCACGCCACCATACCTCTACATCGCCTGTCAACAGGTAGACTGCACAATTGATCTTCTTATCCTCTGAAAGCTCCATCAGACGAAAGACCTTTTCTATCTGTCTAAACCACTCATTAGCTTCGGCGGGATCTGTGGTGCCACTGAACTCTGTGCCACCAAGCTTCTTCACAAGCTCATAAGATCGCATCAGATCTTTACTGTTGGTAGAAGAAGATTCTCGCCTATCAGCCTTGTACTTTTCTTTGGTTTCCAGAAACATCCTATACATCCGGGATGCTTCATCCACGTGGTCACCACCACCTGGACCCAAGTACAAAGGGTCAGGGCCAACATGGCTCTCGGCCTGATCATCACGATCAAAGCCTCTTCCTGCCATCTGCAATGATATAACAGAATATTTCCTGTTAGAAAACTACAGATAGAAGAAAGACACCTAAACCTTAATCCTATTGGTCTCTTATCGTCCCCTGACCTGGACTCTGAGTAACTATGTACTCAACCTAAGCTCTGATACCAAGAGTTGTCACGCCCCAATCTCACATTAACCACAAACCACGAGATTAAGACGCGACAGGATGGGATTAACACATAACCAACTACTCGTCATTTTTTTAAAACAATTAAAAAGAAACATTTAAATGATAACCAAGTTTAAGCTACAAACAAGATCTAAACAAACTGCAGAAACTTCTCAATTAAACTGATAGAAGATACAAGCAAGGTCTACAGCATAATACATTGGTTACCATAAAGAAAGCATAACATTAATTTACATCTTTGTACACATTCTCTCTCTCTCACTCACACCTTGTCCCGAGGATCGAGGGGAATGGACTAAGAGACCTCTAACTAGGCTAACAACAAACCTTCTATCGACTAAGCGTTAGGGTGAAATGATCCTTCTGATTCCTGATGCTGATGCTGACCTGAAAATGTTTGAGTAGAGGAATGAGCCTACTCGCTCAGTGAATAACATTTCACTTAGCTATCATTAAACAACTCGTCAGGTTTATAAACTGAAATAAACAAATATACAGTTCAAGCAGGGCAGTTCTATTAGCATAGCAAATATACAGACAATAACCACACTTCTAAGCATTAACAGGTATTTCAGGTAAATAAATAGTTATATAAATTTACTGTGAACCTACTTGATTATTTATCCATTTTATTATTATGCCCTAAATATATGCAGTGTACTCTGCATATAAAGATCCGCAGCAAGTTCATGCTACGGTCCCACCGTACAAGACTTAGCGACACACCCGGGAAGTGCTAAGTCTGACTACTCGTCCTGGTCTGCACAGGACCCAGGCTCTACGGCCTCAACGCACAACCACGTGTGCTGCACAACCACGTGTGCTGCACAACCACGTGTGCTCCCGACTTCTCCTTTAACCTGAGTACACCGGCGGAGAGTCACAGGGTTACCTTCGTGACACAAGCACGAATGGTGTTAGATAACCGTGTTTTCTTTTGTTATCGCAGTGCCATCGTGACACAAGCACGATTGTTGTTGGACACTGCCTCTCTTTCCTCGTTTGTCCGTGACACAAGCACGGATGATGTTGCAACACGAGTTTCACCCCAAAAATGCAGACCTGTCTAAGGGGTTCTACGATGTTAGGGCATCTAGGTCTATTAATTAATTCACAGATAAACAATTTAACATAAATATCACATTACAACTGTAAAACACAGAATTTCCTCTTTCTCATCATTCTTATCACGCATTTCAAGTTCCAATGAACTTATCATACTAAAAATACATGCTATACTGTTTAAAGGTCATATCAACTGATACTGAAGCAAATGAGCATTTAAAATGAGTTAAATAATGATTTCTAAATGAACTACCACTCACCCACTTCGGTGTGTTCGTATACACCGAAAAACGTCCACAAACACGCCTAATTCTGCCCTTTACAGCAACGTGCACGTCGTGCACCTAGGCTGCACGTCGTGCACCTTCAGTGCACTTCTGTTCTACTTTTCTGCACCTTTGCACGCCGTGCAAACTGACTTGCACGCCGTGCAAACTGACTTGCACGCCGTGCAAACTGATTTTGCACGTCGTGCACCTGGGCTGAAACTTGTTCCGCTATCTGTAACTTTGCACGCCGTGCAACCTGCGCAGAAATGGAAATCCCCTAAATTAGCTTTCTGCAATGTTGCACGCCGTGCAAAACGGATTTGCACGCCGTGCAACCTGCGCAGGGGCGGAAATTGCAGAAATAAAAGAGGAGATTGGGGTCGATTCGGTGGACGATTCTTACCCGAATCACTCCTATAGCTTCGGAATGACCTAGCAAGCAGTTGGCAAGAAGAAAGAACGGAGGGGAAAGCACCGTTCGCTCCCTAGACCATCTCCATGGTCGTCTTCTTCGCGGCTGCAGGAGGAAGAAGAAGGTGAAGAAGAAGATGATGCAGCCGGTTGGTTTGGCTGGAGAAGATGAAGAAATCGAAGAAGAATGGAGAAGGAAGGAGCTTGGTTGCCTAGCTTCTCCTCTAGCTTGCTCTCTCTCCCTTTCTCCTTCTCTGTTTTTCCCAAGCGGCAACTGAAGGAAATGAACCATCGTTCATTCCAAAGTCGGTTAATAGAGTTAAAAAGGAAAAACTGATGGAAAGGATAAGGAAGGGCGCCCAGGGGGCCGGATGTAAATTGCCCAAAAACTTTCCGGAATTACACATAGGTCCCTGCACACTAAAAAGCTTATATCTTTTTACTCGTAGGTCGGTTTCACATGATTTCTTCGGCAACGGATTAAGCACAAACTTGTCCTCAACCTCAGGACAAGAAAACAAGCTAATGATACAATAACACTAGCTCAAAGCTCAAAACACTATTAACAAAAGCAAGTACTCATCTCAACATAACTAGTTCAATTATGCACTAACCAAGGTATTTACTGGTAAAACGAAACATGGGTCATAACACTCAAGGTCTCACCTTGGAAAGGAGTTCTTATATTTGGAAGGAAAGGAAAGTTAGCTCCTAGGTTTATGGGGCCTTATCCAATCATTGAACGGATTGGAAAAGTAGCTTATAAACTAGAGTTACCACCAGAACTACAAAAGTTACACCATGTGTTCCACATTTCCATGCTTAGGAAATGTCATCCTGATACAGAATCAGTTTTGCAACCCATGGAAGTAGAATTGAATGATGATGTATCTTATGAAGAAGGACCTGTGTCGATTCTTGATAAAAGGATCAAAAAGCTGAAAAGGAAAGACATAAGTCATGTGAAAGTTCTCTAGAATCATCGTGGTGTTGAAGAAGCCACATGGGAACTAGAGGAAGAGATGAGGAGGAAATACCCTACTATTTTCTCTTAGTATGTTTTTGTAATGATTTCGGGGACGAAATCCTTGTAAGGGGTGGATAATTTGTAACATCCCTGACCTGGGTTATGAACTAACCCTAGGTGTTTTGCTTAAATAAGTGATTAGATGCTTGTGTTTATCCTGTGAAATGAAATTAAGGCTTTTGAGGAACTTGTATTTCAATTTCAGTCCTTTTTGCTTAATGTTGAAACATTATTTTGTTAATTTTGGACTAAAGTGTAAATTAACCAAGTTTAGGGGTTAACTTGAAAATTGCACATGTTAAGATGTTCCTCTGATGATGAGACATCATGAGAATGTATATGATGTGGTGGTATGGATTCCACAAAGCTTGAACACCAAGATATAGCTTGTAGAGCAATCTCTTGCTTTAAGACCTAGTTTTGGTGTAAAGTGCAATTTACCCAAAACATAGGGTCCAATATGTAAAATATACCTTCTTGAGGATCTCTCATGTTTCTTGGCATCAAGTAGAGCAAAGAAATGAGAAGGGCGCCTCATTTGAATGATCAAGAAGGAAAGATAATCTTGATATTAGAATAATCAAGATTTAAGCACATGGCCCTTTAATATAAATACAACTTATTAAGATGTTTGGTCTCTTTTCCGTTAAACCTTGGATAATTGAAAAGTTTTGCAAGGTTTTAGAAGGTGGCCACGTATCCAAGAAGTGGAGGAGGACTTGGAGTATATGCTTGAGAGATAAAAGGAAATAATTCTCTTTTACCTTTTTCCCTAAAAATCCCATAAATATATATAGGAATCCTTTTCAACAAAGCAATGGATCATTTTCCTTAGTTATTTTCCTTATCTTCTTGCCTTGGCCGACCAAAGGATAGCTCTGGAATAGAGGAAGGATGACCAAGCTGGTTTGTTAAGTATGGATCACCATCTAACTTGAATTCATGGAGGAAACCATAAAACAAGGTTGGTTTATTGGTTTTCTTTACACGATTCTTCTTTCTAGCCATCTTCTTCATCCAAAAAGTGGAGGAAAGACCTTGGACAACTGCTGGATTTCAAGCCACCATTAAAGATACGAATCTTGGAGCTCTGGATCAGACCTAAAGGCGGGTTTTATAACTCTAAACCTTGAGATTTGTTTATTCATCTTCATCTCTATGAAAAATTGTTAGTTATTCTTCTTCCTTTGCTACTTTTGTGTTCTTGCTAGAAATTCCGTGAAGAACAGCCCCTATTCTTGAGGTAGATGAAGGTGACATTAATTCCTATGTTTATCCAAAAACCTAATTTAGCAAACGGTCTCCAACACTTGCTCAAACGGTTTCCCAAACCGTTTGGGAGCAAACGGTTTCAAACCGTTTGATTGTAAACGGTTTCCACCAAACCGCATAGAAGCAAACGGTCCAAGACCGCTTGGATGCGTTGACCAGGTTTTTACCATTTGGAGGACTGTTGAGAGTAATGTAGAATAATCACCTACCAAAAATCATCAATTAATTCCAAGTGGTTTACCAATTGAAGGCTCATCAACCATCTAAACCCTAATCGGGTCAATTGCTGATTTCAATATTTGAGTTAAGTTGAAGTTTGGGTTGAGTGACCCAAACGGTTTCAAAACCATTTGGGGATCACCCAAATGGTCTCAAAACCGTTTGGTGATCACCCAACACCGTTTGGAGGTTTAGGGTTAAGTAGGGTTGACCAATTGAGAGTCCAATGATATCAAGTTGATGAATAAACCATTGCTGATTTTGTGACCAAACCTAGAGTTCAAATCTTAATTGAATGACTTGGTTTTTGATCAAATAATAGGAAAACGGTCTCAAGACCGTTTGGAGGATATCCAAACGATCCCAAGACCATTTGGGGGTCACCCAAGACCGTTTGGAGGTTTGGGGTTGACTATGGTTAAGTGGTTGAAGATCTTAAGGTAACAAGTTGAAGTGCAATTGATTGTTGACCTAGTGATAAATCCAATGAGTCAAACCTTAATTGGTTGAGTTAGTTTTGATGTGGACTTGAGAAAACAGTCTCAATACCATTTGCAGGTCCTCCAAATGATCCCAAGACCGTTTGGGGTCAGGTCATGATCAAATTGAATGATGGTTCAATGCTTTCAACTCAATCAGATTCATGTTGAAACATGTTGAGGGGTAATCGATTTTAAACCCTAATACAATTGATCCAAGCCTGAATTGATGATCAATTGAGGGTCAATTGAGTGTCAAATCAGTTGAGGGTTGACCTAATAAACTCAATTGATGAGTGACTAACAAGTATATGATCGATTGAGGGGTTCAACATTGGAAATCCCAACTCAATTGAAGTGATTGAGACACTTTTTGGTCCTTGCGGTTTTGAGGTGGTTTGGACCAAACGGTCTTAAGACCGTTTGGGTCCAAACAGTCTCAAGACTGTTTGGGACCAAATGGTCTCAAGACCGTTTGGGATCAAACGATCCCAAACCGTTTGATCTCATGCGGTTTCAAGGTTGGATATGTCCATGAGGTTTCAAAGTCAAAGATGACCAAACGGTCTTCATCCCATCTTGGGCAAACGGTCTTGAGTGTGCACTTTACCAAACGATTTCAAAAGTCAACAAGACCAAACGGTCTTCAATACCAAACAGTTTCAAGGTATGTCCAAGACCGTTTGGGGGTTTAGTGTGCAAGACCGTTTGAAGTCTAAAAAGGTTAAGATCGTTTGATGCTTTAGTGGTCAAGATGGTTTAGTGGTTGATTAACCCAAACCTCATAGATATTTAAAGTGCCTAAAGGACCAAGTAATTAGCTAATTGAGACATGATGTGATCAATGGTGATCATAATAAAGGTACCCTTGAAGGGATGGAGTAATAAGTACTCTTTTGAATGAGTAAGTCTTAATGATCACAATAGTAATGACATAACCCATGATGTCAATGTTGAATTGACTTAGCCTAATCAAGGGTAATGCAAACATCAACTTATAGAAAGATGAAATAGATGTCTTCTTATATGAATGATAAATCAAGTAGTGGACTTCTATTATGAATGAATACCTAATTAAGGTATAATCATTCATAGTAAAGACTATGAAAACCCTAATTGTAATGATATATATGAACCTTAACCCTAATTTGAGAATGATAATGGAAGTATCCCTAATGCATGAGGATGATGTGATCCTAATTCATTATGATGACATGGTACACCTTAATTAAAAGGTACTTTGTTGATCACTCCTACTTAGGGTGAATAGTAAACCCTAATGGTGAGATAGTAATGATAATCCTAATTAAGGATGATTCAATATGAATAGTTAACCCTAACCCAGGGTAATGTGATGAATATGATAAACCCTAATTCAGAGTATGTTAAATAAGAACCCCAACTTTGAGTGATGTGACATGAATAGTAAACCCTAACCGAGGGTGATATGCAATGAAACTGTAAATCAGTCGTGTTGATCTTCTGTAGCACGACCGTGCAAGGTAGAACGGCCGTGGTAGCTTCCCCTTACACGGTCGTTCTTGGTTGCATGACCGTGGTGTTCTATACTTGACTTGGAATTAATTGTATTGTGCTGATATGGATATAATGTGCATGTTATCAATTGTGTTAGTCATGCAGGTCTTTATAAAGAAGTGAGCATATCCAGGTAAGGGTTATGATGCCATATTCATTGAAAGCACTTTATAAGCTTTGAAAGCAATGATATGCTATGTTGCCTAGTAAGAGGTAACAAATGAGAATGATAGGCTGTATGAGCCATGAGAAATATATGCATTGCTACTATCATGTTCATACTGATAAATGACTTGACGGCAATATGTTACTTGGTAACAAGTGTTTTGATGATTTAAGGGTTTGAACACCCATATTCCTAAATTATAATGATGAGATGGTTAGGGATTGATATCCCAATGTTAACTAGATGTGAAATGAACTTGATACAATTAGTACCCTTTCTTTATAGTAATTGTTTTATTGGTTCATGTTTTGAAATCATGTCTAATGCTAAAAGAATGCCATAATGTACTTAAATAATCAAGTATAATGATATCATGTAGAGCCCTGACCATAGATCCATCATTGTCAGAAGTTAAATGATGGTGAAACAGGTTTTCCTAAGGGAACTCCTGAAGAGCATACTTTTGAGTATGTGGGGGTTATGGACGCGAATATCCTTACGTCCTAATGAGGGAATTGATGTGAGATGAACATTTAATCTCTCAGCCCTTCATTATATGTGTATGTTGGGATGATGTATCACTAATCTCCTGATGATGTTGTTAATGCCGCATCGATGTGAGATAAACAAGGAATCCCTCGATGGCGAAGAGAGTACAGCATGCCACTATAACTCTAATAGCGAAGTTTCCAGAATACCCTGAAAAGCTATTTTAGCAGAGACACGAGATGTCCTGCATGTTGATCCTCACTCTGACTGAGGAAGATGAGGTCATAGAAATTCGGCTCTTCTGATGACCTATGTATGGTACCGATTGCAATTTAGTAATGGTCGGTTGGAGTATGAGCGGTATACCTCATCTCCTCAGTGCATAAGTATGTTTTTAAATTGTAATCAGTCGTGTAGCATAATTGCTTAGGTTGAACTACGAGAAACAATGATTGATGATACATTGTTTATAATGTTTTAGTTGGACAAATAATATACATGTTCTTCATATTCCTTATTGATTATATGATTTGTTACTCAATCAAGTTATAATTGAAATGATTGTTAGAGAATACTGCTCTACTTAGTTTATTCAATAAATTGCCTGTTGTTGAGTATTTATAATTCTATTGATCAGTGCTATTCATTTATTTGCAATAACAATGCTTCTGGAGAAGAGTTATAACTCTCGATGGGACAATTATTCAATTGTCTCACCCCTGTGGGATTCAACTTTTTAGGTAGATGCCGAGGAAGAAGGAACCCTTCAGTGGGTGAGCAACAGCAGCAGCAGCAACATCAGGGACAGCAGTGATCCACAGGTGGAGACATTGTCTGTCAAGTCTTGTAGATAGAATGTCATATGTAGTCGTCTCTATACTCTCAGATCCTAGGAGTCTTTAGATATTCTATATAGATCTGAGATTTTTGGCTTAATGCCTCGAGGATTTTTGTATACTGCTCATGTACAGTTCAACAGGGCAGTCAGTGTTATGACTCTCGAGATGTGATATGACAGAGATGTAATGATGTATCAACTTGTAAATAACTTATCTTGTTCTTCTATGAAAGAGTCATACAGTTGGTGGACCTTTGTGTAAAAAATTTTAAAATTTTGTGATTTTCAGTAATTCCATTACTAACGAAACGCTTCCGCATTAGTTTAAATTCGTTGATCTTGTTTTCGCGAGACAGTCGTCACAGTGATGGTGGAGCTCGGGTGGAGGAGGATGGGGTAGCAGAAGCGACGGCAGAGGCGGAAGCAACAGAGGTAGAGGAAAATACAGGGACGGACTTTTGAAGAGTGGTTTCACTAATACAAACACCTTTCCTGGAAACCGGATAATAGAAGTCAGAAAAGAGACATTTGTCAGTGGCGAACTTGAAAATACCACAGATCAAAGCCAAGTAGGGTGGGTGGGTGCCTTTGGTGTTCTTACCAATGTCAAAGCAGGTCATGTGATGTAAGATATACCTAGCCCACTTGACACTGATATTGTTTAACAAATAATACATAATGATTGCGGTGTTTTTGGCAATGTCCGTTTGATTTCTCTTGGGTGGACATTATAGTTAATCACCAAAGCCAGTATACGCCTCTTTAGGTCAAGAGAGGAGGAGGGTAGGGTGGACTTTGTCTTATAGGCCACGTCAAGTTTCTTCAAAAACTAATGAACATCCGGCAAAGTCAATTCATGGTGTTTGTAAAAACCTTACGGGTCAAGAAGATCGAAATACTCACCATAATCTTTACGCCATGTATCATTTTCCTGATCTCCAGCAAAAAAGACATTTAATGTATCCTCAGAGATCTGGAAATGACGACCGGCGATCATAGATGTAAGAATTACTTGAGTATTCGGTAGTGGGATAAGTGTGTCATAGTTCCAACGCAAGTTCGTGTAGAACTCGTGAACTACTTTAGTGCTTGATAGAGCATTGTTAAAACAGTCACGTTCGACCGCTAGGGCAAACAGATGGTGGGAGGCGAGAAGCCAAGAAACAGAGGCAATAATCGCTTTATACCTTGGGGAAGGATCGATCAAAGCATGAAAAGGAAAAGGGCTTCGGGGAAGAAGGTCCTTGTACCTATTTACAGCTTCAACTAATACAAAAGAGGTATTATCAAACAGAATCAAATGATTATTAGATGAGGAAGCTAGGGCATTGCTTGGAGCAGGATGTTTTCGTCTATGAGGAGCCATGGAAGTGAAAACGAGATGAAAAACGAGCACACAAGCAACAGCAAACCTCAAACATTGAAGAAACACCACCACTGACGCCCGGGGAGGGTAAGAACAATGATTCTAGGTCGATCTAGGGCTAGGAGCGGGAGTTTTAGGGTAGGGTTTGAGAGCTTAGGGCTAAGAGGTGAGGAATCGGTCGTCTATTTTCTAGTTGAGAGGGAAAAAATATGATCGATCCTAACTTTTAAGTTGACCCAGCCCGCAGATCGGTCGAGTTCTGTGTGTGGAAAACTCGACCGAACGCTCCATTAAAGACTTGCTCTCGGCTCCTGATCGGTCGAGTTTCTGAGGGTGAAAACTTGACCGAAGATCAACCTGACCTAAAAGTCACATTCTTAGTTTCTAGCCATATACATGCCAATTAAATTTATTTTTTCCATTCTATTATGCATCATAAACATACTTAGGCACATTTAGCTCATCATTGGGCACTATTTTGCGATAAAACATAGAATTCGATAAAAAAAAACCAAAAACAAGCAAAAACTAAGCATGTTTACAAGCAAGTTAGGCACATTTAAGCATATGTAGGCAAAACAAGGTGAAGAAAGACATGAGCAAGCATATAGGAAAGAGACAACTAGCTATATGACATGGCAATATCATTCAAATCAACAATAAGCAATTTCGATCGAATAAAGTTAAATTGATCTCTAGCTAGAGGTTTTGTAAAGATATCCGCCAATTGATTTTCCGTGTCCACATGCATGATATAAATATCCTTCTTGGCAATGTGATCACAGAGAAAGTGATGGCAAACCTCTATATGCTTGGCTCTACTATGCAATATAGGATTGTAAGATAGATTAATTGCACTATTATTGTCACACAAGATAGGAGAAGCATCAAAAAATATGTTGAAGTCTTGGAGCATTTGCTTCATCCATAGGACCTGTGCACAACAGCTCCCGGCTGCAATATATTCAGCCTCAGTAGTTCATAATGCCACTGTACTTTGTTTCTTGGAGAACCAAGATACTAGGCATGGTCCTAGAATGAAGCAAGTGCCACTTGTGCACTTTCTATCAACCAAACAACCTACATAATCCGCATCACTATATGCTCTAAGAGTAAAATCCCTTGATTTAGGATACCATAGTCCAAAATTTTGGGTTTTGGCCAAGTACCTCAAAATCCTCTTAACAACAATAAGATGCGACTTCTTAGAGCTATATTGAAAGCGAGCACACAAACCAACACTAAACATAATACCAGGTCTAGAGGCATTCAAATAGAGTAAAATTCCAATCATACCTCTATAGAGCTTCTCATCTACCTTCTCACCTTCTTCATCTTTGTTACAACCCCAATTTTGGGTTCATTTGGTGAGAAATGTAATTTCTCATATTAAATATATTTGAACAACAAATGATATAATTTGTTTGGAATAAATGGATTTCGTTTACAATAGCCTTAATGATTGTGTTGTGGGCTTTATTGGCTATTGGGCCCAAATAACAAGAAAATTCAATTAGTTTATGAATAATTAAGTTTTTGAGAAAAGAATAAGATAGAAACCTCTATAAGGCAAAATGATGTAATCCAAGGATGGATTTCGTGCCTCTTGGATTCCTTGGGTCCCAAGGAGTCCAAAGTTTCATAAAGAGTGCAATAAAAAAAGAAAAGATCAATCAAATATTTCTTTATTAAGAAAGAAATTGAAAACAATGGTAAAATGTGGAAAATAAGTAAAAAGAGGTACAATTGAGTTATCCTTAGTGGAATTTCGTATCCCAAGGATTCCTAATGATAAAAGGAATACCAATGAGGAAAATAAAAGTGAAATAAAGAGAAATCCTCAAAAAGAGCTATTTTACTAAGAAATAAACAAGATAATGAGAAATAATAAAGAATAATGTATTTAGATGCATCTAGAAGGATAATGAGTATCAAATAAAAAGGATTTCGAAATAATAGAGTTTCTTGGGATCCAAGGAGTCCCAATAAAGAGGAAAGAAAGAGAAATTACCAAAATTGCAAAATAAAGGGATAATGGGAATACATAATTAATGAATTATGTGGTTTTGTTAAGAAGAAAGTATTTTATACTTAAGGAAATATATTTTCGTGGCCAATATATTAAAAGGCATGGATAAAGATAATAATGAGAAGGAATTTTTGTATCCCTAAATATCCAAGTAATAAAGGATATCAAAGGGGTTATGAGGAGAGAGAAGAATACTTTTCCTTGAAGGAATGTGATTCCTAATAGGAGGGGACTTGTTTCCTCTTAGGTGGGCATCCTAGGGCAAGGATACACTCCCCTATAAAAGGGGTAGACCCCTGGATCGAGTTCCAGAGAACCCCAAGTATCCTTTTTTCTCTCCCATCTTTTTCTTTATAAGCAAACCTTAGGATGGAGGAGAGAACGTCTAACCCTGGGCAGCGAGGATGTGTGGGGTTGCCATGGTCAAGGAGAGAAGTTCCACAATGCCAAAGGAAAGCTCTGTCGTCGTTCCCATGCCTGAACTTAAGCGTGACAAGGGCAGCACGGCTGTAAGGCCTGCTGGTGGTCGTGGACACGGCCAGCACTAACCAACTCACCTGGATGCAAGACGAGGAGCGCCCTGAGTGCGGGGAGGGGCATCGTAGGTGGGGACATCGTCCCTGATGGTCGCCGGTCACTGGAGGAGAGGGGGCAGGCCGCACTTGGCTGCAGGTCAGCCGCTAACGCAACGCAGTCGAGCTGTGTGAGGTTGATGAAGAAGGAGGAGCCGTTGGACGGTTTTGCCCTCCTGCGGGCTAAAGAACCAATTACTTACACAAGGGTAAATGCGTAATTGCATTATGTTTCCAAAAACTACAATGTTGCATTGGATAGGCGACGTGGCAGCTTCCGATTGGCCCAAAGTAAGTAATTTTGTGAAATTCATATCTATTTAACCGTAGATCGGATGGATGTGCATTATACATGAATCTTGTTCAGAAAAACGAGAGGAATCTCATAAAAATATTGTTAGGAGCTAGTTTCTCTTGAAATTCGAAAAGTAATGGAAGTTATTAACTTTAATGAATTAATGGTTAAGAAACCCTATTTTTGATATAATTAATGTGATTAGTAGGGTTTAATGGATGATTAAAGTTGATGTTAACTTGTTAATCATAAAGAGATACATTAAGATCGAAAAAGATGAATTTTGCATGTAATTGATTTAACTTAGAGTTCCATGTGCATGAAAAAGCTTTAATGGGCCTTGAAACCCTAATAATTAGTGAATGAGATTATTAATGGCTTTAACTATTCAAAATTATGATTTAAGTTGAGAGATGATAATTCCAAGATATTTCGAGTATAAAAGTTCCTAATTGTGGATAAATACCCTTAATGTAGAAATTAGGGTTTTCTAGTAGATAAAAGGTAGAACTTGTGATAAATAACGTTCATATGTGAATTAGACCATAATAAACTATGAATTGATGATAATGACTTTGTCATGGATTAAAAGGATAAAAATGGTAGTTTTAATGAAGAGGAGGCTTAATGGACTTAATTGAGGATTAATTATGCTTTTTCTAGAATTTAGGTTATATGTTGTTAAAAGGTAACCTTAATAAGTTTCATGAAGGATAGATGAGAAATTAGGGTTTAAAAGAGTAAAATGAAGTAAAACCCCTAATTGCAAAGTAAACCCTAAAAAGAGGAAGACACCCTAAAAGGGGATAGAAACCATAAGTAGCAAGATGGTTTGGATATATTTTGATAAAAAGGAATTGGATGTATATTTTAGGATTGAACTGTGTACTTGCTTGATTCTGGATTACTTGCTTGTTTGGACTATTCCTGCATCTGAGTCTGCTTGACTGGTATGTGGTTAATTATGGTTAATCGCATTAGTTTCCCGAGGGTTTTCCAGATGTTTCCTCATATTGAATCCAATCTAAACAGTTGGATGTTCATACTTGCAAAATTATAAAGTCACTATGGTTATCAGAATTATAAATAAGTGTGTATTCTCGCACCTACATGCCACCCTGATGGAAGATGCCATAAAGGTCAGTCCCAAGAGGGTAGACCCATGGGCACCATGAGAGGTGACCCTAGACACCAAGCTCGGGAATGAGAAGGTGGTATATGATGCATGACTATGGAGCACCATGAGAGGTGACTCCTAGGCACCAAGCTCAGGATTGAGAAGGTGTCCTTAAGTCAATGGCAAAAGAGAAACCCTAGAGGGGTATTCCAGGGTTAGGGCAAAAGTGGTGGAGAATGACACATTGAAAATGTAAATTGTCTTATTAAATAATTTGATTGTGATTATTAAATTGTTAGCCATGTCTGTGAAATTTTGGATGTCCCCACAAACCGACATATTCTGATATGCTGATCGACGTTTTGTTTCTCGACGTTTTAGGTACAAGCTTGAAAAGGACAAACAGTAAAGTGGCATATGTGAAATTAATTAAGAGTTAAAGTACAAAGGAGGATTAGTTAGAGTAGACTCCTGATGCGGATAGATGTAGATATCCCAAATTTGAAAAAGGTATGCAAAGTTTTATTTTGTACCCGTTTTCAGTTTAGTTAGTAAAATTTGTTAATTGTTATTGATTATTTTTCAAACCTTTGATCCGGGTTATTGGTTAACGGCTCTGACCTTTCAGTCTCCCTTAATTGGGGGTTACCAGGAGGCGGGGTCGTTACAATTGGTATCAGAGCAGAGGTTCCTCATTTAATCTTTAATAATTATTAAATTTTACAAATTCTATATAACCAAGGGAGTTATTAGAGGATTATCCGAAAGACTGAGGTGTCCAGAAAAGGATCATGTCTGGGGGCTGGCAATATTTTCCTTTGCACCGCTAGTCGGAATATGAGGATTCTCAGATTGTGTGACTGCCTGGCCGATGTCTTAGGATATGACTCAAAATAAGATACCTTTAGGACTCTCTCATCTTGTTCATCCCTTCTCAACTCAAATTCTATTAAGGACAGTAGGGATTAGGGTTTTCTCTCTTCTCGTCACCCTCTTGAGGTATGGGTAAGGTTAATAAGGTCTAAGGAATCCTCCACCAAATTAATGAAAGGTGTGTAAATAAGATGTCATGGACATAAGCTTAATAGATTAAGCGCCAACTAAAGAATAGATACATGCTTAAGTCGTATGACACAAGTTGTCATCACCCTCAGGAGAGACATGAGGATAGACCTCTTTGTCAGGAGGATGAGTAGAGAGAGTTAGTCTTGGAGGTAGAGACCTCCATTAAAAGTAGAGACCTAGCACATCCTCTGAGGATGATGTTAACCCTAACCCTAAGTGAATGTACAAGAGAGAGAGATGACATGATGAGTTAGATGTCATGGTTGACCGAGTGTTTGGATGGACACACCTTGGGATGCCATACGAGCCATGAGAGGTTAGATGACCTAGTACCTTTGACAACCCAACCCTGGAAAGGGTCGTGCATGTTAGAGTGAAGGATAGCTCCTTCATTGATGAGGTTAGTGAAGAACCTATAGAAACCCTATGGGATTATGCAAGTAAGGGATAGCATGCACCCAGAGTACGTCAGTGGTATGGTAGTAGGTTGAAACCCTGGATAGAAGGGCACGATGGATGGCTTATGAGATAAGCATAAAGAGATATGGATAATCATGAGCAAACATAAGTTTGAGCATAGGCTTCACCTACGTAGAGGTATGCATGTGAGCTTGATCCTTCATGGAGAGATGACCTCTAGTAGTATGACTAGATCTGGAGTTAGCTTTAGAGAGAGAAAGAAGGAACCAAGCAAGAAGGTTGGAAACCTAAAACCCCAAGATGTGAGGAATAGTGGGGAGACAAGAATGATGTGACCTAAGTGGATGATAGTGGTTGCCTCATGCATGATCCCTGGAGGTTGATGATATATTGGTTACCTTTAGAGGAACCAAACCCTAGAGAGAGGATGATGCTTCTGGTACCCATGTTCTTGTGGTATAGTTGTTTACCTTCTGAGACAGGAAAAAGAGTTCCTTAGACCTAGAGAGGTTTGGTAACAGGTTGTGAGGCCTTGTACCTTGTTGGTTGTCCTTGAGGAGGACTCGACCCTGATGTGTTGCTCGAGTTGAAGGATGACAGGGAGTGCATGTCATGCCTTATACATGCTTGATTCGTGGTTAAGAGTTTGAGCATGCAGTTGGACACCCAAAGGTGAACCTAGGGTTCCTAGGCCTAAGAGGGGAAGCGGTGTACCCAATGCTCATGATGAGATTTGAGTCTCTATAGTTTCGAGCATGGTACTCCTCATGCGTAGAGGTAAAGGAAACCCCTTAAGTTAAGGGTATGTTTGATGAACCTCTCACGACTAAGTTGATCTAATGTTGAGGAAAGAGAACAAGTATGACCTAGCATGGTTTAATAGGTGGTCTGCTTGTGCCCTAGTAGCTGATGGGTTAGGCATGTTCATGTGGACGTATACCCTAAACATAAGGACGTTTGTGACGGTTGTTATCAAGGTGTAGTTTCCTCCCATCCTGGGAGAGGGACCCTTTTGTAGGGTGTATACTAGTTTTTTTGATTTTGAGGTAACCTAAAGAGGTTTCATATGATCTTGAGAAGCTAAGTGATGAGTACATGGTACAAGAATGAACCTGTAGACCCATAGATAACCATCTCGATGTGCATGTGGGTGTGATACCATGGAGGTGACCAGTATGGGGCCTGACCAGGGTAGACAGGTTGCCATGACCCCTATGAAGGGATGAAAGACAACCCATGAATGCAGAGAGAGATGATGAAGTCTTGGGTAAGGTTCTACGTTGAACATGTACTATGTTAGAATCCTAAGTCTATCCAAGGGTCGAGTAGGGATAAGACCGATGGAAGTAGGGGTTTCCTAATTCCCTAGTTGCACATGACCATAGGGTCGGGAGGTAACAGCTATCATTGTCTGAGGGCCATGGGTTAGGAGATTGATCACCTTCATGAACTCATGGGACCCAAAGGGTATATGAGTAGGGCACTCTCTAGATGCATAAGGGAAAAGGGATGACCCCTAAAAGTGTTGGCACCCTATAGACCTAGAGGAGATGACCAAGGATTGTGTGTAAACACCAGTAGTCTCAAGACCAGTTCTCCATGGAAGTAACCTTGATATCGAGATGATTGTGATGTAGAGACGTGGGTGGCACGTTTCAACCTAGATTTGAAGGTGTAATGGCAAGGTGGGATGTGCCATCTCTACTCTTGGAACAGGAAGAACTTTGTGTTTGGACGGCCGCCAAATGCTTATTTCCTCTTGTTATGGGAGGGAGAGATGGGACAGTACGCATGCCATATGCCAAGGATAAAAGATGATGCGAGTTGGAACGTTGCTAGGAGGTATGGGGACAGAGATGATAACATACCTTGGTGAAGTGAATGATACATGGATGGTTTGCAAGAAATAAAAGGAATAAGGTAGTCATCTTATAAGGATGTTTTTTTTAGCATGAGCTATGTGGAATTTGCAAGTGATGCAAGGTATAGTTTGATCACTAAGAAGATGAGCTCAAAGTGTGCTCAATGAAGATAGACTTAGAGTGCGAGTTTGAGATGGCAAGTGAAATACATGGAAGTGTATGTCTTCAATGTTACCTAAGGATGTGAAGTGGTAATGGATGTTTTGGTTGAGATATAGCTACCTCATTTAGCTAGAGACTAGAAGAGGTTGTTAGTCTAACCCTAAGTCTGTAAAGGATATGTGTATGGCTAACACTCAGATGTAACGAAATATGTTGAACAAGTTAATGGTTGTTTGGTTAGCCAGCATGGGCTTTGATGCAATGAAAGGATGGTGGTAGAACCTCAGATACACTTCTTTGGATAAGAAGGTAATAAAACCCTATTGAGAGTGGTTTAGGGTTTTCAAGGAATCGATCTTGAGGAATCATGACATACAGGATATCATGGTTTTAAGATCACCAAACACTGTGATACTACAAAGATAGTAAGTGATAGTAGCACTTTGGTTGCTTGAATGTGGTCATGCAAGACAAGAGTGAAGGAAGAACACCAGTAACCCAGTGCTTTGACTTAGAGGTTAAAGAATCCCTGAGAGGGAATGGGAATTCATCACTACATATGTGGTAGTAAGTCTTCTTTAGACCAAAGAAGGTCAAGATGCAAAATGGGTTATGGTAGATCGCCTTACCTAGATGACATGAGATAGAAAGAATGTTGTCAAGGGACATATTCGGTTGAACTATTTAATAGAGAAAGATGGTTCAACTACACCATGATGCAAGTTCAAAAGTTCTTGAGTATGACATAAAGGTTCACTTCCATGAGGTGGAAGTAGATACATGAAGAACTCAATGATAGTATAGTTTATCACCCCTAACTAATGATTAGTATGATCCAGACTAGAGGGTCTGATGAGAGAAAGTGTGCTTGTTCAGGGTGATACAAAGAGACAGTTCTTAAGATGTGATGTTAACCACCATAGCCTTTATCAGGATGCAAGAAGTTCTATAGGGAGGTTGTGTCAGTCACCACTTCATTAAGATGATGTTGGTGAAGGAGGCCTCGCAAAGGTCAGAAAAGAACCACAATGTGTGCAGATGAAGTCGCTTTAATCGTGCAATGGCTGAGAGAGAGCCCAGTGGTGACATGAGTCATGAGATGATGCAAAGCAGACTAACATGTAGTTCATTGTGGGAGAATATAATGTGAAAATCCGACCCCTCTAAGCTACATCTGAGAAAGCTGAGACCCAGATATATGGATCCATTTGAGATGGATTGGTGGAGAAGGTTGTGTTTAGCCTTACCCCTCAGGATAAGATGATGTATAAGGTGTTACATGAGTCCAGTATAGAGAACTATGTGAGGTACCCAAGCCAGGTGCTGAGCCCTGAACCTATTCAGCTTTTGAGAGGCTGAAATGTCCTGAGTCACCTATGAGGGTACGATATACCAAGGTAAGAAAGAACTCATATGGAAGAATATGAGATGATGAAGGTTCTTGGGAAGAACCATGGAAAGGGTAAGGCCACATGGGAGCCACGATGGACTTAGGAAAGGTTTATCCTGATTTGTTTATTTGCTTGGTGGAATTTTGAGGACAAAATTCTTATAAGAGGGGAAGGATGTTACAACCCCAATTTTGGGTTCATTTGGTGAGAAATGTAATTTCTCATATTAAAGATATTTAAACAACAAATAATATAATTTGTTTGGAATAAATGGATTACGTTTACAATAGTCTTAATGATTGTGTTGTGGGCTTTATTGGCTATTGGGCCCAAATAACAAGAAAATTCAATTAGTTTATGAATAATTGAGTTTTTGAGAAAAGAATAAGATAGAAACCTCTATAAGGAAAAATGATGTAATCCAAGGATGTATTTTGTGCCTCTTGGATTCCTTGGGTCCCAAGGAGTCCAAAGTTACATAAATAGTGTAATAAGAAAAGAAAATATCAATTAAATATTTCTTTATTAAGACAGAAATTGAAAACAATAGTAAAATGTGGAAAATAAGTAAAAAGAGGTACAATTGAGTTATCCTTAGTGGAATTTCGTATCCCAAGGATTCCTAATGATAAAAGGAATACCAATGAGGAAAATAAAAGAGAAATAAAGATAAATCCTCAAAAAGAGCTATTTTACTAAGAAATAAACAAGATAATGAGAAATAATAAAGAATAATGCATTTAGATGCATCTAGAAAGATAATGAGTATCCAATAAAAAGGATTTCAAAATAATAGTGTTTCTTGGGATCCAAGGAGTCCCAATAAAGAGGAAAGAAAGAGAAAGTACCAAAATTGCAAAATAAAGGGATAATGGGAATACGTAATTAATGAATTATGTGGTTTTATTAAGAAGAAAGTATTTTCTACTTAAGGAAATATATTTTTGTGGCCAATATATTAAAAGGCATGGATAAAGAATAATGAGAAGGAATTTTCGTATTCCTAAATATCCAAGTAATAAAGGATATCAAAGGGGTTATGAAGAGAGAGAAGAATACTTCTCCTTGAAGGAATGTGATTCCTAATAGGAGGGGACATGTTTCCTCTTAGGTGGGCATCCTAGGGCAAGGATATCCTCCCCTATAAAAGGGGTAGACCCCTGGATTGAGTTCCAGAGAACCCCAAGCATCCTTTTTTCTCTCCCATCTTCTTCTTTACAAGAAAACCTTAGTATGGAGGAGAGCACATCTAACCCTGGGCAGCGAGGACACGTGAGGTCACCACGGTCGAGGAGAGAAGTTACACAATGCCAAAGGAAAGCTCTGTCGTCGTTCCCATGCCAGAACTTAAGTGTGACAAGGGCAGCACGGCTGCAAGGCCTCCTGGTGGTCACGAACACGGTCAGCACTAACCAACTCTACTGGACGCAAGACGAGGAGAGCCTTGAGCGCGGGGAGGGGCATCGTAGGTGGGGACATTGTGCCTGATGGTTGTCGGTCACTGGAGGAGAGGGGGCATCCCGCGCTTAGCTACAGGTCAGTTGCTAGGGCAACGCAGCCGAGCTGCGTGAGGTTGATGAAGAAGGAGGATTCGTTGGACAGTTTTGCCCTCCCGCGGGCTAAAGAACCAATTACTTACACAAGGGTAAACACGTAATTGCGTTATGTTTCCAAAAACTACAACGTTGCATGGGATAGGCGATGTGGCACTTCTGATTGGCCCAAAGTAAGTAATTTTGCAAAATTCATATCTATTTAACCGTAGCTCGGATGAATGCACATTATACATGAATCTTGCTCAGAAAAATGAGAGGAATCTAATAAAAATATTGTTAGAGCTAATTTCTCTTTCAATTCGAAAAGTAATGGAAGTTATTAACTTTAATGAATTAATGGTTAAGAAACCCTGTTTTTGATATAATTAATGTGATTAGTAGGGTTTAATGGATGATTAAAGTTGATGTTAACCTGTTAATCATAAAGAGATACATTAAGATCAAAAAAGATGAATTTTGCATGTAATTGATTTAACTTAGAGTTTCATGTGCATGAAAAAGCTTTAATGGGCCTTGAAACCCTAATAATTAGTGAATGAGATTATTAATTGCTTTAACTATTCAAAATTATGAATTAAGTTGAGAGATGATAATTCCAAGCTATTTCGAGTATAAAATTTCCTAATTGTGGATAAATACCCTTAATGTAGAAATTAGGGTTTTCTAGTAGATAAAAGGTAGAACTAGTGATAAATAACGTTCATATGTGAATTAGACCATAATAAACTACGAATTGATGATAATGACTTTGTCATGGATTAAAAGGATAAAAATGGTAGCTTTAACGAAGAGGAGGCTTAATGGACTTAATTTAGGATTAATTATGCTTTTTCTGA
Organism: Alisma plantago-aquatica; assembly: GCA_963693085.1. Taxonomy (NCBI): domain Eukaryota; kingdom Viridiplantae; phylum Streptophyta; class Magnoliopsida; order Alismatales; family Alismataceae; genus Alisma; species Alisma plantago-aquatica. The sequence goes on from OY856412.1 coordinate 1,208,410,025, forward strand.
AATTAAGGTTATATGTTGTTAAAAGGTAACCTTAATAACTTTCGTGAAGGATAGATGAGAAATTAGGGTTTAAAAGAGTAAAATGAAGTAAAAACCCTAATTGCAAAGTAAACCCTAAAAAGAGGAAGACACCCTAAAAGGGGATAGAAATCATAAGTAGCAAGATGGTTTGGATAGATTTTGATAAAAAGGAATTGGATGTATATTTCAGGATTGAACTGTGTACTTGCTTGATTCTGGATTACTTGCTTGTTTGGACTATTCCTGCATCTGAGTCTGTCTGACAGGTATGTAGTTAATTATGGTTATTCGCATTAGTTTCCCAAGGGTTTTCCAGATGTTTCCTCATATTGAATGCAATCTAAACAGTTAGATGTTCATACTTGCAAAATTATAAAGTCACTATGGTTATCACAATTATAAATAAGTGTGTATTCTCGCACCTACATGCCACCCTGATGGAAGATGCCATAAAGGTCAGTCCCAAGAGGGTAGACCCATGGGCACCATGAGAGGTGACCCCAGACACCAAGCTCGGGAATGAGAAGGTGGTCTATGATGCATGACTATGGAGCACCATGAGAGGTGACTCCCAGGCACCAAGCTCGGGATTGAGAAGGTGGCCTTAAGTCAATGGCAAATGAGAAACCCTAGAGGGGTATGCCAGGGTTAGGGCAAAAGCGGTGGAGAATGACACATTGAAAATGTAAATTGTCTTGTTAAATAATTTGATTGTGATTATTAAATTGTTAGACATATCTGTGAAATTTTGGATGTCCCCACACCGGCATATTCTGATATGCTGACCGATGTTTTGTTTGTCGGTGTTTTAGGTACAAGCTTGAAAAGGACAAACAGTAAAGTGGCATATGTGAAATTCATTAAGAGTTAAAGTACAAAGGAGGATTAGTTAGAGTAGACTCCTAATGCGGATAGATGTAGATATCCCAGTTTTGAAAAAGGTATGCAAAGTTTTATTTTGTACCAGTTTTTAGTTTAGTTAGTAAAATTTGTTAATTGTTATTGATTATTTGTCGAACCTTTGATCTGGGTTATTGGTTAACGCCTCTGACCTTTTGGTCTCTCTTAATTGGGGGTTACCGGGAGGTGGGGTCATTACAATCTTTGTCAAGTTTGGCATGTTGGACATGGGTGTATCCATCGGCTTCATGTTCTCCATCCCAAAATGCTTGAGCAGTTCATTTGTGTACTTGCCTTGGTTGATGAAGTTTCCTCTTTTTGTTTGCTTGATTTGAAAGCCGAGGAATAAAGTCAACTCACCCATCATGCTCATTTCAAACTCACTCTGCATAAGAGAACTAAACTCCTTGCAAAGATCAAGATCAGTCCCGCCAAAAATGATATCAACAACATAGATTTGAATTATAAGAAAATGGTTAGAAGTGTGTTTTAGGAATAAGGTAGAATCAACTTTGCCCGTGACATACCTGTTATCTAACAAAAAGTTCTTTAATTTCTCATACCAAGCTCGAGGCGCTTGTTTGAGTCCATAGAGAGATTTTTGCAACAAATAAACATGATTGGGTAATTTGTCATTTTCAAAGCCCGGAGGTTGAGCAACAAAACTTCCTCCTCGATTGTACCATTCAAAAATGCACTTTTAACATCCATTTGATATAACAAGAAATTTTTGTGACTAGCAAAGGCAAGTAACATACAAATAGATTCTAATCTAGCAACAGGAGCATAAGTTTCATCAAAGTCAATACCTTCCTGTTGGTTGTAACCTTGTGCTACTAACCTTGCTTTGTTTATTACCACTTTTCCTTGCTCATCTAGCTTGTTGTGGTAGACCCATTTGGTGCCAATGATTTTTCTATCACTTGGTCTTAGCACTAGAGTCCACACACGATTCTTCTTGAATTGCTCTAACTCTTCTTACATGGCAAGGATCCACTCATCATCACCAAGGGCTTCTTTGATGTTCTTTGGCTCTAGTTGGGAGATGAAGGCACTATCTGCTTGTTCTTTGTTGTGATCAGCTCATGTCCTCACTCTTTTGAAAGGGTTGCCAATGACCAACTCCTTGGGATGATTCTTTGCAAAGCGGGGAGTGGGATCCTTCTTTTCTTCTTCTTCTTCTTCTATCACCTGCTTACCTTTATTTTTGATGTTGAGGTATTTTAAGATAGGAATCAAATCATCTGCAACATCATTATCAACAACATGCTTGCCAAAAATAGGATTAGTTTTAATAAACTTAACATTGATAGATTCTTCAATTTTAGACAATTCAATGTTGAATACTCTATATGCCCTGCTAGTGGTGCTATAGCCTAGGAAGAAAGCATTATCATATTTCGGATCAAACTTGTCGAGAGAATCCTTCGTATTTAAAAAAAAACAAGGACATCTGAAAACATAAAAGAAATCAATAGACGGCTTTCTACCATGCCATAGTTCGTAGGGGGTTTTCTTTAAAGAAGGATGTATGAAAACTTACTTTTGCACAAAGCATGAGGTGCTAACAGTTTCATCCCAAAACTTCTTAGGAGTGTCATACTCAAGAAGCATGGTCCTAACCATCTCTTGTAGTGACCTGTTCTTCCTCTCTACAACCCCATTTTGTTGAGGCGTATGAGGAGAAGAGAAATTGTGCAAATAACTAGATTTTTCACAAAATGCTCAAAAAGATCATTTTCAAATTCTCCCCCATGATCACTACGGATAGAAACAATTCGGCAAGAAGCTTCGGTTTCATCCCATTTACAAAAGCTCGAGAAAACATCAAGAGTATCGCTTTTAGAAATGAGAAAAAAGGTCCAAGTATATTGAGAGAAATCATCAACAATAACAAAACAATACTTGGAACCACGAAGCGTTTGCATTCTCATTGGTCCAAATAGATCAATATGAAGAAGTTCAAGAACTCTCTTGGTACTCATGACTCCTTTGGATTTGAAGGAGGATTTGGTTTGTTTCCCTTGTGTACAAGGTTGGCATTCCTCATCCTTTTCAAAATCCAATTTGGGAAGTCCTTTAACTAAGTTTTTTTTGCTCAATTTCTTCATTTGATGCATATTCGCATGACCCAAACGGTGATGTCAAAGAGAAATATCACTTTTATCCACTACCAAGCATCTATTTAGTATGGGCTTAAGATCATCAAGAGAAATTACATAAAGATTACCATTTCTAGTTCCCTTATATATAACATTGTAGGAGATGGAATCTAGAAGTAAGCATTCTAAAGAAGTAAACAACATAAGATATCCATTGTCACAAAGTTGACTAACACTAATTAAATTGTGATGTAGGCCATCAACAAGCAACACATTTTTAATACATAGCTCATTGCCCACATCACCCTCACCTATGACCTTACCCTTCTTGTTGTCCCTGAAGGTTACCGATCCTCCTTTCTTTTTCACAAACTTGTTGAAATGGTTGATTTCTCCAGTCATGTGCTTAGAGAATCCACTATCAACAATCCATCTCTTTTTAACCTCACCAACATATTCACTAGTAGAGGCCATGAGGGTAAGATGGCATTCTCCATCTTCGAAGCTTGAGGAGCTTGAAGAAGACTCCTCCCAAGCTGCATGGGCAACATCTCTTGATCTTCTTTCTTTCTTATCCTTCCTCTTTTACTTGCCTTCTCTCTTGTACTCCTTATCTTCATTGTGGCTTCTCTTGTGGTGGCTCTTCTTGGCCTTGGGGCAGTCACTCTTGTAGTGGCCTTTTTTACCACACTCATAGCACCTTGGAGTTGAAGAGGAGGGCTTGCTCTTGAAGTGTTTGTCCTTTGAGTAGTTGCCTCGTGCTCATTGGAGCCTTCATCTTCACTTGAGGAAGGACTGGGAGACTTCAAGGCGAGTTGTTGTTTCCGGACCATTTCTTCAATTTGTGCTTTGAAGGTTGTGTCCTTTATCTTCTTTAACTCTTTTTCTTCTCTCTTCTCTTCCTCTTCTTGCTTTTCAAGCCTAGGTTCATGGGCTTGGAGGTTACCGACCAGCTCCTCAGTTGACAACTCACTTAGCTTGTACACCTCTTCAATTGAAGTAACCTTAGGCTCCCATCTCTTAGGAAGAGATCTCAAGATCTTAGAGTTGATAGTACATCTATCCATCACACTCCCAAGGGCTACCAAACCATTTAAGATGACATTGAGCCTAGTGTACATATCAACCACTCTCTCATTCTTACCCATCTTGAAGTTCTCTAGAAGACCACCAAGCATGTAGATCTTAGCTTCCTTTACTTGCTCGGTTCCTTCATAGGTGACACACAATTTGTGCCATATCTCATGTGTGGTGTCCCATGAGGAGATACGGTTGAACTCGGATGGAGTAAGGGCGACGTAGATGATGCTCACAGCTTCAGCGTTGAGTTGAGCATGCTTCATTTCAACTTCAGTCCATGTGGTGATGTACCCCTTTAGATCTTCATATTTGAGATGGACTATCTTCCACATTTCATAGATCACACCTTGAAGGTAGAACTGCATCCTTTTCTTCTAATAGAGGAAGTTGGTGTCGTCGAAGACCGGAGGTCTCATGGAGAAGCTTCCTTCTAGGTTAAGCGAACTAAGTGTCGAATCACCCATCTTCTCCTACTTGTTGAAGTAGCTTGGAGAAGACCTGCTCTGATACCACTTGTTGGATCAATGGGCTCTATAAGGAGGGGGTTGAATAGAGCTTCACAATTCTCACAAGATTGATTAGACCACCAAATTATATTAATTGCAGAAACTTAAACAAGCAATAATTTGATGACCTAATCTAACATTCATAGCAAGGATGAGAGATAGTGAAAGATAAGCACTTGAACAGGTGGTTTAGAGTGGTTACATGTCCTAAACTTAGGAGCAATGTCAGTCCACTACCTAGAGTTGGTTAGTCTCTAGGATTTGCAATCTTGGTACTCTTATATTCCACAATAAGATTACAAGATACAACAACCACACATCCAAGGGCTTAGTACCTCAAGAAAATATCTTCAACCTATAGAAGGAGCTTACCCACTTGAAGCACGAAGTCTTCATCCATCAACATGGACTTACCCACTCCTTTCTTCAAGTCTTCTTCCTTCAAGGGATTACCTATCTTCCTTGAGTGTTGCCTTACTTCTCTCCTTCACTTGGAGATCTGGAGCACCTATCTCCTTCACTTGGAGATCTAGAGCAGCTTGCCTTCTTCAACCTTGAAGAACAACACCTCCTTCTCCTTAACTTGGAGAGGAATCTTCAACAATCTTCAAAGGAATGGAGGTTAGAAGATGGAGGAGGAGAGCTTTTACATCAACACATGGAGTAGCTCTCTTACACTGCAACCTATCTCACTCATACTCATGAATTTGACTTGAAGGTAAAGAGAGAAAGGGGCTCAAAGGGTTAGAACACTCTCAACTATGCTAGAACCAAGTTTGCAAAGAATGAGCAGCCTTGGAATGAACTCCAAGAGGGTCTATTTGTAGTTGAGGGTGCCCCTTTAAGTTGTGGGACACTTGGATATGAAAATAGCCATTTTTTGTTCAAAGAAATGACTCTGTTTTTGCTCAAAACACTCACCAACGGTCACATCACTTTTTTCTACAAATTCTGTACAGTGCAATCGGTCGAGTTTCAATAAAGGTAACTCGACCGATCAAGTAAATGACAGTCGATATTCAAATGACCGGTCGAGTTTGTCTTGACAAAACTCGACCGACCATTTGAAGTCAAAATGGTCAATTACTTGATCAGTCGAGTTCTGTGTAAACACAACTCGACTGATTCAATCTGTAGAAAATTGACTAAGGATTGATCGGTCGAGTTTTAAGGCTGGGAAACTCGACCGACAAAGTGCCCAAAATCAATTTTCTAAATTGCATCTAAAGTGATTAAAACTTGGTGATTTTTGTCCCAAACAATTTTTCTCACATAAGTTACAAGTCAATTCATCATTACAAGTGATTACATAAAAGTTCTAAGGTCATTTACATAGGGATCCCAAAAAGCACACTTGTAGCTATTTTGACTTGAACTTGAGCCATTCTAGGGCTTTGGATTTTGGATCCTTTTCATGTACCTAATGCCTGCAAACAATCTTAAACACACATATTAGATACATATGAATGGAATGGTTAAGTCATTATCAAAATATAGGCAATGTATAACCTCTAGGTCAACATAGAAAACCAGACATATTTCCAACTTTTACATGCAATCCATCTTGGAAAAAAGTAATAAGAGAGTTACTTAATTTTGAAGAGGCATAAATAGGTCACATTTGCTTTTCAGAATCCTCAAATCAAAACCAAAAGAGTTGAAAGTTGATTTTTTCAAGAGAGATATTTTTGTATGTCTGATTGGTTATGTATATGTGATAGAACATCAAAAATGAGGACTTCTAGATGCACATTTCCTTTTCATATTAAAGAAGGGTCAAAAGATTACTACACTGATGTATATGACTATATGTATATGTTGAATACCTGAAAAGGAATGTAACCTACATTTATATACTATGGTTTTGAAACTTTTGGTTCACGGTTTGTGTGTGATCTTAAATCTGAATACTATTTGCATGAACAATGGAAAATGTAAGAAACATTACCCGAAGGATTTTTGTTTGATAACAACCCAGGCAAACAATTCCTACCCTCTATATCAAAGAAGAGAGATGACTCACTAGGAAAGAGTGGGTTCCACCATGGTTGAAAATCATTGAATTGTGCCTTAAAATCCTTATTTACTAGCTAAATACAACTGTCATATGAATGTAGGAATATGTTCTTCAATTAAAGCATTGACATACGTATACAAGTATATATACAAAAGACATGACTGAATACAATTTTTAAGTGGATGAAAAACAATTGAAGTATGGACATGATGAAATTGTGCAATGTGTCAGGATGATGGGTGTCAGCACAAGAAGCAGCATGGAGAATATATCAATTTCCCTTGAATGAAATTCATCCATCTGTCACATTTCGTAACTTCATCTTGAGGACAAACATACAGTTACATTCCATGAAAATCAAGCTTTGTCAACCATTGTACAAAATGAACATATTTGACAAACAATGCTTAGAGAATATTTTATAAAAAACTATATTGGTGAGGAGGCTCCAAGATACCTATATAAAGAATTTCATGAGCATTATGTCTAGGAAAAGAACTCCAAATGTTGGAATAAAAGAAAATAAAGAAATTCCATTGGAAGAATAATTTTTGCTATCTATGTTGTGTTGTATATAGTTCCATCTATAGTTTTCAAATGTCAAATGATTTTGTGCCTTTGATGTGATTCAACAAACAACATAGATAGTACAGACAAAAGGAGAGCGGTACTATCTATGTTGTTTGTTGAATCAAATCAAAGGCACAAAATCATTTGACATTTGAAAACTATAGATGGAACTATATACAACACATTCCAAGGAGAAATTGAAAAGTTTGGTTTGTTACAGACCTCTGACAAGATTGAAAAATGTCTTGATGAAGCAGTGATATTTCAAATGCCCTCATATCTTTGACAACAATTTTGTACTATTTTGGACTATTATGCATCTACTAGTGTCGCAACCCGCCACGCTAAATGAGATTATTCGAAACCAAAACACGATCAATCATAAATTAAACATATTACTAAAAAGGTGCATAATTAAAATTGAATTAAACTTCGTAGACATGTCCAAGAACATTTACATATAGGTCCATCATCTTGAATAAAAGCATATATTGTATCAGGTATCTTTACATATGTCTAGTGGCCTCAGCCACAACCTATTTACAAAAGGTATTGTCCACATGTTTACATCATGTACAAACATCAGTACACTATAAAAAACTCAAGTCAAAGTACATAATTTACAAAACTTCCATGTCTGAATCTGAGAGTACAGGGACGACTCCAGGACACACAACTAACCAACCTTCTTCCTTTATGGATCTCTAAATTGCTCCTCCTCACTGCCACGGGTCTGACGGTGCTACTAACGATCACTTAAACAAATTGGGTGACCCATGAGGTGAGACCCATGTCCTAATGAGAGATATAACTCGCAACAATGTCTATTGCGTAGAGGAGATTATGTATTTAAACAATTAAAGCAAATAACATTACAGAATTGAAAGAATAGCATAATTGACAAAGGATTAGACATATCTAAAGCCATAAGTACAATTGATTTCTCTTAATGCATTGTACATCATATAAATATTAAATGAAACAAAGCAAGGGTCATCATCCATTGTAAGTTGATAAATAACCCTAATAGATATACTACATGGATGAATTACATATTTTATTCAGCCCTGGGTAGTTTGAGCATACCACTCAAATGACCACTGTGAAGTTGCAATCAGCCCTATATAAGATCTAGGAGAACTAGAATCCTAAGATCTCTTCCCCTCGTTTAGTACAAGTCTAGCGTAGTGACATAACAGTCAAACTACAAAACAACCTAGCCCACCATGGGTACACAGACAACAACACTAGAAACTAGGGTATTCAACCCAAAAATCCAAGTTATGACCACAGTCGTACTCAATAACATATGTATACACCCAATACATAGCCTTGATCGCTCTTCAAAACCTTAGAATCAGGATGACAAGATATACCATCCATGCACTCATATATACTCAACAGTATACGAATCTGAGTTTCCCTTCTAGAATACTCATTTTACTATCCAGCAAGTCCTGACACTGGATTAGTTCTATAGGCTTAGGGCACTACATGATTAAAGTTCCACTTGGTTTAATAAGCCAATTGAGTATTTTCAGACTGCATCAACCAAGTTACATACTACTACTAAATTGTTCTTACAAGATTAGTGGTACACAACAACTCTATAAGATATAAAATGTATGAAACATATTCCTTATCACTTCATCATAGTATACTAGTCAATTGTCATCCATGAAGAGACTAAAACTTCCACTAGGGATCAAAACATGCCCAAAGGCAATTTAGGTCAAACAACAATTCCTCTTGTAAGAACACCATTATCATCTAATACTTTTGCAGAAGGTTCAACACGTCACAAATGAGGTTCAACATGTCACAAATGAACTTGTTACTCCCAGATTAAACATAGGTATTTATTTATCGTAGAAGTTATGATATTTCCAAAAATAACATAATAGATTACCTTTAGCATTATGAATGCATCCATTCACCATTTCAACATCAACAAAAGATAGAAGTATTAAACCATCATCAATTAATCATTATGAAAAAGGTTTATAGGTGTGGGTTGTATTTGTATTACCAAAACAGCACACATAGGTAAACCATTGGTTCATCAGCACACATAGGCATACCATCAGTTCATTTAGGGACTTAGCAAAACCATCAATTCATATACTTAGCACACCTATCAGTACATGGTCAACAAAAGCCATAGATTTATCTATCAAGTTAGCCATCGATTTAGGCACTAAGTAAAACCATCGTCTAATTTACTAAGAAAAACCATCAATGTGTACACTAGGTGAATCCATTGGTTCAGACATGGAATATAGCCATTGATTCATTCACCAAGTGAGACCATCAGTTCATGTAAAATGTAAAACCATCATTTCTTAGACTTAGTGGGATCATCAGTTCTTAAACTAAGTAAAGCCATTGGTTCACACACTAAGTAAAACCATTAGTTTCAGTACTAAGTAAAATCATTAGTTCCTACACTTAGGGAAACCAATTCTTTACACTAAGTAAAAACCATCATATCATACCTTCAAAACCAAGGTAGTCCATTATAGAAAAAGGAACGTTCATATGATCTAAAGATAGTTCAACAACACACAACTATGGCACATATATGCAAAATAGTGTATAAAATATCATCTTTCCTCATAATACCAAGTTTCTAGGGTAACATCTATGTAGACCAAGTTAAAAGTAGGCAATAAATGGGCCGAAAGTCATATAAATCACCTCAAGATGAAGAAGAATGTCCAAGAAGCAAGGTATCTCAAAGAACAAAAGATAAAACCCTAGCTTTACACTCCCATAGCTATAAGGTAGCTCCTTTCTTCCAAAATAGGGTAAATCTAGGGAAAGAGAGAGAAGAAAAGGGGTTCTTCAACCACATGCACTTGTTTTCATCAAGAACTCTAAGATTCCATCAGTGGATGAAGAGAGGAAATAAAATAGTAAGAAAACTAGATTATGGAAAAGATCTTACATGTACAAGGCAAAACACTAGGTTTGAAAGATCCAAACAACCCTAGAGAAGCTTGATCCAAGACCTTAAGAAACATGCATCCAAGATCTCTACAAGCTTTGTCCTCAAGGAGCTCTCACTTCACCTAACAATGGGTTTGGATATCTCTAGTAGCAAGAATAAGAGGGAGAAAGAAAAAGGTTCAACTAGAAGAGGGGAGAGGGATCTATATATCTAAGGTGAGAGAGAAAGGTGGTTAAGGGTTGAAAACTATATTGCCATGTGTCAAAACTCGAGATTTCCTTTTTCATTCACTATCATAACTTCCATAGGTTTGTATTCAAGGAGATCCATTAGTTTATGCCTTAGTGATACCATCAAGTTGCATCATTAGAGAAACCATCGGTTTGTGTGGCATACTTAACCATTTTGCAAACCTTGATCATCCATCAGTTTGTGTACTCTAAAAGGAAAGTCGTAAATTCTAGAGCCACATGAAAAAATCATCGATTCCTCTACTATAAGAAGAAAACATCACATCATACACCCACATGGTGAAACAACTGGATCCTCACTACACAAGGTGAAACTATCGATTTAATCCCTTAGGTGAAAATACATTGGTTCTCAACCTACAAGGGAAAGGAGCAAACATGTGATGGTGCACTGGTGTGCTCCCGCTAGAGGCTTGCAACAAGTGCAATCCATGAGGTCGGGAGGCACGGGATGAGATGGGATATTTGCTTTCGAAATTTGTATGATCCCACACTAACTACCTACTTCTACTAAGACATTACACCCGCAAGTGCACGGGGTCGTGTCGTAGTATAGGTGAGGTGGCAAGTACGGGGTCGATCCGCGAGGATAAAGGGGGCACTAGAGTTAGATGGCGTGAGCTACGTTCCTAGTGCGGAGAGTAGGGTTTTTAGGATTTTAAGGTTGATTGTTGATTGATTAACTAATAGAGCAGTTAAGAAATGCGAGATGAAAGCTAAATTATCAACAGGCTAAGTGAGCAATCTAAGTTAACGAGCTATCTAACCAAGAGCAAGAACGAATTATACCAAACTAAGCAAGCAACTAACAATTTAGAGCCTAAGTTAACCACTAAGCAAGATGAAAGATCTAAATTAACACTAGCTAACAAAACGAGGCAATTGACTAAGTTAGACTAAAGCAATTGAACTAAGCTAGCATTAACAAGCAAACTAGGCAATTAGGGTTTTAAGCAATTAGATGAAGGAGGTGGGCCGTTTGGGAATGTGACCTTGACATTAGTTGGGGGATGTCACCATAATAAGAAATTAACATATCTCATTCTAGATTACCAAACCAAACAACAAGGTGGGTGCTATGAGAATGTACCCTAAGCTACTAATCGGAGAACTAGGGCTAGGTGTAATTCTCATAGGATGTACCAAGTCTAGGTCTCTAGGATAAGTGGTATTAGTCAATTGAGGACCAAGGGTAAGGATGGGAGTAGAGATGAGGGTATTTGACCTCATGCCACTAGCCACCTCAGCCCCAAACAGCCCACCCAAGGGGGCTTAGCTATACATGATCAAACTAGGAAAAGAAGGGGATAGAAGAAGGGAAAACGCCATGAAGCTCGATGTAGTGGCCTCCTTCTTCACCTCCAAGTAGCTGCACACGACCTCCCTCCTCCAAAGGTGCAGGGGTGCATGAAAATGGTGGAATGGATGGATAGAAACCTAGAGAAACTAGGTTTCTATGGTGGAAATGAGTGGAAAGTGGGTGGAAATGGGGTTAGATGCAAGGGAGTAGGTGGATTGGAGTAATGGAGGCAAGGAAGCAGCTAGGGTCGGCTAGGGGTGCTTAACCCCGAGCCCTAGAAGCAACTAGTGCTTATATAGGAGCTAGGGTTAAGTGGGGGTAGAATAGGAATAACAGTGGAAAGTTATGTAGGGTATGTGATCACCACGGTCGTGGTGGGTGTGCCACGGCCGTGGTGAGGGTAGTGGGGGACGACCGTGGGGTGGTGGACACGGTCGTGGGGTGAAGGCAGTGGTGAAAAAGCAAAGTAGGGTGGTGGCCACGGCCGTGGAGGAGTGCCACGGTCGTGGTGTGTAGCATGCACCACGGACGTGTTGGGTAACATAACACGGCCGTTTTGGAGGAGTTGGAGCTGACCGTGGGGTGGGGCCACGGGCGTCTTGATCAGCATCGGCCACGGTCGTGGCGACTTGGCCACGGTCGTGGCTTTCTGGGCAACTTCCCTGTTGGAAACTGATTTTTCGCAATTTAATTCCCACGACCGTGGTAGGGTGCCACGGCCGTGTTCTCTTCTACTGACCATGACCGTTCTGATGGCCACGGCCGTGGTGTCTTCAAGGGCCACGGTCGTGGCAGGTGGCCACGGCCGTGGGATTCTGTGGATTTCCCTATTGCAGCCTGTTGGGATTTGGCAATAAAGCCATGACCGTGGCATTGGGGCCACGGCCGTGGTGAGGCTTGACTTCTTGATTTTGCTTCTTACTTTGTAAATTTTGGATGTCTTTGCTCGGGGATGATTCTTGGCCACTGGAGGTAGGTTGAGGGAGAGTTTGGGGTCTTCTTTGGGTTCCTCCCTCTCTCTCGTCCATCTAAGCATGGTCCAAGTACCTGAAAAACAGTGCAAAGAACATCCATAAGCGTATTTGCAATGATACTCATATTGGGGAGAATAACCTGTAATCTAACATGTTTAGATGCAACATATATACAAAATGGCACAGGATGGAGCCCTAAAATAGGGCTGCATCACCACCCCAAACTTAAAACATACTTGTCCTCAAGTATGCTCCAACTTAATCTCTCTTTTCCGTTCTTTTCAACAAAAAAAATGATAAATGCAAAGCAGCAGAAGATTATTGAATATATATGGTCTTGTAAATGACTAAGTGCATGTGTCTCACATCTCTCCTCTCCTTCTTTCACAACCCAATCATGAACTGAGCACTGAGCATACAAACTTCAAATATAAAGCATAGAAACACAAGTTGTCCATATGTCCTTTATGTCATTCCGGGTAAACCGTTTCATGTTGATGTTAATCACAGGTGACTAGGAGTGTTGTTTCACTTTCATGCATTCGGTCTTATGCTTCAAACCACACTAGATGATCCACTTGGCTGTAGAAAGGGTAAAGTGAGCTAGATTTGATGTTTTATAGCTCAATGGGTATAAAAGAAGAAGAAAGGGTTGCGGTAATATTTGGAGTGCTTTTACACACTCTTCTTTTCTTTATTTGAATGCTCTTAAATAGGAGCATCCTTTTATTTTATTTTTGCTTTTCTTTTTCTTTTTCTTTGCCCTTGGTATAGATAGGGCATATGGTGGATGGAGTGAAGCGGGGGGGTAAAGATGTGGCCACCCCAAACTTTTGGAGGTGGCCACGGCTAATATGTGCACTTTGGCATCTTTTTATGAGGCGGAGGGGTATGAAGATGGTGGAAGAAAAGTCGGATCAAAGAGGGGTCATCAATGTAGTTTTCAACATACGATTCCCTGCATGAAAGCTAATTCAACACTGCACCAAGTAATATCACATCACATGATAGAATTAACACAATATTCATATTTCTACCAAGTGATTCCATTGGCTTTAAGCGTTTTTCGCTTGCTCAATTCATGATTCAACCAACACATTCACAGACTTAAGAGATGTGGTTCACATGTAAAAAGTCACAAACAAGACCATATGTCAATAAGATCTAAGAATGTAGCATGCATTTTTCACAAGAGTAAACCTTTTCATTTCAAACATTGGAGATTAAGTCAAAACATCCTATCAGAGCAAGAATATTCAAGTCTGGGCAAAATTGGCCAAAATGGTGCCACTTTGCACAAAATCACATCTAAACCTATTTTAGGGAAAAAGTAAGTAAGTCCTAGCTAAAACATGCAAAAATTAGCAAAAACCTACATGAGATGCAATGCATGGCTGAAATTTTGAAAAATTACACAAAAATGACGAGAATGAAAGCTACATGACATGCATGAATGCAAGCAGGCACACAAGGTCAAGGTAATCAAGTATGGTAAGTCAGTCAAACTGTTTGATCATCTTGCAAAAATTCAGCACAAGGTACATAGATAAAAATGTGGCGAAAGAAGGCTTACCGCCCTACCACCCCAAACTTTTAACTCATGATGTCCTCATCATGAAATAGAAGTTTAGACTAGTAGGGTAAAAATGTGTGGGGTTGCGAAAGGCAACCGGCGAGAGCTGGAGCGGTCAAAGTAACTTTTAGGTGAGCAAGACAGGGCCACCACGGCCATGTTGGTCGTTCTGGCTTTCTTCCTGTAGCCCCTCCATTAAGTTGCAATCTTTTCTTCCACTTTGACCGCCGTCTCAGCTAAACCCTTCAGCACCGTCTTTCCTTTCTTGTGCCTGTGCTAAAATGATTCACAAATAGAAAAACTATCAAGTATAGTGTGTGTGTGTGTTTCTTGGAAACCAAAAGAAAGTATGGTAAAAACAAGGTTCGAGAATCTCAAACCACGTGGGTTGCCTCCCACTAGCGCTAAATTTATAGCCTTCAGTTGGGCTTGTTGCTCTTTTTCATCATGTATTGACACCCACGGTGCTCTCCTTCTCTTCTACGATGATCCTGTCGAGCGCTCTTACGACATGTGCTTCGTCCCAAGGAGTGTACATGGAATAGAAGTATGGGCTCAATCTCCACAGCTCCAGAGGGTCACGATAGCACAAACTCTCACCGAAGTCTTCATTGGACAGCTCATCTCTCTCTTCTTTGGTGAACATGAAGAAGTCGAACTTTTTCCTCTTGTAAGTAACCGTCAGCTGCCCTTGCGGATGTTGATTTCAGCTCCCGCAGTAGATAGGAAAGGTCTAACCAATATGAGGTACTCTTCTCCATCAATAGGTGCGGTGTCCACTATCAGGAAATCGGTCACATAGGCAATGTTCACTCTTTCATCCATCGACACTATTGTGTTCTGCATGATTCCCAAGGGCTTCCTTTTGGTTCTGTCACCCAAGATAATGGCGCACTCCACTTGTTTCATTTCATTTAGGCCAAGCCGTATGTACATGCTCCATGGCATGAGACTTGTTCCTGCACCTAAGTCAATGAGAGCGTGTTGGACGGGTTGTGTGCCAATGAAGCAAGAAATCAGAGGTACTCCCGGATCACCTCTCTTTTCTGGGAAGCCATTGTCATAGATTAAGTTCACAGATTTTGAGGCAACAATCTCTTCGGTCGGCAATAGCACTAACTTTCTCTTTCCCATGCATATGTCCTTCATCAATGAAAATAGTGATGTAACACCTATTGTTCCCCGCTTCAAGTTTCCTAGGAGTTTCATAACATTTCTGCCCCCTTTTTGGAGAGTCGAACCTTCATGGGGTTGCTTCCTGTTTTCATCAACTATCGCCACTGTAGTGGCTGGAACTTGCGGAGGGGTGATGGCGACGCTAGTATCATGTAAAGATCTTGGTTTCCATAAGGACATGGCTTCAAAAGCTGCTATGTCTATGATAATTTATGCATCCCCGAGTGAGGGTGGAGCCAATGAGAGTGCCTCTACATTCGCGTCTGGTGCAGTAGCAATCTGGGTGTATCTATCATTCTCTGGTGGTGCTTGGGTGGCAATTCCTTCGGATTCTTCTTTATCTTTGCTAGATCCCTCACGTATCGGGACTTTGCTTCCAACCTCAGTCATTTTCTTTCCCCTTTTTCCGCAGCCTTGAGCAGTTCCTTCACCCCATATGATAGTGATCATACTCACTTGCTCATGTGCAGATGGAGGAGCTTGTGAGGACGGAGGTGGTGGTGGTCTTTGCTGGGGAGGATTAGGATTTTGGAGTATGCAAGTTGGTTGCGGTGGAGGTGGAGGTTGGTAAGTATGTGGAGGTGGTGGGTATTGGTAGTTTAGCGGGGGTTGGTGGGATGGCGGAGCATATGGGTGCGGTGGCCCTTGATATTGTGGAAGTGAGGTTGCTTGGCTATGTGGTGGGATGTATGTGGCTTGGTTGGCAGTCACACAACTTCCATTGCTGTTAGGATTCGTCATAGGTTGAGATGGCAGTCTCCCCTCTTCACGGCGAGCAAGTGAGATAGAAATTTGGTCGAGCCTTTGCTCAAGATGGCTGATGTTTTGTCCTTGAGAAGACACCTCTCTCTTTACCTCATCTAGATTCCTCAGTCTCCCGAGTACTTCCTCTTCGAACTTTGAGTTGTAGCGTGGCTTTTGCTGCCCCTGTCCTTGCCCATCCTCGTTCGGTTGTTTCCAAGAGAAGTTCGGGTGGTTCCTCCACTCGGGAGTGTAGGAGTTGGACATTGGGCCTTGGTTGTTGTGACCACCAAAGGAATATAGAGCATTGACCTCCTCGTCTACGGTATCAACTACTCTTGTGGGTTGGTTAGAAGGGCCACCCACTTGATTCTTCATCATTTGCATCATATCTGCCATCATTTTCATTAGATCGGGGTTGGTGGTATTGCGTGTGGGAGCCACAGAGGACGGTGGGGGAATGTAGTTCCGATCGCAATGCCCCCCTTAGTGGAAGCTCGGTGGCGAGAATTCTCGGCGAGATGTTCAAACAGTGGCCATGAGTCCTCGGGCAGCTTGGCCATGAACGTGCCCCCGCAAGAAGAATCTACATTGTTTTGGCTCTACTCCTCAAGCCCGGTGTAGAAGGCTTGAACCAGCTGCCAAAGTGGGACCTCATGGTGAGGGCAGTCACGAAGCAACTTCTGGAACCTCTCCCATGCCTCATGGAAAGGTTCGTTCTCTTTTTGGGCGAAGGATGTGATGCACCTTCTCATGTAGGATAACTTGGCTATCGGAAAGAACTTCTTCAGAAACTCATTCTTTACTTCATTCCATGTGACGAGCTCTGGCCTCGAGACGTACCACTCCTTGGCTTTCTCCTTGAGGGAGAAAGGAAAGAGCATTCTGTGGATCGAGTCGTCGGTGGCAGTAGGTGTGCGGAAGGTCGAACAAATTTCTAAGAACGCGTCTATATGGTGATAAGGATTTTCGTTCTCCATTCCGTAGTATGTGGGCAGAAGTCCCAAAAGTGCTGGCGGAATGGAGAACTGCTGACCGGGCATCTGATCCACCAGCGTGGCTATGGGGGAATTGTAGTTCCCCGGCGTGAAATACTCATGAAGCGGGCGGTGCGGTGGTGGAGGTGGAACATCCGGTGGTGGGTTGTTCTCGGCCATCTCGGCCTCTCGGTGTAGGTTGCGGCGAGCTTGATGTCTTCTCCTCCCAATCTTGGGGTCGTAAACCACCAAGTCGGTGCAAGTCGAACGCATACTACGCATGCGCAGCTGTCACCTGCGCACGTCACAAACAAACAACAAGGAGCCAAGTTAGCGAACCAATATGTAAGAGTAACACAAAGAATAAAGAATAGAAATGGTGAGGGCAAAAGGAAAGGCTAAGCTACACTATCTAACTAGGTCGAGCGCCTCTATCCCCGGCAATGGTGCCAGAAAGCTTGGTGCACTCCCGCTAGAGGCTTGCAACAAGTGCAATCCACGAGGTCGGGAGGCACGGGATGAGATGGGATCTTTGCTTTAGAAATTTGTATGATCCCACACTAACTACCTACTTCTACTAAGACATTACACCCGCAAGCGCACGGGGTCGTGTCGTAGTATAGGTGAGGTGGCAAGTACGAGGTCGATCCGCGAGGATAAAGGGGGCACTAAAGTTAGATGGCGTGAGCTACGTTCCTAGTGCGGAGAGTAGGGTTTTTAGGGTTTTAAGGTTGATTGTTGATTGATTAACTAATAGAGCAGTTAAGAAATGCGAGATGAAAGCTAAATTATCAACAGGCTAAGTGAAAAATCTAAGTTAACGAGCTATCTAACCAAGAGCAAGAACGAATTATACCAAACTAAGTAAGCAACTAACAATTTAGAGCCTAAGTTAACCACTAAGCAAGATGAAAGATCTAAATTAACACTAGTTAACAAAACGTGGCAATTGACTAAGTTAGACTAAAGCAATTGAACTAAGCTAGCATTAACAAGCAAACTAGGCAATTAGGGTTTTAAGCAATTAGATGAAGGAGGTGGGCCGTTTGGGAATGTGACCTTGACATTAGTTGGGGGATGTCACCATAATAAGAAATTAACATATCTCATTCTAGATTACCAAACCAAACAACAAGGTGGGTGCTATGAGAATGTACCCTAAGCTACTAATCGGAGAACTAGGGCTAGGTGTAATTCTCATAGGACGTACCAAGTCTAGGTCTCTAGGATAAGTGGTATTAGTCAATTGAGGACCAAGGGTAAGGATGGGAGTAGAGATGAGGGTATTTGACCTCATGCCACTAGCCACCTCAGCCTTTAAGAAATCCTAGGCAATTGCACTAATCACACTTATACTAGTCACTTAGAACTCACATTTGCATGTAGGAAGAAGGTGATTATGTAGGAAGATAGGGGGCTAGCTAGGGATCCGAATTAAGGACCTAGGAGCCAATCCTATGATAGCTACATAGAAACCAAAACATCCTAGAGACAAATGTCTTCAAACACCACAAGGCAAGCAATTAATGTAATTAAACAACAACCACATGCACAAGTAATGGGAAATGAGGTATAAGCAAAGGCAATCATCATAGAAATGAAATATGTTCTTTACAAATTATATTCCCCCAACATGGTATCAAAGTCACATTTTTGCCCCAAACAGCCCACCCAAGGGGGCTTAGCTATACATGATCAAACTAGGAAAAGAAGGGGATAGAAGAAGGGAAAACACCATGAAGCTCGATGTAGTGGCCTCCTTCTTCACCTCCAAGCAGATGCACACGACCTCCCTCCTCCAAAGGTGCAGGGGTGCATGAAAATGGTGGAATGGATGGATAGAAACCTAGAGAAACTAGGTTTCTATGGTGGAAACGAGTGGAAAGTGGGTGGAAATGGGGTTAGATGCAAGGGAGTAGGTGGATTGGAGTAATGGAGGCAAGGAAGCATCTAGGGTTGGCTAGGGGTGCTTAACCCCGAGCCCTAGAAGCAACTAGTGCTTATATAGGAGCTAGGGTTAAGTGGGGGTAGAATAGGAATAACAGTGGAAAGTTATGTAGGGTATGTGATCACCACGGTCGTGGTGGGTGTGCCATGGCCGTGGTGAGGGTAGTGGGGGACGACCGTGGGGTGGTGGACACGGTCGTGGGGTGAAGGCAGTGGTGAAAAAGCAAAGTAGGGTGGTGGCCACGGCCGTGGCGGAGTGCCACGGTCGTGGTGTGTAGCATGCACCACGGCCGTGTTGGGTAACACGGCCGTTTTGGAGGAGTTGGAGCTGACCGTGGGGTGGGGCCACGGGCGTCTTGATCAGCATCGGCCACGGTCGTGGCGACTTGGCCACGGTCGTGGCTTTCTGGGCAACTTCCCTGTTGGAAACTAATTTTTCGCAATTTAATTCCCACGACCGTGGCAGGGTGCCACGGCCGTGTTCTCTTCTACTGACCACGACCGTTCTGATGACCACGGCCGTGGTGTCTTCAAGGGCCATGGTCGTGGCAGGTGGCCACAGCCGTGGGATTCTGTGGATTTCCCTGTTGCAGCCTGTTGGAATTTGGCAATAAAGCCACGACCGTGGCATTGGGGCCACGGCCGTGGTGAGGCTTGACTTCTTGATTTTGCTTCTTACTTTGTCAATTTCAGATGTCTTTGCTCGGGGATGATTCTTGGCCACTGGAGGTAGGTTGAGGGAGAGTTTGGGGTCTTCTTTGGGTTCCTCCCTCTCTCTCGTCCATCTAAGCATGGTCCAAGTACCTGAAAAATAGTGCAAAGAACATCCATAAGCGTATTTGCAATGATACTCATATTGGGGAGAATAACCTGTAATCTAACATGTTTAGATGCAACATATATACAAAATGGCACAGGATGGAGCCCTAAAATAGGGCTACATCACCACCCCAAACTTAAAACATACTTGTCCTCAAGTATGCTCCAACTTAATCTCTCTTTTCCGTTCTTTTCAACAAAAACAAATGATAAATGCAAAGCAGCAGAAGATTATTGAATATATATGGTCTTGGAAATGACTAAGTGCATGTGTCTCACATCTCTCCTCTCCTTCTTTCACAACCCAATCATGAACTGAGCACTGAGCATACAAACTTCAAATATAAAGCATAGAAACACAAGTTGTCCATATGTCCTTTATGTCATTCCGGGTAAACCGTTTCATGTTGATGTTAATCACAGGTGACTAGGAGTGTTGTTTCACTTTCATGCATTCGGTCTTATGCTTCAAACCACACTAGATGATCCACTTGGCTGTAGAAAGGGTAAAGTGAGCTAGATTTGATGTTTTCTAGCTCAATGGGTATAAAAGAAGAAGAAAGGGTTGCGGTAAGATTTGGAGTGCTTTTACACACTCTTCTTTTCTTTATTTGAATGCTCTTAAACAGGAGCATCCTTTTATTTTATTTTTGCTTTTCTTTTTCTTTTTCTTTGCCCTTGGTATAGATAGGGCATATGGTGGATGGAGTGAAGCGGGGGGTAAAGATGTGGCCACCCCAAACTTTTGGAGGTGGCCACGGATAATATGTGCACTTTGGCATCTTTTTATGAGGTGGAGGGGTATGAAGATGGTGGAAGAAAAGTCGGATCAAAGAGGGGTCATCAATGTAGTTTTCAACATACGATTCCCTGTATGAAAGCTAATTCAACACTTCACCAAGTAATATCACATCACATGATAGAATTAACACAATATTCATATTTCTACCAAGTGATTCCATTGGCTTTAAGCGTTTGTCGCTTGCTCAATTCATGATTCAACCAACACATTCACAGACTTAAGAGATGTGGTTCACATGTAAAAAGTCACAAACAAGACCATATGTCAATAAGATCTAAGAATGTAGCATGCATTTGTCACAAGAGTAAACCTTTTCATTTCAAACATTGGAGATTAAGTCAAAACATCCTATCAGAGCAAGAATATTCAAGTCTGGGCAAAATTGTCCAAAATGGTGCCACTTTGCACAAAATCACATCTAAACCTATTTTAGGGAAAAAGTAAGTAAGTCCTAGCTAAAACATGCAAAAATTAGCAAAAACCTACATGAGATGCAATGCGTGGCTGAAATTTTGAAAAATTACGCAAAAATGACGAGAATGAAAGATACATGACATGCATGAATGCAAGCAGGCACACAAGGTCAAGGTAATCGAGTATGGTAAGTCAGTCAAACTGTTTGATCATCTTGCAAAAATTCAGCACAAGGTACATAGAGAAAAATGTGGCGAAAGAAGGCTTACCGCCCTACCAAGGAGTGCCACGGTCGTGGTGTGTAGCATGCACCACGGTCGTGTTGGGTAACACGGCCGTTTTGGAGGAGTTGCAGCTGACCGTGGGGCGGGGCCACGGGCGTCTTGATCAGCATCGGCCACGGTCGTGGCTTTTTAGGCAACTTCCCTGTTGGAAATTGATTTTTCGCAATTTAATTCCCACGACCGTGGCAGGGTGCCACGGCCGTGTTCTCTTCTACTGACCACGACCGTTCTGATGGCCACGGCCGTGGTGTCTTCAAGGGCCACGGTCGTGGCAGGTGGCCACAGCCGTGGGATTCTATGGATTTCCGTGTTGCAGCTTGTTGGAATTTGGCAATAAAGCCACGACCGTGGTATTGGGGCCACGGCCGTGGTGAGGCTTGACTTCTTGATTTTGCTTCTTACTTTGTCAATTTTGGATGTCTTTGCTTGGGGATGATTCTTGGCCATTGGAGGTAGGTTGAGGGAGAGTTTGGGGTCTTCTTTGGGTTCCTCCCTCTCTCTCATCCATCTAAGCATGGTCCAAGTACCTGAAAAACAGTGCAAAGAACATCCATAAGCGTATTTGCAATGATACTCATATTGGGGAGAATAACCTGTAATCTAACATGTTTAGATGCAACATATATACAAAATGGCACAGGATGGAGCCCTAAAATAGGGTTGCATCATGCACCCAAGAATCCAAAGGTGCAACCACGTCAAATAGTATGAAGAGTAATATGAAGCACAACATGCATGTGTTGAAATTATAGATAGATCCCTAGGAAAGGGAAATTTGCATAAAGGTCCACAGTAGAACACAAAATTGCCAACTTAAGCAAATAAAGTCTAAAATGAACCAACATTGAAACATAGCTTTGCCACTTGATATAAAACATAATTGAATGTTTAAATAAGAAAGTAAGCATCCAATAAATCAATCAAGCATGTTTAACTATAAATCCAGGTCAGAGGTCTTACAACCATAAAACCCTAACATGGATTTTTCCCTCGAAATCCTAAGCAAACAAAGATGGATACTTCCTTTGCATCTCATCCTCTAACTCCCATGTGGCTTCCTTAACCGTACGGTGATGCCACAATACCTCCACGAAGGATATGTCCTTCTTCCTCAACTTTTGCACACGCATATCTAGGATCAAAATTGGACCCTCAACATAAGAGACGTCCTCATCTAACTCAACCTCTACTAGTTGTGTCATCTTCTTTGTACTGGGGTGACACTTCCTCAGCACGGAAACATGGAAAACATTGTGCAACTTTTGTAACTCTGGCGATAACTCTAGCTTGTACGCAACTTTTCCAACTCATGCCAATATAGGTAGGTCCCATTAATATAGGATCCAACTTACCCCTCTTACAAAACCTCAGCACACCTTTCCAAGGGAAAACCTTGAGATACACACGGTCTCCAATTTGGAACTCTAGAGGTCTATGATGGTTATTAACATAATACTTCTGTCTATCTTGACCCGCCTTTAACTGTTGCTAGATCACGGTGACTTTCTCTATAGTCTGTTGAACTAACTCATGACCCAAAACTTGATACTCACCTGATTCATACTAACAAAGAGGTACATGCACTACCTACTGTACAAAACCTCATATGATGCCATGTTTATGCTTCTCTAGTAGATATTGTTGTAGGCAAACTCAATCGGACTCAAGTGGATATCCTATCTACCAAGAAACTAAAGAGCACACACTCTGAAAAGATCCCCTAATGTTGAATGGTCCTTTCTAGCTGACCATATGTCTGCGGGTGAAAGGTTGTGCTGAACCTCAATTGTGTCCCCTACGTTGTATGCAGACTCTCATAAAATCTGCTCATGAACTAAGGGCCTCTATCAGACACTATGGTAGTCAGTATGCCATGCAGATGACCTATCTCGTCAAAGTAGACTTGTGCCAACTTCTTTGTTGTATATATTGTTTTGACTGGCAGAAAGTGAGCTAACTTTGTCAACTGATCAATGATTACCCTACTGGAATCATGACCTTTGTCTATCCTTGGA